>CM059188.1:34434559-34941708 GCA_030323885.1 Branchipolynoe longqiensis
GGGAAAATCAACTATGGCAACGAGGAGCCAATAATTTTGGGAGGAAAAGTTCTTGATTATCAGACCAACTACAGATATCTAGGGATGAATCTTGATAGGAAACTAAACTACACTAAACTACACTAAACTAAATAACATAAAAGAAGTTATCAAGAAGGCAAACCACAAAATCTGGATATTAGCGAATACCAGAAAATACATAACTACAAATATGGCTATTAAAATCTATAAAGGTATGATACTACCATACTTCGACTATGATGATGTAATATATCCGGGGGGTAACAAAAATATGTTGGATAAACTGCAAAGACTACAAAATAGAGCCCTTAAGATATGTCTGAAGGTGGAACATAGACACCCAACTGATAATCTCCATAGAAAAGCAAGAGTCAACACACTAAATGACAGGAGAAAAGCATGTCTCAAAATAGCAGCATTCAGGTAGACAAGGAAGCCTGGTATGGTGCAGGTAACAAAAAAGGCAACAAGAGGTAGTGATGGCCCCAGATTGATAAGAAACAGAGCCAAAAACAGATCATATGAGAGGAGTACCGAGTACATGAAGGCAAGGGAATGGAATACACTGGGAGTAGAAGAAAGAAGTACAGGGACAATAGAAACATATAAAACATTAATCAAAAGAGAGCTAAATGCGCTGCTAGACTAATGACAACAACAAATAAAATGAATTAAAAAAGAAAAAGAAAGATAGATAAATAAATAAATAGAAAATACACTGATAATTCAAGCAAAGTTTTACATACAAAGGTAAACTTTAAACTTAAAACCAAAACCTAATGACCACTAACACAGCACGGTGAAGCCATTCAGAGATTAACTATTGGTAACCAAACAATTATCCGATTGTAGAACAAACAAACTCACAGAGGTTTGGGGGATGTGGGAGAATGCTTACAAACAGAGAAAGAATGCAGGCAGTAGTTAGCTACACAACAACTGAAAGTGATGAAAAGAAGGGGAGTCACAAGACTATTACTGTCTACTGGCGAAAACAAGTCATTAGACTTAACCGTTATGGGCAGCATAAATACACCCATCACACAAAAAAAAGAATAAAGAATATCAGGAAGGGTAGCGACTTGTGAAAACGAATGTTAGTCTTATTAATTTGGAGTGAATTCTATCCCTGACATTCCATTAAAACATGCAATCTTTTGAACATCCCCCCCCCCCCCCACCTCTCCGAACCATCACCATAAAGGCGTAACTGTACTCACGCATCCATCCACTGCTGGTACTCCCGGAGCTGCATAACTTCCGGTGGTGAGAGGTGCACGATGAGCTGGGGAGCCTGCTCCTCGCCCTTCTCCTGTAACTCCTGCAGCCCAGAGTTACTCACTAGGGACTCCATGTAGTCCGCCGATGGAACCTCCAGCACTGTGTCAAGCATGAAGGGTACCGCAGTTTCATTTGTTGGGAGTTTTACTTCCTGGCAACATCTAAGGTCATATCAAGACGGTACCGACTTGTGACAGTGCACTCATGGCGACTTTATAGTGCTGCCACACTGGGATATTGATTGTTGTTTTAAGTCCTAGCAACATCTAAGGTCATATCAGGACGGGTGACGACTTTATAGTGCTGCCCCACTGAGATCAGGCTGCCAGCACCATGACTTGATATCCCACTCAGTCACATAATCCTGATACTGAACCAACCAGTCATTGCCCTATCCTAATAATACCGAGCGCCTGGCTAGGAAGCGACAAGTATCAATTTTGATGTGATTGGTTTGACTGGACCAGGGTTCGAACCCATGGGTTCGAATCCCACGATCTACCAAAACGTGAGACGGACGCTTAACTCATTCAAACATCCTGTCTGGTCCACAGCATAGTTTGAAATATACCTCCCCAAAAACTCCAATGAAAGCTAAGTATGTTACTATATATACGAGTCTTGATTGATGTCATATTAGTTTGTCCTTTTCACTAGAAAAGGATTATTGTACTAAAGTTGCTTTTAAACGATTTAAACAAAATAATTTGTGATGAATTTATTTACCCTGTCCATAACAGATACATGTGTTAGTACTTATTTTCACCACTGGGCAGCACTAATCCAATTTGATTCAAACCTTTAGAATTTTGTTTTTAGAAATACGTATTAAGTGAGAACAAGCAAAATTACTTTTGGCGTGCACACCATAGGCTTACAGCAGTATCAGGTTCTATTAAATTGAGTTACTTTTTCTTTTTGTGCGGCAGCAACAAACGCTTAATAAGTGCACTCCCTAACATTTATGTTCTTAAATCATAAAAGCAGTATATGAGTAATACACCTATAGCCACGTCATACACTTTGAACGACCGTGAAAATGTTGAAAACTTTGGGTGACCCCATAAAACAAAATGTACCTACCCAAGAACGGCGGGATGACTTCATGTTCTGACAATACTTGGTCGGGTGTTATCTATACAAGAAAAGACGGCTGTTAAATATGGGTTAAGAATGGATCCCAAAGTACTACAATTTTAATTGAATACGAATGTTTATTGAAATAACAAACAACTTAAGGTTTCATGGTCCGATGAAACCTATTTTTGTTCAAAACCAAAACACTTATCTATTTTTCGTTCGATATATCTAACTTAGATACTAGTGCATTAGGTAAGGATTGGAGACAGCCTATACAGAATAATCAGTGCATTTATTACGCCATCCCTGCGACACCTACTTTGAGAGAGCCATCAGACACGGAAGCTATTAACCAATTAGGTCAATATCGTGACCTGAATAGTCTTGCCCTCTTTCCCAGAACCATATATGGCTTTAGTCAGGTTCTATGACACATTGTGGAAGTTTGATGGCACCCCCCACAGCTGGGTCAATTACTTCCCCACTCCCCCCCCCCCCCCCCCAGACTTCCCCCACAGGGAGTGTGCTAATCAGATATGCTCTCCATGTTAACTGACCCCCACCCCCTCACAATCACTGGGCACAGTGTGTGTGTTGGGGGGGGGGGGGGGCAGTTGGATGAACCTGACTTGGCCAGTCGAAAATAATAGGAGACCAGACTACTTAGACATTAGTAGGTCAGCCCACACCATGTGACCATCGCGAGATAGCAATCTGGGTCATAGCCACATGAGTTTTGGAAAGCCTGTCGAAATTATTTTGAATTCTTTCAGTTCAAATTGCTCTAAAACTAGCCATTTTTCATTAAAGTTACTTCAAAATATTGAATAATAAGTTATGACGGTCAATCTGATATACTTATCTTTAAAAAAAAATATGTAATTAAAGAAAAAAAAGTCTATAAGGAGCTAAATAATAATAATAATAATAATAATAATAATAATAATAAATTGACAGGAAGTCTACCAAAGTAAAGCTTGTTTTAGTTAATGACACCCCATGAGCACATTGATTTTATATCATTGGCTACTGGACGTCAAACTTATGGTTATTCTGACATATTTCTTTGGAGGAAACCGGCTGCCGCCACATAGGCTACTCATTCCAATAAGCAGCAAGGGGTCTTTTATATGCACTTTCCCAAAGACAGGACAGCACATACCACAGACTTCGATGAACCAGTTGTGGACCACTGTTGGAATGGAAAACAACCCAAACTGCAAATGGGTCCACGGATCAGGATCGATCAGATGATCGACACCTTCACAGGTGGACACTCTACTGCCTCAGCTACGTCCTGCTCCCCTCACTTGACAGGAAGGCTACCTACCATTCGTCCGTCTGGTAGCGTAATTGTCTCTCCAGACTTGAGCTTCCCGAGTGCAGGCCCTCTAGTTGTACAAAGAAATAAACCAATATTCTTAAGGAAATGTAAAATGGTAGCCTATAGGATTTCACGGTAACGATTATTTGCGGTAAAGTGTCGCCATCGTTCTGGAAAAACAACAGAACCAAAGGTTTCCCATAATTATTCTATCAAGACTTGGTTCCGATTGGAATCAAACAATCGTTACCGATGGGTCCCCATGAGTCCTGGGCACGGAATCCAAAATGTGTTTCCCATAAAATTTGAAACCATATAGGTTGAAACAGTCACTACTGTAAACGCTCTGCATATTTATCCACAAAACAATGTAAAATTCAGACAGAAACAAACGTAGGAAAAAGCAGGCTAAAATAAATTAGAGATCCCTTTCTTTTAACAGAATGATGATTGGTAGTTATTTTACGCCATGGCGAAAAATGAGTAGATTTATTCTGTCGATCTGATTAGTTTTCTAGAAATTAACCGGTGTCAAAATATAGTTAAATTCATGTCAAAAGATTAGAGGGCAACACCTTTTACTGTTTGTAATGCTAGGCCTTATATATGTCTTTGTTATTTTTTCTTTTTTAAACTTATTATGTTACACATCACATAAAGATCTAAATGAGTTGATAAAACATTCAGTAAATTTCACTTTTAAAGAGGTAAAGAAGTTATAGCGAAAGGCACCACAAATCTGTAATAGTAAAAATCCTTACCGCGGTACGCCCAGTTCTAGTGCCTTTTCATACTCAAGAGTTCTTGGTTTTCTAATTGGCTGAATTAAAAAAAATGTTGTACAGGGATGAAATAACATGTACTATATACACATGTAGCTCATTTTAAGTGTCATGCCACATGGCAAAAACAGGCAGTGAATCGCAGCTTGCCGTGTTTTTGTTACTAGATGTGCCTAGCCATCGCTTCCAAAACATTGTGAGTAAATCATATATATAACCACAGGAGCCTGACTAAAACCCAGCTACAAGTACTATCGACTATGGTCATCAGTTGCTTCTACCAACAAGGTGCAGAAAATCCACAATGAAAACAACTCATTATGTTAACAGGTCGAAATAAATAAAAGTAAATTATGCAGAACAGAGGTCGATCGGCTACATTACTGTTTTGTTTGTTTGTTGTCTTTTTACGTCCTAGCAACATCTAAGGTCACATCAGGACAGGTACCGACTTGTGACAGTGCACACTCATGGCGACTTTATAGTGCTGCCCCACTGGGAAACCAGGCCATCAACACCATGACCTGATATCCCACTAAGTCACATTTTCCTGACACTGAGCTAACCAGTCCTTGACCTATCCTATTAATGCCGAGCTAGGAAGTGACAAGTATACATTTTTAAGTCATTGGTTTGACTCGACCAGGATTCGAACCCACAAACTCATGGGCTCGGATCTCCCGATCTCTCAAAACAGGAGACGGACCCTCTACTGATTCGCCACCCTGTCTGGTCGGCTACATTACTAGATCATTGCAGGTCTTTATTATATTAATAAAGAATGCCGTATCAACACTATGGGAGAATTTAATTTGTTGTAAACCTGCCTAATATATCGATGCAACTTATTTTTTCTGTCATTGACTTTTCGCTGTCGACATAAAAAATTAAAAGTTATTTTCAACAGCAAAATTCTAATAAGAATCTCTTACCTGGCAGTAGTATATCACAGACATGTCATCGTCATCATTTCGTCTACATTTTTTAGATGCTGTGAAAAAAAAAGCATCATTAGATTCACAACCAGGTTGCATTGCAGAACATGTATCAATGGGTTATGGAATTAACGCAATAAGCTCGTTCACAAATTTATCAATGTAGTTATAAATCAATGGGTCATGTTGGCGAGGCTAACATGGGTAATTTGCTCAACGAGGCAATCAGGTCGAGCAAGCTTTCTTGCTGTCTCACGACACGCCACGCCGTCACTTCTCACCCGGTCGCCGCTGCAGCAGGTTCGCTCTCTACTATTGGCGCGCACCGTCCTGTTACTACACACGTGGTCTTCTGTCGTATCTGAGTTAGAATGCCGCCAACCAAAAAGAGACGAGGTCGCCCGCCGATGAAAACTGTGGCGGTTATCTCTAGCCCAAGGAGACAGCCGAAGAGAAAGGCGAGTTCGACTTGTCGACCCATTCCACCGCCGTCAGAGGACTCTGAGCTTGACCATGAGGCTCAGCAGGAAGATGGCCGCCAACAGCAGTTGCCAGAGACGCCGGGTCAGCCAGCGGTGCGTGAGCTGGCTCAGCAACAAGGAACTATTAGGCAGCTAAGGCAAGAAAACAGGAGGATATCAAGTATGGCCTCGCGTCTTAATGCTCTGGAAAGGATTGCTGCTTTGCCGGGACCGCCCATGCCTCACCCGCCGCAGTCGCCAATGAGTCTGGGACATGGCGGCTTTGGTACGCCGGTGCCCCCTACACCTCGTCCTGCGGTTGGTCAACCGCCTACAACAGCTTCACCTGCGCCCGTGGGACCCCCGCTGTCGGTCACTCGCTCCTACACTTCGCGAGCTGCTACATTCTACCAGCTACCACCGCCTCCCCCGCCCCGCACACCTCGTCCTGTCTCGCCGGCGCCTGGCCTCGGCCATGTGCTCACCCCGGTTCGCCAGGCGCGGCCTGTTCCAGTCTACGCTTCACCCCACCCGACACCGCGATATCAGCTCATGCACCCTCAGCCGCCGGTCACCACCGACTTTCTTCTGGAGTCCACGCACGCACTGCAGAAACCTAAAGGTACGGGCCTCTTCCCCCATACTTTCGTTACACGTGGTGATGGCTGTCGGAAAATTGCATTGGGGGAGGCCACCTGGGCCGAGTACTTTTTCGCTTTGAGATTATTAGTGGCTCAGCCCACTTTCCCGCAGGTGTGGTTCCCGGCTATATTGCAGCATGAGGAGGATCTGGCCTTGATGGCAATTTCTTGGGATTGGCCCACTTGTCGCAGATGGTCGGAAAGAGTGTTTCAAATGGTGGCGGATGGCCGGTTGAGAGAAGGGTGGAGTAATTTAGCCGCTATCAAGGACATTCAACGGGATGTCTCCACTGAGTCGCTTAGGGCGCTGCCGTACAGGCAGCAGTACTCTCAGCCACGCACACAGTCCGAAGCAGCGCCAGCACCGGCTGCCGCTGCGGGTGTTAACCCTAACCCTATCAACCCGCGTGAGGAATACAACCGTGAGAACGACGGTAAACCTTGCTACCTGTGGAATTGGGGGAAGGACTGTGGGAATGCATCGTCGCATGGCAAGCTGCCAGATAGGTCGCCACACATTTGCGCATGGTGCGCATATAAGTTTAAGCGCATTCTTTCTCACCGCGAGCAAGATTGCTTAAAGAAAAGGAAGTTCCTTGACAAGAAGGCTTCTGGTGATAACCCCGCTGCAAATAATACTGTAAGTTTGACTTGCTCACCGTTGACTGCTGACATGTTCGCTAATGAAATTGCTGGTACAAATCCGGTCTCTGTCTGTGTGCCGGAGATTTCTATGTCGCCGCCTGTTGCATCTAAACTAGCTAATGTACTTGCACTGGGATCATCTAAAGGTAGTTCTGTTGCTAGTGTATCTGATTTGACAGTTAACATTGTAAATACTGTTGACGCTATTGTGGGTCTGTGCGACACTCGGCTTGGCTTGGCTGCCGAGTCACGTGATCCTGCTGGCAACGTGGGTGGTCAGCTGGTCGCTGCCAATGACCTAGTCATGGCACCACTGACGTCATCAGGCGGTGACCCAGTTCTGAGTGTCGCGCCCACTGCTTTGTTGTCGGTCGGCGGTGACGGTGCTATCGCACCGAGGGATGTTGATGGACTCCGTCGAGAGTTAGTGCTGCCGCAGTCCACGAACAGGAAAAGTATTGTAGACCTTGATAACGCACATACGGAGGTAGTTGTTAATAATAATGAGACTGGGTCGGAGGCGTCCAGCCCGGACTCCTTCCCTGAAATGTCATTTGATTGGTTTGATAAACCAATTGAAGTAGCGCTGTCACTGTATAATGACGCCCTGCCTAAATTCTTTACGCCACCGCCCACACCCATGATGTTTAGGCATTCGCTGTTAGATTTCTGGCCAGTCTCCTCCGATGAGGCTTGGTTCGGACTTGGGATTTACAGGGATATATTCGACAAGGTTAGGGTTACCGGCCTACCTAATTTTCTATCAGCACGGATCTCGGTGCCTTCTGGGCTCAATATTCCGAGATGGCGTGCACTGTTACTAGAGTATCCGGATACGTTGTTAATAGACCATTTGGAATTTGGCTGGCCTCTGGACTACACGTCTACACGGGTTCCCACCCCTACGTATAAGAATCATTCAGCAGCGGCGGATGCCGACTTCCATATTTGTAAGTTCATCACTACAGAGCTTGCGCACGGGGCGCTCTTGGGCCCGTTTGATCATTCTCCCTTTCTGCCTTGGACTCAAATTAGTCCAATGATAACGCGACCAAAGAAAAATTCCTCAGATAAAAGAATAATTATAGACCTGAGCTTCCCGTTGGGTAGGAGCGTGAATGCGGGGATTGTGAAGGGCTTTTATTTGGGGGCCCCCTTTAATTTCTCGTTGCCATCAGTCATCACGCTTACCGACCGCCTGACGGTTGTGGGTTCCGGCGCATGGATGTGGGGAGCGGACTTGGCCAGAGCCTATAGACAGCTTAGGGTTTGCCCGCTCTCCACGCCTCTGCTGGGTATTTGCCTTAAGGGGAAGATATATATTGACATTGCTCCTCCGTTTGGCTGTAGGACGTCTGCCCTCGCATGTGCGCGTACTACTCGTGCTATAGTTTGGCTGCTGAGGAAGGAAGGTTTCTTCGCCCTTTGTTATCTGGACGACTTTGTTGGGATTGAAAAATCTGAGGCAAGGGCGTGGCAGGCCTACAGGAAATTTAATGAGTTAACGACACAGTTGGGCTTGGCGCTGGCCATAAGTAAATGCACGGCGCCGCACACTAAACTTACTTGGTTAGGTTTTGTCGTCGATTCAGTTGATATGTCGGTTATGCTTCCGATGGATAAAAATAGGGATGTGCTGGAGGAATGTCTGGCCTGGAAGGCTAATGTTACGGCATCACGGAAGCAAATTCAGAGTCTGGCGGGTAAATTGCAGCATTTGTCTAAGTGTATCAAGCCGGCTAAAAGGTTTTCGAATAGGGTGCTGGAGGCGTTGAGGGCGTCGCCATATGTGGGTCAGCATAAGTTTGATCCGGAGCTGTTGCTCGATCTGGAGTCTTATAACAGGAGGCAGTTACTGCCCACGAAGCCTAGAGAGATCTGGGTAATTGAGTGCGATTCAACGCTCATGGCGGGGGGCGCGTTTTCAGTGGAGGAATTTTACATTTCCGAATATTCGACTGACCTCCAGTCACTCTCACTAGCAATAAACCAGCTTGAGGCACTTAATCTGGTACACGCATTGAAATTTCTGCTACCTGTTAACCCACATGAATACCTGGTAAGAATCAATACAGATAACTCGGCATCGCAGCAGGTGTTAGAATCTGGCAAAAGGAGAGACAGGATATTGTGTGCATGTGCAAGACAGATCTGGCTCATTGCAGCTGATCTAAACTTTGGGCTAGAGGTTTGTCATAAACCGGGTGATACTTTGATTTTGGCGGATGCCCTCAGTAGGGCCCCGCATTCTCAGCGTAGTAAGGCAAAGGCCAGTGATATGTGTGCTAACATGAATTTGAGATCAGTAAGTGTGTCGGTAGACATGAATATCTTAGCATTTTGATTCTGTGTCATTTCTGGAAGATAGTAAATGTTTTTGGCTCTATCTTCCAGGGTACTCGATAAAGCACCATCAGCGGCTGATCAACTGCTATACAAACGCCCTGGCGCCCCATACATGGAAGAACAAGGCGGCGCATATCTCTCTTTTCTTTACTTTCTGCCAACAGCACAACGCAACAGCTAATGCTCCGTCTGTATATGATTTGTTGTCTTTTCTCTTAATCCTTAGCGATCGCCTAAAATCACCGGGCGCCGTTGCGAATTACTTCAGCTCGGTCAAAGTATGGGTAGCGTCTGGCTCGGGGGATGCCTCAGCCTTTGATGCGCAGGAGATAAAGACGATGAAAAGAGGTTTGTGTAAAAATTTGAAACATGTAATCATTAGAGCGCCGCCTATAACGAGTGACGAGTTTAAACGACTGATAGTTTTCTTATATAGCTTAACACCTGTACCCGTGGTTCTGATAGTATCTTTGTTAATAGGCTACTTCACTCTGCTGCGCCAAAGTAATCTCGTGCCAAATTCTGCGAACTTACGTGATAACCCACATGTTATTAAATTTAAGGATGTAAAACCTAGACTAGATTCCCTTATGGTAACGGTTAGATCTACAAAAACGAGATTCGGCTCTGCCTCCCCTGTCATTTTCAAGTTGCCTGCATTACAGGGTTCTCTTTGCTGCCCTCTACGCGCATGGCTTAACTATATCAAAACGCTTAACCCACATGAGGACTCCCCAGCATTTCTGTTGCCTACAGGGCTCCCACTTACCAGTGCCACATTGTCAAGAGCTTTGCGTCTAGCTTCTTTCCAAGTGTTCGGCATTAATAAAGGGTTCACTCTCCATAGCCTAAGACGCGGCGCGGCTCAGGCTTGCCAGGGTACAGGTTTGACGTTGGATGATCTAATGTCGGCTGGTACCTGGCGAAGCTCTGCGGTAAATGTATACTTGAAAAACCTGCACATCAGCGCGGCACCCGCAGCGCTCGGTCAACTTTTGGGTTGAGCGCTGGTTGTTCGTTTGAGTCAGTATTCTGTTAAACTGTTTCGCTTAATGTTGTCTGTTATCCGAGTCTGTTATCGAGTCGTAATTCCGACTAGCATTTACATCATGTTACTGCTGACCTACCTGGTCCTATTCTGCGTTACCTAGTCTTAAGGATGTACTAGTTAAGATTGGCCCTGTCGCCATACAAGCTCAGTTATGCGTGATTGCCCAACTTCCTTGAAGTTACGGACTTATTTCTTTAATAAATACTCTCAAATTATTATATAGTAGTTACATGTGCCTTGTCTCGTTTGTCTCGTTGAGTGAATTGGTCATGTTGGCGAGGCTAACATGGGTAATTTGCTCAACGAGGCAATCAGGTCGAGCAAGCTTTCTTGCTGTCTCACGCCACGCCACGCCGTCACTTCTCACCCAGTCGCCGCTGCAGCAGGTTCGCTCTCCCACCCACCCACCCTGGGTTGAGCGCTGGTTGTTCGTTTGAGTCATTATTCTGTTAAACTGTTTCGCTTAATGTTGTCTGTTATCCGAGTCTGTTATCGAGTCGTAATTCCGACTAGCATTTACATCATGTTACTGCTGACCTACCTGGTCCTATTCTGCGTTACCTAGTCTTAAGGATGTACTAGTTAAGATTGGCCCTGTCGCCATACAAGCTCAGTTATGCGTGATTGCCCAACTTCCTTGAAGTTACGGACTTATTTCTTTAATAAATACTCTCAAATTATTATATAGTAGTTACATGTGCCTTGTCTCGTTTGTCTCGTTGAGTGAATTAATTGATAAATAGTAGTATATCGATGTCGGTAGGTTATCGAAAGGTTAGAGCTGCATATTCTTGCAGGGTTCATACCCATTTTGACATAAAAATTCCAGGACTTTCAGCACAAAATTCCAGGACGTTTTTAAGACGATTATTTTATTACCCTGAACCTCGGCTGTATTTATATTCAATTCAGTTTGGAAGATTTGAAGTGTAAATGATAAAAAAAAAAAAATGTATAGTTTTAATATAAAATCCCATAGGTGGATAACAAACACACAAAAATCCAAAACATGACTGATTAATGAATAAAGAACCGATTTGTATTACAGCCCAGCTATTTCTGTTTAAAAAATAGTACCAAAGGCCTTAAAAAAAGTAGTTACAATTTTGCATTTTCAATGATTTCCATGTATCCTTAGACAAATTCCATGACTATCTATGGTAGGTGAATAGAGGGACCAACTACTGCGCAACCAGGATAACATGTAACCCTTGTTTAGGGCTTGCTGCTAGTAAGGAGTGGAACGGTCCACCATTGGGACCACCATGGTCATCTGTTAATTCTTCTGATACAGCAATGGGCAGCGTAATTGAGACTGCCAACACGTGGCATGACTACTGCATTATTATAATATAATGTAGTCGTTTAGTGCACATACCAGGTTACAATAATGCAGAAGAACAGAGTGCAAACATGTTTCCATCACGAAAGGAGCTATATTAAGATCTTTAAAAAATAACTTATTTCAAAAAGCTATTTTTACCTGGTTCATCTTCTGTATCCGAGTAACTGGGATAAATTGGAATAAAATCTATTTTCATCGCACTGTCTTCGTATGTGCCTTCCGATATTTCCCTTTTTTCTGAAAGACAAAAATTGTTATTCACATTTTTAGAAACACTTACGAGAAATAATTATCTTTCTAGGCTAATAAGAAACAGAAATAAAAATTGTTTCATATTCAACTAAACTACGGATGCTACTTTTTCTACTTTGAATACATACGATATAGATTAATTGACAAGAAAATAAAATATTGAGCTTAGTGCAAGAATGGTATGACTAATTATCCTGGAATATTTCGAGATAGGGATATTTAATTTATCGTTTTATTTATTTATCCTTTACCGGACGTAGTGGCCGAATCCATAAAGTGCAGAACGTTGCCAGTTTGATTCCCGGTCGAGTAACACCAATGACTTACAGAATTGGTACCTGTCGCTTCCTAGCCTGGCACTCGGCATTACTAGGATAGGGAAAGGACTGCTTAGCTCAGTGTCAGCATAATGTGACTGAGTGGGATACCATGCCATGGTGCCAGTGACCTGGTATCCTAGTGGGAAGGCACTATCAAGTCACCTTTAGTGCACAGTCACAAGTTGGTACCTGTCCTGATATGACCTTAGATGTTGCCAGGACGCAAAACTCCAAGAACCAATCATTTATCTTTATGAACATATTTAATAATCTTACCGATTTGAAGAGAGAGTGCCGAGAATGATCTGGACACCGTCATCATCTTCTCCTAGAATACAGCAACATGATTTATCAGAGTGTATCACATTAGCTTTATTAGAGAAATAATGTAATATTTCTAGCTAATTACTAAGCAGAAAACACTAACATGCGTAATAATACTATGTTACTGGGTTGTTTTTAAAAGAGAAAGAAAAGGAGAATAAGATTGAATGAAAACCCGATGAATTCTCACCACGTTGATAGCTGCTAACATTAGGATGAAAACATTTCTGCCCAAAGCCCTATTAATTAAACAAAAATAAACAGCATTTCTGGACTTTATTAGACACCGATTTTGTATGGCAGGGGGGGGCTACTATTCCTGGGTAAGGGCGGGTTATTATTTTATTCCATTAGTTTTCTTTGGACTGTCCTATTTCTTACGCAAAGAACAAAGCATTTATTAATGATCAAAAGTAAGATTTCATATTTTAATAGAACGAAAATGTAAACATAGAAATGATACATATAGTAAGCGGACCATCAACATGTGGGACTGCAGAAATAATATGTGAAAGGGAAATTCCAAATAGTATTCTTACCACATTCGGTGGACCATGCATCTTGATAGTTGGGAGTCCCATATCACCAAGTGAGAGCCCCATACCTGAGGACAAGAAACAGCGGACATCAAACATTTATCACCTTTGTTAGCTATCTATGCCTGTATTATCGTGGGGGAGATGGAAATGTGAAATATTGTGTCTAGAGCAGGATTCGAATCCATACCTCTTGCATTCCGGGCTAGTGTGCTAACCATTTCACTACTTAGGCTTAATGATGTCATCACCATATCCACACATACATATTTATGTGGCTCCTTGCCTGAGAGGTCAGTGAAGACTTCTACAATATTATATATATATACAAAATAAATAATTGGTTCATATTTCGCATAGTTTAATATTTTATAATTAGGAAGTTGGCAATGGCATTTATTTATTTATTTGATTAGGAAACTATGAAGTTATGGTATGAACAGCTTATCTGTAGTTACCGAGCAATCCTCCCGTATTTGCCCAGCTCTTGTGGGTTATGAAAATATCCTTTATTTTTGAGAGTCGCATCCTGCAATAACAAATTATATATTATTTGCATCCACAGCTCTTAATATATTTAATATTACTCCAACTATTTGGTGCATTTTCAAAACATGATCTACTTTCATGAACCCCAATTGTATCAGAACGACAAATATTTTCTACAAACCAAACATGAACTCCACACGATATTTAGTCGTTTATATAATCACTATTAGAAATCTATCCTTTACACCGTGAAAATACTATTACAGACTTACAGAGAGATTTCGAATATATTAATCAACTAATTGTGAATGAAAACACATGTAATTTATTCAGGGATGAAAGTGGTATCCGGGTGGGGAAAGGCGGAAATACTGATATTCTCCCATAGATTTAGCATTGTCAGGGAATCGCAGAAAATTCCCGAAAATGGGGTTTCATACGTTTGAAGCATGTATTAGTAGTATACGCTAATAGTGCTGCAGCGTTTGTGCTGCAGCGTCTGCACCCCACATTAGTATACGCTGATGGTGCTGAAGCGGCGTTTGAACAACATATTAGTAGTATATAGGTACAGGAAAAAGCCGGGAAATCGCGGATCTTTCATCCCTGTTTAATGAAAATTGTCTTACTTGTGTTCGGTTGCAGCACGCTGAGTTCCTTCACCACAGTTAAATAGGTACCTTTAAGAGTGGAAATAAAACTGCATGTAAATTCCATATGGGATATACAGAACTCCGGCATGGAACAAAACAATTAAAATTGAGTGTAGCCAGAGATCTTCCATGAAAAACAGTCAACACGGACTGAAGCATTAACTAGGATGGATCAAGGGATACTTGGCATTGATCTATAATTAGGCTACAGTGCAGCCAAATATAGGATCATGAGAAGGGCATGCCTAGTTCTCCCACAGTCCAACATTCCATGGTCGGGGCTGCTAAACTACCTTAGAAAAAGTGTCAAATCGTTGGATTATGAACATAATCACATACAATCCCCATCAAATAGGATAAATATATTGTTCATATATACTTATCTTTCATCGCCTACTACTTTTGGGGTGCAGGATTTATGAAATTGAAAGTACATAGATTAATGGACTAAAGGTTGGATGTAGAATGGAGAGAGCCTATTCAACCTATTGGCTGCCATCTTGGTATGGTGTCATGCTCTCCCAGTTCAGTAGCTATGGCAATAAACTGAATAGTCTTATAGATCAAAACTGTTCACTGGAACCAGGACCATGACAGATTGTTTAAAGTGGGCCCTTACCAAGTTACTAACACAATTTTCTCCCCTCAGATTTAAAGTTACACAATTGGAGGTAAATATTTTATTTGGAGTATGCCCAATCTTTATACGGGAGATAGTACGTACAAGAGCTAAAACTTTTAACTAAAACATATTTTTACACCTTCATTTAGGGGTTGTTGTTCGTTCCAAATCCTAACGGGACAGGTATTGAATGATATATTATCTTCTTCTGCTTACATATTTAGGCATTAATATTATAAGACTAATAATGGTTACTCACCACAGTCTACTTTTTAAATGTTTCAGATTGCTATAAAGTGTGAATTTTCAGGTTGAAATTGAGTGAAACTTTCCCAGTTGTTATTGGAATAGCAAAACTTGACCAAATTGAAATAATTTTAAACCAAGGCCAAGCTGTAAAGCGATTCCCATACTAGATAATAGACTAGCCTACTAGGAATACCCAAGATTGACCAATACAAACCGAACATAGAATCGTTTTTCTACACCCCTCCACAAACAAGGTGGGATTTGCTGGATCAGTTTTATGGTAAGAAAATATCCGCCTCTGGTCGGCAGTTTGGCACATACGCCATGATACGGTATACCTACATCATAAGTCCATCACTAGGTATGCGAATAACACAGGGCTTTCACGGTACTCGCTTGTCCCACGGTGCTTGCTCGGAGCACTGCGCGGTGCACATTTCACTCTCAATTTACTTCTCCCTTGCAAGCTTTATTTTAGGACTACCAGGAATCCAACCATATGGATGATTTAGTTCACATTTTGCTCCACTGCTACATCCAAAAATATTTGCTGTCCGATTTATAGAAGTGACAAAAAATCTTTATTCAAATTTATGTCTGTTTAAGTCACTGGAATGCTACCTGAAGGTAAGTTTTAATATTTTTGAAAATAGTTAATTTTGTTCCTTCATATACTTCTCCATATTAGGGTGTAATTTGGTGTCATTTTGAGGACCAGAACATTGATGTTGAGGGCGGATAAAAAGGTTTAATTGTCACTTCTCATCTTTACTCAAATGTATGTCTGTGTAATTCACTAGAATGCTACCTGAAGGTAAGTTTTAATATTTTTGAAAATAGTTTATTTTGTTTCTTTATATACTTCTCCATATTAGGGTGTGATTTGGTGTCATTTTGAGGACCGGAAGATTGATTTTGAGGGCGGATAAAAAAGTTTAATTGTCACTTCTCATGCTACCTGCCATGCCAACCAGATACAGATGGGTCACAGAATTCAGCTGGTTTTCCATTGAAACAATGGAACAAAGGAACAAAATTACCCATTAAAAACGCTGTATAAAGTGTCACAAGTTCCTTGATAATTGTCACAGGCTGATGATTTGGGTATCATTAGAAAGGACTTTACAATACCTTTGCAATGATGTATTTTATGTAGGAATCTGTTAACTTTGAAATTTGTTGTCACACACCTACCATATAAAGGCATATTATAATTATGGTAGGTGTGTGACAAAAATTCCATAACGAATATATTTTGAAGGGGTAGCTTACCTGAAAAATGTCATGTCTACGAAAAAAGCACGTGGGGTGCCTGCCGCGCCGGTCCCCAGCACAACAGCTTCGATCAACCCAGGCGTGGTCAATTTGGATTCGCCCCCTTTCTTCTGAATGTAACTTATGTGCCTCAACATTGGTTTGTCACCAACGTTGTTTACATGTTGCATTCCTTTTTTTCCCTTTTTCGCTCCAGTCATCCCCACCGCCTCGTTGGCATTGCAGTCGCGTGCTAACGCGGCCATTCCTCGGATGATGCTGGCGCTGTGTTTTATCACCCAGAAGTTAAGACGACTACATTCTATCAACCATCTAGCTCTGGAGCAGATGTGTCCAAAATATATATGTGTCATAAATTGCAAGTTATTGAATCAGCCAGATGGGCAATGACAACTCCACGCGGACCGGAAGAGGCAATGAAAAAGGGTAATATTGAACCAGTTCCATTTGTAATGCAATCCGTTATCACAAGATAGCAGCACCAGAAATTCAGAATTCAGCGCTGTCGTTGAGACAGTTTCGATGGAGGCTGCTCAATGTCAAAGGTCACTGCTAGCCTATGAATAAATGTCTACTGATGTCCCACCTGTCCTCAGGTTTTGCACGCTCACTTGGATATATTAGACTCCTCACAATCAAGATGCATGGTCCACCGAACATGGTACAAATGTTATTTCGAATTTGCTTTTCGTATATTAAGCCTATAGTCCCAAGCGTTCATGATTTTGCAGTCGGCTTATGTGACGCCAATAAAGAACTGACTGTGGCACATACACTGACTTGGACTGATACTCGAACCTGCGAAGTCACGTTCTAAAACACAATGGGAGCAGAATGAAAAAATCCACCAAAAAAATCCTCGGTTGCAGATCTATTCTAAGTAATTAATCACTTGTAGCACACCCATCAATTGGCAGAGCTAATTCTAAAATCGTCTAGGTTAGAATTCCTTAAAAATAGTATTTCTCTTCATAAATGTAGTCAGATTTGTATGGATGACTGACCCAACGCGCGATGTTACCCGGACGACTGACCAAACAGTGTATGTTTATGTAGATGTTTGTTTGTTGTTTTATGTCCTAGCAACATCTATATGGTCATATCAGGACGGGTACCGACTTGTGACAGTGCACACTCATGGCAACTTTATAGTGCTGTCCCACTGGGAAACCAGGCTGCTGGCACCATGACCTGATATCCCACTCAGTCACATTATCCTGACACTGAGCCAACCAGTCCTTGTCCTATCCTAATAATGCCGAGTGCCTGGCTAGGAAGCAACAAGTATCAATTTTTAAGTCATTGGTTTAACTCGACCAGGGTTCGAACCCACGACCCCACGATCTACCAAAACTCATTCGGCCATCCCGTTTGGTCAGTATGTTTATGGAGAAACGATACAGGAAGACCAGCTTATCTTACACTAGTCACAGATAAGCCAATGCATAATTTATTATTTAATTTATTAATGATCACATTATGCCTGCCATAACTCATTGTCTGTTTCTGGGTTATTAAAGTTGCATAGTCCGATGGCATTGAGTTTCTATCAACTTCTGAGATAAATATATTATAGAATTGATAGAAACTCAATAGGTTGATCATTGGAATCTGCCATGAGCTTGAAGTAACTTTGATTTAAAAATGGCTAACTTTGAATATATTTGAAGTGAAAACATGGCAATTTAATTTGGGCATGCTTTCCAAAACTCTAATCCCATAGGCTTCAACAGTAGCCAGTTCAATTAAATTTACTTAGGATGAACTTCTATCCAGCAACAAATACTTCATAAGTGCACCAGTATATAAGCTGGATATGCATAGATAAATCACACAAACTGCAGCAGAATTGTTGATTAAGCCACTAATTCTATGGGAAGCAACAGTCACAATGGACCAGCGTCCTATTTCACAAATACGATCACCTGTGTCTATTCTTACTAAGAATATGTTACCTCTTTATATAGAATGACGGAGCGACCTGAGCAACAAAGGTTTACTTATATTTAGATACGCGAGATGTGTAAAGTGCTGACGTCTAGCGAAAACCAGGAGAAATACTAGAAGAACGGGAAAAACAATGGCTTCGCTTGTTTTATGTAACAGAAGGGGAGGCAAATGTGCACGATTGAAAATCGATGGCGTTAACTTGTCAGGAAATGTTGCCGAGTTCCGGAGAATGGTAGCTGAAAAGATACAGGCAGCTGCGCATGAAATTGGTTGGTCCTCAATCCTCGATCACTGTAAAGAATTACTGATATCTCTTATTATCGCTCACGATTTATTTTCAATAATTATGTTATAACATTAACACTATAACAGTTAATATGAATAAGCAATGCTTAGGACCGCAATCTAGAACAACTTTAATCGCCATGATCTAAACCAAGTTCATGTAGACATTTGTGTAATTTGTTTTTACTCTTCCCCCTAAAATAATCGAATTATTATTATATACCATTTCTGTTGATAGAACTACTGTACTGCGGCTACAGTCTTGAGGATGACAAAACGATGGAGTCTTATGGGGCTCGGGCTGGAGTCACAATCCACGCATTACGCAAGCATGACACGGAAATGCAACAAGATACTCCTGGTATGTAAGCTATAGTGACTCAGGAAATTTTTAACTTAAAGTCAATAGTAAATGTTGGAACTCGGATGTATCATGTTTAAATTATAGCATTTTCTCTCTCTTAAGTTTAATCAATTCATGAATGCAATTTTGGGTTGAAATGTAATACTTTCATATTTACATATGCTAACACATATTTACATGTTAGAAAACCCCTCCCGTTCATATGTCATTTAAATGAATTGCCAACTACAATTTACTATATGACATAATTAGTGTAGTAATTAACAAATCAATTCCTCCGCCACTCCCACAAAGAAACACCCCACCCAACTGTATAGAGATATTTTAAAATCGTTAGTCTACAATTGTGTTATATGACTCGTTGTAATTTCATCCGACTACGATGTACATAGGCATGTCTGTCAGATTTATTATTTAACTCTAATTTTAACTAAAATTTATCTCTAAACAGAGAAAATGGACAAAGCCATAGTTCAACAAGTCGTGACAGCCTTACAGGCTGCTCTCCTGAACCCAGCCTATAGATCTACGGTAGGTTATACCCACTCTTACCTATTTATATGATCTGTTTATTGTAATGTAATTTATGATCATTGATGTAAATATGTAACCATCGAGCAAATGTAGTTAACAGTGTAGCAGAACAAGTCGCCGTGAGTGCGCACTGTTAGGATGTAACGAAACAAACTAACAAACACACTCTGGACTATATTCATCCTAATAATTGTGCTATGTTTTAAAGGTCGAGCGGATCTTGTCAGATCCTGAAACACTAGAAAACATCATTGCTGCCACCCCAGGATTGGACCGAGACCCGGTTGGAATATGTAAGTATATAATATGGAATAAAACCGTCTAGAACTTAAAAGGCACTAGGATGGGGAACCTCTGAATGGTTACCATTTAATTACCTCTTTATATAAACACTAACAGTGAAACAGCCAGAAGAACATAACATGATTCTCAACAGTTATTTAGGCTAGGGCCTCAAAAACGCCTCATATGGGGTCATTATATTTAGAGCTATTATTTTTTAACATATACATTACGGGTACTATTATATTTACTGACGCTTCATACACAACTATAGATAATTATATTGTCCATAGTAAGCGACATACTGGTTGCTGTGAAAGCTATGCGTGTGATGTAGTGCCATTCCTATCGGTACTGTTGTGAGAAACTTGTAGTAACATATGATACTTTGATAGATGGTTACAAATGCATTATATTAATGTTACCAAGATGTATATGAATTTTATTTACATTTGTTCTTGTGTTGTTCTTATTATAGCAATTTTACAAGACCCAGAGTTGCTGGCCATGCTCGCTGATCCAAACAACATTCAAAGGTAAGTTACCTACCATTCACTAATATTGACACTGACATTAAAGGAAGATCCTTGGAGCAATTTTATTTTGAAGCTTAGAATCCATGATTTTCAGATGAAACCCTGACTAAATAGAGAAAAATAATGTGATAGCCTTACAAATTAATTAGCGTCAAATCATTGTCATCATTTGGACAAACCACAAAATACTAAAGCTGTTCAGCATTGAAAACTAATTTTTTTTTGGGGGGGGGGGTTCTTTTGGTACATTTAGTTGATTAAGCAGGGTAAATTTCAATCGCGGACGTTTGGTCTTCCTCATGAACTTATATGTTATGGACAGGGTAAATAAACCGTCATTACATTTTTTATTATTTGGAATTACGCTATTCATAAAGTATCAGTGCACATGCTTATTGTGTTGCAGTGTGATTGACGAGCACCCGTCTCTGGGGCATGCCGCCATGATGGTCGCAGCGGCCGTCAACGAGGAGGGCGCGAAGAGCGGGCTTGGGGGCGGTGGGGGGTCAAGGTCACGCTCTGCCCGAGGTAGGTCACGGTCACGAGGCACTAGCCTCATTCCAACCAGCCAGCATTGCTCATTTCCAGCCTTCTCTCCTCTAATTTGGTACACCTGGTTATCTATATAAACCATTATATATTCAAGGATGAAAGATCTCTGCAGTTTTGTGAATTTCGGTGTTTTTTTTTTGTAAATCTAAAATTTGTGTCATTTTAATGATATCTCTTTTTGTTGGCTGGTTTTTGGTAAATCTACAATTTTTGTCATTTCAAACGTATCTCTGACGGAAAACCCCAATAAAACTATGTATTTTCTCCATCTACTAGCTGATATCACTACAAACTTTCTGAAATACTCAAGCATTTAATGCTGCTCCATACTGGTGATGGCCATTATTGGGTCAGCAAGTGGCTGGTGTTGGGCCTTACAGATATATACTGGGTGGGGGTGAATATCAGCAAAAAGTCAAATCCTTTAAACAAGTAATTTTTTTTTTTAAACGCTCGAGTCAGTATCTATTCTGGCTTTGGACTTCCTATGCATTATTACCCGCTCATCCTTTCTGGCTGTTGCAGGGACCTACTCACTGGACCAGATGTCTGACGACGAGGACATGGAGGGGCCCAGAGCCCAGATGGGGGGGCAGGCCTCCATCACCACGTCGCAGCTGGCCGCCGCTCTGGCCGCCGCCGGGGGCAGTCAGCCGGGCGGATCAGCATCTACCGCCTCACCCCAGGTAACACGCAGGGAGACTGTGCTCAGTGAATCATGAATAAGATTGGTTGGTTGTTGCAGTTTTACGTCCTGGCAACATCTAAGGTCATATCAGGATGGGTACCGACTTGTGACAGTGAGCATTCATGGTGACTTTATAGTGCTGCCCCACTGGGAGACTAGGCTGTCAGCACCATGACCTGATATCCCACTCAGTCACATTATCCTGACACTGAGTCAACCAGTTCTTGCCTTATCCTAATAATGCCGAGCGTCTGGCTAGGAAGCAACACATGGCAATTTTCAAGTCATTGGTTTGACTCAACCAGGATTCGAATCCGTGGGTTCGAATACCATGGTCTACCAAAACGGGAGACGGACGCTCAACTTATCCCGTGAATAAAAGGCAATGTACAGTGGTATTATTCTTCAAAGGACAACTCTGCATCCAAACCAATATTCTCCTGACATAGAGGGTTCCTGGTCATCAGCGGGACAGCCAAATTAAACAAAAACAGTTAGTATATTTAAAGATTGTTCGCGTATGGCAGAGGTCCGCTGATCAAAGGTGTCACTGAGGGAAGATACTACTGTAGGATAAATAGATACATCAAGGCCCAGTCACACCTTACCGGAATGGGGAACCGAACGAGAACTGGACACTGTCCGGTACTGTATGGCGATGTCCGGTACATGTCCTGTACCCATCCGGTGGTGTCCGGTACAAGTTTTGAACAGGCACAAAACTTCTACCGGACACCGCCGGACTGATGTGTCCAGTTTGTCCGGTACATGTCCGGTACCCATCCGTTGGTGTCCGGTTTGTCTGTTTTGTCCAGTACATGTCCGGTACCCATCCGTTACGTGTCCAGTTCTCGTCCGGTACA
This sequence comes from Branchipolynoe longqiensis, assembly GCA_030323885.1. Classification (NCBI taxonomy): domain Eukaryota; kingdom Metazoa; phylum Annelida; class Polychaeta; order Phyllodocida; family Polynoidae; genus Branchipolynoe; species Branchipolynoe longqiensis. Next base: position 34,457,246 of record CM059188.1, read on the forward strand.
TGTACAGTACTTGTCCGGTTGTCTGGCGGCAATAGACCCAATGACGCTCCATTTCAATACATTTCAATACATTTTGTGTACCGGAGAGCACCGGACTAGACAATTAGATGGTGGTGTCCGGTACTCAGTCCGGTAAGGTGTGACAGGCGCTTTAGGGTTCACATAAACTTTGAAGATACCTGGAATTTAAGAATATCTTTTGAAAAGGGTCAGGAATTTTCAAAACCACAAATAAAAAGGCCTGGGAAATTAACTAAGTGTTTTAAAAAGCCTTTAGATTCTGTTTAAATATTGAGTGTCTATGAGAAATTGGAACCTAAAGTACAAGATCTCCAGAAGTGTTGAATGCTGTCAAAATTCACCTACACAACCTGCACCAATTAGCCTCTCTGCATCCTCCAATGATGTTTGACCAATCATAGAATAACCCCCCACCGTCCTGATATGACCTTAGATGTTGCTATGACATAAACCAACAACAAACAAAACAACCCCCCCCATTTACTTTTTATATTTAATTAATTTAGTTAATTTTTTGGTTAGTCTAGCAGTGCATTTAGTTCCATTTTGATTAATTGTTGTTATATGTTTCTATTATCACTGTACTTCTTTCGTCTGCTCCCAGTGTATTCCATTCCCTTGCTTTCGCGTACTCGGTACTCCTCTTGTGTGATCTGCTTTTGGCTCTGTAGGTGCCGACCACCAGTGCCGCCGGCCCTTCCACATCGGCGGCGGCGGCCACCAGCATGATCACCGCAGACTTCTTCCGCCAGGCGATGCAAGCTGCGGCTGAGTCGGCGCGTGCCAACAACCAGCAGCCAGCCGCTGCCACCCCGACCCAGGAGCAGCCGCCTCACATCCTGCAGGTACTTATGAGCAGGTTTTATTTTCCTAAAAGCTTACCGGTATTTAGTTACAGGATATCTTACATATTTTTATAGTTTTGTTAGCCATTCTACGCTTCGGTTATGATTTCTTTGTTGCAGTTTTATGTCTTGGCAACATCTGAGGTCGTATCAGGATGGCTACCGACTTGTGACAATGGGCACGCATGGCAACTTTATAGTGCTATCCCATTGGTAGACCAGGTCGCCAGCACCATGACCCAATATCCCACTCAGTCACAATATCCTGCTACTGAGTTAACTAGTCCTTGCCCTATCCTAGTAATGCTGAGCACCCGGCTAGGTAGCGACAAGTATAAATTTGTGTAAGTTATTGGTTTGACTCAGTTGGAATTGGAAGTCCTGACCTTCCGCACAGAAAGTGTGCTCCTACTGATTCGGCCTCTGCATCTGGTGTTCGGTTATGATATAAGTCCATATATTCTAAAGTAGTAGATGATTAAAGCTACATAGTCTGATGAATGCAGACAATTTTCTAAAGCGAAACACGCAAAATATTGCATCTAGAGCAGGTTTCAAACCTACACTTCTTGCCATTCCTGGGCTAGCATGCAAACCATTACTCTACCTAGGTTCCCTATTACAATCACTATATCCATGCATACCTGTCTATGTGGCTCCTTGCCTGAGAGGTCAGTGCAGACTACTACACTCTTGCCCTGGTATTGTAATTTCTTTAAATGGTTGACATCCATAAGTTGTTTCATGCTTACAATTAGATACAGACAGACAATGCACTTACAATGTACACAGGGTATGTTAAACCACCGTGCAGCACGTAGCTTGTACAGGATCCTGGTCATGAAACCAGTGTCGTGGAGGTGATGAAAGTGGGAAATATTGAGCCTAGAGCAGGATTCGAACCCACACTTCTTGCCATTCCAGGGATAGCCGGCTAACCATTAGGCCACCTAGGCTCCTCGATACCATCACCCTATCCATGCCTACCTGTCTATGTGAGAGGTCAGTGTGGTCCACCTACAGGACTTCACATTTTATGGGAATCACACTTTGGGTTCTGTGCCCAGGCCACATGGAAACCCATAGTTAAAGATCTGTTGGTTCCCTATTGTCAGGTGACGGGAACCAAGTCTCAATAGAATACTTATGGGAAACAAAATTTCTGCTCCGTTGTTTTTTCCAGCATGGTAACAACACATATAATTAACGGAAACGATCATTACCATGAAATCCATAGATTGATATTCTTACATGTCTTTTTTCAGGGACAACTCGAGCAATTACGAGATATGGGAATCTCTGACGAGACAGCGGCTAGGAACGCTCTACAAGTTACCAACGGGAACCTGGAAGCAGCCATTGCACTCTTGTTTGGCGATGGTGGTTATTAATTTACTAAATCAATTTCAATATGCGCTTCTAATGACAGGCCAGTGTCTGTGTTAGCCTACCACCAACTGTTATGTACTGTTCCTTCTAAATATCATTTATGTTTAATATAGTTTAAAGGGCAGCATACATTATCCGATATCGAGGATTAGTCGCCAACAAATAATTGTACATGTCATGCACTCACTCGCTGCTACATGTACCTATATCCAATTTCACTGATACATGTACCTATATCCAATTTCACAGTGTCGGGAGTGGTACCTGTCTGGGATGTGACAGAACAGATGATAAACACTTTTCATCATGAATATGACATTTGTTGGTGACGTGGCGTAACACCATTATCAGTCACTACCAGTCTGGGATGTGACAGAACAAATGATAAACACTTTTCATCGTGAATATGACATTTGTTGCTGACACGGCATAACACCATTATCAGTCACTACCAGTCTGGGATGTGACAGAACAAATGATAAACACTTTTCATCGTGAATATGACATTTGTTGCTGACACGGCATAAAACCATTATCAGTCACTACCAGTCTGGGATATGACAGAACAAATGATAAACACTTTTCATCGTGAATATGATATTTGTTGCGGACACGGCATAACACCATTATCAGTCACTACCAGCCTGGGATTTGACAGAACAAATGATAAACACTTTTCATCGTGAATATGACATTTGTTGCTGACACGGCATAAAACCATTATCAGTCACGACCAGTCTGGAAGTGAGAACTATCTTGTAATTGGTGCACAATTTTGGTCTTTCTCACTCACCATAACCAGGGGGGTATGCAGCAGAAATCAACGTTGTGAACATTTTGTAATGTATTCTTACCTTAATAATATAAGTGGCGATGTTATTTAATACATCTGGTTTGATTCATCGGTTTATTTGTTAATGGTTATTGAGAACTGAAATAAAGCTTCTCCACTGGACTGACTTAAATGTGTATTTTTCATTAATTATATATATAGGCTGCGATTTGTGTATAACTGACTATAAGTAGGTATCCCAAGTGATTTTTAAAAACGGTTATGAGTTTGATTTAATGGATTTCACCTGTTAACATAAAGAATTTGAAACAAAATGGCACTATGTTAGTGAAAATCGCTCTAATATTAAGTGGTTTCCACTTAATATATATTCATTCCTTTTACTGTAAGCTGGGGGAACTTTCCTTGAAAACGATGGAATCATATTATGCAGTGAAGACTTTTGTGGCTATAATTTTGTAAATTCTATATACAGTAAAACCTCTCTAAATCGACCAACCATGGGACCGACTTTAAATGTTCCATTTAGGGGAGTGGTCGGTTTAGGGAGTTTAAAAAAAATATTTATCATTACAGTATGGGTGATCACTTGGGACCTAAATAAAGCGATCGATGTAGGGGAGTGGTCGATGTGTGGAGGTGTTCCTGCATTTCACAGCCTCATTTCCAAAATTTACTAGGAGTGTATTCCCCGCCGACTTTCCTAGTGCATCGTCCCTTCAGCACTCATCTAATCCAACAATTTCTCCACCCCAAACAAATGTTCCTAGCTCTATGGCCCTGGATTACAGACACAAATTTCTAGCTATGGCCCTGGATTACAGACAAAGATTCCTAGCCACGGTCATGAATTGGTCGTAATGCGAGCATTGCGTTTGATGCGTGGAGAGGAAGAGACCCTCCCCCGCCCCGGGCTGTCGCGCAGCATTCACGCCTCCCCCGACGCCCGCTCCTCACCTCTCCCTCGCCCTCCCCCGGCCCTGCTGCTTTCACACCTCACCTGCCATCGCCCTCCGGCCCTCCCTTATAAGGCCGCCCGCCGGCCTCCTTCAGTCACTCGCCATCCAGCATCCTAGCCGCTCTGCCCTTTTCCTGCCTTGGCTCTTCACCACGCCGACTCCACCTCGGACCGCTGCAACTCCTCAGGCCGCTCCAAGCATGCCAGGACACGGAAAGGGGAAGGGCCGCAAGGGCTCCCGGGCAACCGCTCTGGGCACGCCGGGACCCTCCCCGGGCTCGCCGCGGGGCGCCTCACCCTCTTCGGCCCCGGCGTCCCCCTCGGCACCCTCGGACCGCACCTTGGGCGCCGACACGACGGCGATCCTCGAGGCCCTCCAGCGCCTCGAGACCCTGCAGCGCCAGACTACCGCCCACATGGACACCCTGGAGTCGGGGGGACCCCGAGCCCCGCCGGAGACGCCTTCACCTGCACCGAGGCGCCAGGCCGCCTACACCGCAGCGCCCGTCCCGGCACCTCGGGCGCGCACCCCGGGTGGGAGCCGGCCCCCGCCGCCACCTCAAGCGACTCTGCCGGGGGCAGTACACTACCAATACGAGCGGTATGGCCACCTCGCCGCCCAGGCCGCCCCCGCACCGCCGCCTGCATACTTCGAGGAGCCGATCGAACACACCCCAGCATCCGCAGCCGACGCCGTCCGCGAGATCTTGGCCGCAGCCGAGGCGCGGCACTCCGTGAGGCGGCAAGGTATACCGTCCGACTATATCTTCCCCTCAGACCTGGTGGAAAGGGGGCCCGAGAGGAAGCCGGTGAAGAGGGGCGACGCGACTAAGGACGAGTATAGCCTCGCCCTTCTCACCCTGATCGATCACCCCAAACTTCCCCACCCACTCCGTCCAGGGCCTACACCACCACCACATCACCGTATTGAGGGACAACCTCGTCTACCCGTGGCCGACCGTCCGCCGTTATTCCGAGACAGTATTTACCTGGATAGCGGACGGGAGGCTCCCCCACGGGTGGCACGACCCGGTTGCCCCCAACCTCCTGAGGGTCGAATCCCTCACCATGCCCGCCCACCAAGCAGCCAACACAACCGCCCGCCCCGCAGACCCAGCCAGACCCCGGCCCCAGCCCCGCACCCAGGTCGACACCCGGGTCCCCTATAGCAGGGACCTCCACGGGGCACCCTGCAACGCATGGAATAGGGACCCCACCTCGTGCACCCAAGCTACCCCGGGGGAGGTCCACGGCCAAGGGGCCACCAGGCAGCGCCACACGTGTGCGTACTGCGCCAATGTACGCAAAGTCCTCACCATGCACAATGAGGACGTGTGCATGGCAAAGCGCGCACGTGAGCACGCGACGCCCGCCACCTCGGCGGATTTTCAGTGAGCCGGTACCTCCCGGCCGGCCCGGAGGCCCCTAACCGGCCCACTGATCTTGCAAGAGCCGCCATGACCACCAGCACGCCAGCCAACCCCCCTGCTACCACCCCCGGCCCCCAGCCGGACACCCACCGGAGCACCCTCAGCTCCCCCGAGGCGCGGCCCGCCTCGGCGCCGACCCTGTCAGCACCATCTCCTCAGCCGGGGACCCTCACCCCGCCCTTAAGGCTCTCAACGCCTCCCAGCACCAGCTGCTCACCAACACCCTCGATCCCGACGTCCACCTCAGCCCCGGCGACACCGCCTTCCTCTCCCCCCCCCCTGACCCCTGCCCCCCCGATCCCCCCCTCCCCTCCGGCAGTCCAATCTCCTGGCCCCGAGCCCCGAGGGGTGGGGCGGCCCCCACACCCTCACCCGCGCTGACGTCCGCCCCACGTCCGGGGGCCTCCGCCTCATCATCAGGAGCTCGAAGACCATCTCCGGCCCCTCGGGCGCGGTCGCGCTCTTCGTGCCTGCCACCCCGGGATCTGCCCTCTGCCCCGTCTCGGCCTGGGAGAGTGCCCCGCTCCCCCGGACGCGCCGGCCTTCATCATGCCCTCCGGCCGTCCCTTTGACCCGCGCTCCCTCACTGCACTCCTGCGAGGCGCCCTGCAGGCCCAAGGGGTGCCGGCCCCGGATGCCTTCACCCTCCACAGTCTCCGCTGAGGTGCCGCGCAAGCATGCCAGCGCGCCGGGGCGTCCCTCGCGGACATCATGGCGCAGGGCACCTGGACATCGGGGGCAGTGCACTCCTACGTGCCCCGCCTCGCCCCCTCGGGCGCGCCTCGAGCCCTCTCCTCCGCCTTGGTGGAGGGCTCCTCGGCCCCCCTCACTTGACTCACTACCAGACTCTGACTCTGCCCCCTAAGGGCCCCTGTATATTTTACTCCCTGGTTGCTCCTCCTGAGCCCCCTCCCTGTTACCCTGTAGATTCCTCCATTACTTCTGCTCCTCATGAGCTCCTCTTTTGTTGATTGATCTGTGCTCCTCATGTCTGTACTTGATTTGTACTCCTCCCGAGCCCTCCCTGTATGATGTTCTTTCCCGAGGCGTTCCAATAAACGCCTTGTTTTCCACTTCCGCCTTGCTTTCTTCCTTTTCGCGCATCGGTCGTAATGCGAGCATTGCGTTTGATGCGTGGAGAGGAACAGACCCGCCCCCGCCCCGGGCTGTCGCGCAGCATTCACGCCTCCCCCGACACCCGCTCCTCACCTCTCCCTCGCCCTCCCCCGGCCCTGCTGCTTTCACACCTCACCTGCCATCGCCCTCCGGCCCTCCCTTATAAGGCCGCACGCCGGCCTCCTTCAGTCACTCGCCATCCAGCCTCCTAGCCGCTCTGCCCTTTTTCCTCCACCCACCCACCCAACTATCTCTTTCCCTTTCTCTTTCTCAGCTGGTGGAGGGCTCCTCGGCCCCCCTCACTTGACTCACTACCAGACTCTGACTCTGCCCCCTAAGGGCCCCTGTATATTTTACTCCCTGGTTGCTCCTCCTGAGCCCCCTCCCTGTTACCCTGTAGATTCCTTCATTACTTCTGCTCCTCATGATCTCCTCTTTTGTTGATTGATCTGTGCTCCTCATGTCTGTACTTGATTTGTGCTCCTCCCGACCCCTCCCTGTATGATGTTCTTTCCCGAGGCGTTCCAATAAACGCCTTGTTTTCCACTTCCGCCTTGCTTTCTTCCTTTTCGCGCATCACAAACAACAATTCCGAGCTACGGTCCTGGGTTAGAAACAAACAATCTTAGCTATGACCCTGGGTTACAAACAAAAAGTCCTAGCTACGGCCTTGGATACCGGGTCCATTCGCAAGCAGAGTCCGAGAACCAAACTTCTCTCTTTGCTTCCATACACGCATGCGCGTCCGTCCACTGGAAGTTGCATATCGCAATGGGAATGTACCACGGGCCGTAATCGATTAACACAACCCGGGCGACTCGGCCACCTTTTTTTTTCACCCCGAGCGTGGAGAAGCGTATTCAATTATTCGACCGGAGTCTGCAGGATGTACGCATGCGCCAAAAAGTGGCTCGGGTGACCCGAGTCGATTAATCGATTACGCCCACGTTGAATGATTCTTGATACTCGCATAATTATTCACAAAGCTAAAGTGACTATTGACTCGGTACACGCACTATAATTACCGTGATCAAAACAAATGGAGGATTTATTCCACCCAGTGCAATTGAATACAGTGTGGCATATGCTAAATATTAATTAATTGATGCAGGCCTAGCTCTATTGTGAGATTTAATGCACGTTAAAATGTGGGCACAAATTCGACAAAGGTATTCAAGTGACAACATTTACAATAAGCTATCAATATCATATTTGACTGGGTATCATTTACGTACAATTTAGATTAACATTTTTTTTTTTATACAATTTAAAACGCGAAATGAAATAATATTACTTGATGTTTGTGGCTTGAATACCATGATTATTTATTTGGAAATAAATTCATTGCAAAAAACCATGTATTGTTATTCTTAAGCAGGGGAATATCGTCATCAGATAACAGGTTTTTGTTATAAGGAGGCATTGGATTTCTCCGGTTTGAACTGGAATTCAGTTTTTTTCTGGCTGCTGGAACCGGAATTCCGTTTTTTGCTGACCACTGAAACACCTCTGAAATACACTATTTGCATTCCTCTCATGACTCAGTGGGATGCTGTGTGTCCCCACGATAACCTAAAAATAATTTCAGTTTTTTTCCCTGCACCCAATCACATGCCTGTATAATGCCTGTACACTTTAATATATGTGACACAAAGGGATAATACATTGTTTTTTTTTTATATCTATTTACACATTTTAATTAGCGTTGAGGTGGTAGGCAATGAAACCTTTCACAACGCCACCTATCAGTTGAACACTGCATTAAAGCTGCACCTATTTCTGCTACCACAATAGGAGACCTTCCATAGAAATTTATTTTTTAATTATTATTAATAATACATGCTTAATGTTTGATACATATGGGCTGGCTAATTCGGTAAGAGCACTAGATGGCTTCCTGTACAGAGGTCGTAGGTTCGAAAACTTGACCGAGTCAAACCAATAACTTGTCACTACTTAGCCTAGAACCCAGCAGAGGATATGACAAGGACTGGTTTGCTCAGTATCAGGATAATGTGACTGACTGGGACATCAGGTTATGATGTCAGTGACCTGGTCTTTTAGTGGAGCAGCAAAATAAAGTCTCCAATAGTGTGCACTGTCACAAGTCGGCAAACGTCCTAATATGACCTTAGATGTTGCTAGGATATAAAATCTCAACAAATAAATGAAAATCAATGCTTAACATATCTCTGATTGTTTGTATATGATATCTTAAATTTGAATCAAATAATGTTAGTTTTGTGTGTGTGTGGATACAATAGACATGTTGCTTACAAGAGTGTTGAATGTCATCCTACTGGTGGCATCTCCAATAAGTTAATTGAATATTTAATATATCACATGACATACCCTACATTTTACTTTTAAGAAGAAGATCGTAAACTTTTAGATACCCTTATGGTCAACACATGATTACTAATCAAATCATTGAAAACAGTAAAATGACAGCCAGCCCAATAGCAGTTCTATAAAACGGAAATCTAATTATATGATTCAAACTGGTAGAATTCAAGAAATAATCTGTTGAAATGGCGTTTCACCCATGCAAACGCTATACAGTAAAACCTCTCTAACCTACCACCTCCACAGATCGACCACTCCTATATACTGATCGCTTTATCTGGATTCCATACGATCACCCATACAATACCATTGTAATGAAATGAAAAAACTTTAAACCGAGCACCTCCCAAAGTGGACCATTTAAAGTCGGTCCCATGGTCGATCGCTTTAGAGAGGTTTACTGTATATCATTTAATCGAAACGTGGACAAGCTTTAAACTGATCCTTCTCTGGCTTCAATAATTTAAGAGCAATTGTTTGTTGTTCCTGACATAGGAAGGAAAATGAACCCGCAGCCACCGTCCCACACAATCCATTACAAAGCATTCAACAAGCACTACATTCAACAGTGCACCTCCATTGCCTTTAGAATTGGAATAGAAACTGTATGAGGGGTACAGAGACAGCGAATCTGCCTCAAACCGGTCAGAATTAATGGGAACATATGGTGCCAAGGCCTCTAGGCAAGTATTTTCTAACCCCTCAACCTCATGTTCTTTATATAATGAGTTTTCTGTGCTTTTATTAATCTTATATATATATATAGTATTTAAAGCTCGGCCAGACAGGACATCGTGGTCTGATCGGTAGAACGCGGGCTTCCCGTGCAGGAGGTCGGGAGTTTGATTCCCAGCTGAGTCAAACCAATGGCTTATAAAATTGACACTTGTCGCTACCTAGACTGAGGGACCAGTCTACCAGTGAGGCAGCATTACAAATTCACAATAAGTCCGCAATGTCATAAGTCGGTATCCGTCCTGAAATGGCCTTAAATGCTACTCGGACGTAAATTCATAGCAAAATGATATATATATACTTTCTGGTGGAGCTATTCAATTATATGCACATATATGCCTATCTCCCCTTCCATCTACCTAACATTAGTAAGATTTGGTATGATATTGTGTCATGGTGCTGGTGGCCCGGTTTTCCAATGAGGCAGCACTATAAAGTCACTTATAAGTGAGCACTGTCACAAGTCATGGTATCCGCCTCGAATTGGGGAGCATGGCATAGCTCAGGCGGTAGAGTGTCTACTTGTGAAGGTGTCGGTCAATGGATCGATCCTGCTCAGTGAACCCATTTGCAGTTTGGGCTATTTCCCATTCCAACTATTGGTCCACAACTATTTCATCAAAGGCTGTGGTATGTGCAGTCCTGTCAGTGGGAAAGTGCATATAAAAGACCCCTTGCTGCTTATTGGAAAGAGTAGCCTATGTGGTGCAGCCGGTTTCCTCTAAAGAAATACGTCAGAATGACCATATGTTTGATGTCCAATAGCTAATGATAACAATCAATGCGCTCTAGAGGCATCGTTAAATAAAACAAACTTGAAAAAGTAAAACAGGCTCTACTTTTTCCGTCTTGAAATGGACTCAAACGTTGCTAGGACGTAAATCCACATCAAACATATTTCTGGTGGATCAATTAACTTGTGCGCATCCGTCACCTTTATGGCTATCTCCCCTTCCATCTCGCTGACAATGCACGCGCATGCGCTGTCGCCGAACCCGTACACCTGCTACCACTGACACACTCAAAGGGGACCACTCTATGGGCGTAATCAATTAATCAACTCGGGTCACCCGAACCACTTTTTGGCGCATGTGCACATCCTACAGACCCGGGTCAAATAATCGAATACGCTTCTCCATTCTCGGGGTGGAAAAAATGGTGGCTTAGTCCAAAACCGTTTAAAAAAAACTAAAACCGACATAGCTACAGCAAAATAGGACTTAAAGTGTTTTATGATGGCATAGTTTAGTTATATTTCCATTTCATTAATCTATGTTATTACCCAAAATAAACATGTATGACTGGTACCGGTGGCTGTTATCCTGCATGATGATACCAGCACAAATGTGATGTCATCGCTCCTAGCCACCCCAGCCAAGAGGTGGGTGACTCAGGTCGGGTCGTTTTGCGCACGGCGCGTGTATTTGTCAACTCCACTCGCTGTGTTCCATTTGAAATTCTGACGACTTGGGTGACCCGGCCGTAGACGATTCGGGTGAGCCCTGGCCGTATTCGATTAACACGACCCGGGCGACTCGGCTCACTCAAGTCGTCAGAATTTCAAATAGAACACCGCGAGTGGAGTCAACAAATACACGTGCCGTGTGCAAAATGACCAGACCCCAGTAACCCACCTCTTGGCTGGGGTTTGCTAGGAGCGATGACGTCACATCTGTGATGGTACCTGTAGGATCACCGCTACCAGTACAACTCCTATGTGTTGTTTTAATGCTTTTATTTTTAATAACCCAGATTGTCAGCTTCTACTAATCATAAAATACGTTAAATCCTATTTTGCTGTACATATATCGGTTATTGAAAAAAAAGAAAAGTTTTAGATTAAGGCACCATTTTGTCCACCCCGAGCGTATTCGTTTATTCAACCGGAGTCTGTAGGATGTGCGCATGCGCCAAAAAGTGGCTCGGGTGACCTGAGTTGATTAATCGATTACCCCCCCTGTGTGCGGGACATGTGGGGTAGGCCTCTGTATAAGAACACCTCCCCACTCACCCAGGCCATTGGCCACAATCGGCAGCAACAGGGAGACAGACAGCAAGGCACACTGAACCCTTTGCGCGGTGCACTCTGGGGAATATTTGTGATCTCACGTTGGCAGAACATATCTTCAAAGAACAACTCTGCAACCAGACCGATGCTGTCTGACATAGCGAGAGTCCTGTCACCGGAGGGAGAGTCAAACAAAGACAAAACAGCACAGTTTGTATGTTGATTTGTATGTTGACAGCGTTTTTAGTTTCACGGAGACAAATAACAAATTCACTAACGTCGTTTCTTACTTTTAAAAGATTGAAAAAAAAGAGTCAAAGTTGCATACTCTGATGGTTTTGAGCTTCTGCCACTTTCTGAGCTAAATACAGTACAATGGTCGTTATAATATACTTTTCTTTAGTTTGAAGTGATTTAAAAAATATTTTAAATGGTTAATTTTGGATATATTTGAACTTGAAGTGAAAACATGTCAAATTAATTTGAGCAAACATGTCAAAACTCTGACACCATAGACGTCAGCAGTAACATGTTCCATTAAATTGACTTAGTATGCAGCAACAAATACTTGATATGTACACCATTACCTAAGTTTGATATGTAGAGTCAAATCTAGGCAAGTGCTTTGTTTTTGAAAATTTGATGCTTTCATCGGACTATGTAGCTATAACTTAGTATAAGCAATTCAAATGATTATTTTCATGTACACATAGGCCGACAGCAATCTCTTAGAACAATGGTAAATATTTTCCTGCATTTTCAACGTTCACTTTGTGTGTTACATCATGGAATAATAATTACAAATCCCCGAACATCATGGAATAATAATTACAAATCCCCATAATATGTAATAGGAGCCTACGCCGAGAAGGAAATTTAGGTGACTTAGTGTCGCTCGACGAGACCACGACCAATCACAGGCGTGCTTGACGGTTTTTGTCAGGGGCACGGTCACGTGATTAACCTTGACTCTGTAGAAAGCCGTCAGGGATGCCTGTTGATACACAGCAGGGCCTGGCGAGACGCGGCGGAACCAGAACCCCCCCCCCCCCCCCCCACCCACCCGACCCGCCACCATCCCTCACACAAATAAAACCAAACACACTATATGGAGGGAGTGCACGTGACGTCATTACTTAGCAATCAGCGGTCAGCGAAATGCCATCTTGGATTACGAGCACCCTCCCTAGCCATGTTGTGAATGCTTGCAAATGCAGTAAAACAGAGTTTTCTTGTGTTAGGGGAGGTTCTGGGCAGTTTACATCCAATGTGTTTACTTACAGCAATTTAGCAACAACTTCTGAGGCCAAACTGCTCAAAACAGTGACAAATAAACCAACAAATCAGTAAATAACCACAGTGTAGGCAGTTGCAAGCCTTCTGTATGTCATCCAATATGGCCACCGAAAGTTGCCTCATGACATCATTACACCCCCTCTATAGGAGCTCACGGAGGTATCACACTCTCATCCAAGGAAGGAAAGACGGTGAATTAAAATGTTAAAATGGGGTATATATATATATGCTGTGTAAGAATGATATGAGTATAATAGTCCATAATATTCCCCCTGCTCCCCAGCACCCCCCCAGTCATCGACTGCTGGAATCTGGACTAGTCATCTACTGCTCCAGCCTAGTCAACCTCAGCTCCGATCATGTCGCCACCACTCACTTCACACTGTAACTGCCACTCACTGTACCGCCGAAAATGTATATATATATATATATATATATATATATATATATGTATATATATATATATATATATATGTATATATATACTACTAGGATGTATATCTATAGATATTTATCAGTGGGATAATTAGTATGAACAGTCAGGTATTTTTCAGGTTTTTTATATATTATAAAATCGGCATCATTCGCACAATAGTAGACTCCCCATGTACCTGCTGGTAATGGCATGTGAAAGTGTGTAGGCCTACTGGTAAACTACACGTGATGGATAGGAAATAAGATAAGGCCAGCTGGGTAGTAATGTGATAGTATCTACAGTGAACTTTAGGTGTCTACTGACATCGTACACTCATCTCATGGTCCAGGTTTAAATGTGGCTTTGAAAAAGTAGTTTATTGGGGTTTTATATCCTAGCAACATGTGACAAAAGGAGAGAGGCCTGGATGACTAATGGTGGCATATGAGAACGTAGAAGAAGGTATTTGACCTATACATATGTATACATATATAGGTATATTATATATATATATAGGTATATATATAGGTAAATATATATAGGTATATATTGGATCTTACTTATATGTTGTAGGAGCAGAATTCGGATCCAAATGTCCTGTCAATCCAGAGCGAGCATCCTAACCATTAGACTACCTAGGCTCTTCGATGAAACCAACCTACCCACATCTACCTGTACATATGGTATTTCACATGGGCAGACGTGTGCATCTCACTACACCCATTCCCCTAGCATTGTAAGTCTCATACTTAAAATAACAAACATCCAGGCAGTGCACTTGCAGTACATACACAGGGATGGCTCAGCACTATACGGCGCGTAGGATGTACAGTATCCTGTTTATGGAACCAATGTCACGGGAGTGCTTTTGCAAGTTGGAGTGGGATTCGAACCCACGCTTATTGCCATTTCAGGGCTAGCGTCCTAACCCATAGTCTATCTAGACTCTCGGATGCAATTAAGTTACTCATACCAAAGTGTGCAAGCTGCATTTCACATGGGGAGGTGTGTGCACCTCATTACACATGTATATATATATATATATATATATATATATATATATATATATATATATATATATATATCTTGTTTATGTATCTATTTGCTCAATGCCGCGCCGGATCTATGTATTACTGAAACACCCAAAATGTCTAACCCTGCCTACCAGTGCTCACATGTGTTTATTATATCAGTGATGGCTGTCATTGCACATGCTAGTCCTCACTCTATGCTGCAGTAGCCATTCTTAGGTGACACATACATCCTTACTCAAGTGAGAATCACCCCCTGAGTGCACTGGGTATATATATTATATATATAATAATAATATATATAATATATATATAATATATATATAATATATATAATATATATAATATATATATAATATATATATAATTATATATATAATATATATAATATATATATAATATTTATATGTGTGTGATGTATAACGAATTATGCGAGTACAAAGGGGTGAAAAGGAATTTATTGTCTATATTATTGTATGCATTTTGTATATTTCCTCCTCCTCTGCCCGACGTGTCACCACCACCGGCCCCCACTGTAACTACCGGGCCGCCAACCACCACTCACTCTGGAGAATTTATATATATATAATACTAGCGCAGCGGTAGGCGAGGTAGGCGGATGGTGGCGCCACCAGTATTGTTTTAGATATTGCTCGTTTATTTGTTTGTTTGAGTTTTATGTCCTGGGAACATCTAAGGTCATATCATGACGGGTGCTGGCTTGTGACAGTGTGCGCTCATGGTAGCTTTATAGTGCTGCCCCACTGGGAGACTAGGCTGCCAGCACCATGACTTAAAATCCCACTCAGTCACATTATCCTGACAATAAACGCATCCTAATAAGGCCAAGTGCCTGGCTAGGAAGTGACAAGAATCAATTTTGTATGTCATTGGCTTGAGTTGACCATGGGAAGCCTGTGCTCTACCGATTCGGCCACCGCGCCCGGTAGATATGAAGTAGGATATATTTAATATAGATATGTTGTGTGCATGTATGGGTACATGTGTGTGTGTATATACACATTAACACACACACACACACATATATATATATATATATATATATATATATATATATATATATATAACAATCTACAATTGTAGGATTGGTAAATGAGTGAGTGAAAGCTGCTTTAAAAATATATAAAAACTGAGATGATTTTCACGGTGGTTGGATAAGTTATGTTATCCCCCCACTCATCGCCTCCTCGCGACACAATGGTATTCTGGAATATAGATTGTACGAACTGAAAACTAGGCAAAGGTGTACTTGCAGAGTATTTGTCGCAGTGCAGCTCCAGTCTCAGCGGCCTATACCGGGTACCTTTATGTAAATACCCTTCCTGATATGACCTTAGATGTTGCTAGGACGTAAAACAACAACAAACAAACAAACTTATGTAAATTCTCTTACCTGCACTCCTTGTCTGTAACGTTTGTTATTGACTCATTTCCATATTCAGTTGGTATTTACTTGTATATTGACAAAACTTGAAATTTGTGTTGTGGTAATCATTTATGGAATTTATATGTGTGAACATTTGTTCAACAATAAACTGACAGACAGGCATCTGGAAATGAGTAACTATTCAGATTAGCAAATTTATTAGCATCATGGCTAAGTATGCTGCAAATCTGATTGGTTGTTGTTTGTTGAAGTTTTACAATTATATCCTGACAACATCTACTGTCATATCAGGATGGGCAGCGACTAGTGGCAGTGCACACTCATGACAACTTTATAGTGCTGCTTCACTGGGAAATCAGGCCACCAGCACCATGACCTGATATCC
The DNA here is from genome assembly GCA_030323885.1 of Branchipolynoe longqiensis. Taxonomy (NCBI): domain Eukaryota; kingdom Metazoa; phylum Annelida; class Polychaeta; order Phyllodocida; family Polynoidae; genus Branchipolynoe; species Branchipolynoe longqiensis. The sequence goes on from CM059188.1 coordinate 34,473,422, forward strand.
CACTCATTCACAGTATCCTGACACTGAGCTAACCAGTCCTTGCCATATATCCTATTAATGCCATCTGCCAGTCTAGGTAGCGACAAGACTAGTATCAATTTTATAAGTCATTGGTTGGACTCGAGCGGGAACCGAGCTCCGGAACTCTCGCACGGAAAGCCGGCGCTCTACCAATTCGGTCACCGCGCCCGGTTGGCAAGTCTGAACAATTTAAGGCATAAATTAGACTTAATAGCTAACAAACACTACTACTAATCGTAATAATGTAGTAGTCTGCACTGACCTCTCAGGCAAGGAGCTATATAGACAGGGATAGGGTGATTGCACCAGGGAACCTAGATAGTGTAATGGTTAACACGCTAGCTCTGGAATGGCAAGAAGTACGGGTTGCAATCCTGCTCTAGGCAGAATATTTCCCATTATCAACCCCCCTGCCAATAATAAATAACACAAAACAAAAGTGAAAATTGTCTTTGTTACACATGGTAATTTATTTCATATCACTGTGTAACTTAGTTCAACTTACCTACACACGGGGAATATGTTCAACGTATCCTGTTTATATACACATTATTGACCTGTTTAAGACCGCCCACATTCACAACGTTATTCGGCCAGTTTCTTGGCCACGAATTAAAACAGAAAATGCAACTTTAATGATGTGATAAAGTTCTAAAACGATGTTAAAGCAGGCATAAAATCATGGCTGTCACTCAATGACAAGGCTGGGTACTATTTAAGAAAATAAAATCAAACCAGACTGTGTCTCTTAGGTACTGTTATAATAATTAACTTATCTATCAAATGGCTAAAACAAAAATCCCTAAAATCCGAAGGGGGAGTGGGGGGGGGGGGGGGGGGGGGGGGGGAGGGCTCATGTTTATTCTGGAACAATCGTCTTGACCGAGGTTACCTATTTAAAAAAAAAATATTGATATATTATTTCCACGCATCTATTCTTTTTTTAAATTGTTAATATTGTTATCAATATCAAATAATAATTATAATAAATTTATATATCAACATCGACACAATGTAAAATACAATTTTAAAATACCAACGAAGAGAATTAAAATGCTATTTTAACAAAGAGAATCAAAATCAGGGCTAACATTCTTTATTAAGTGGAAGAAATTGTCCATGTTATTATTAACATTGATAATTCTCAGGCATTCTTTGTGGCGGGGTGGTTAGAGTGTCTGACTTTTTTCTAGGTCAGACTCCTAATCTGAGGGTTGGCGGTTCGATTCCCCGTGCCACCAGCTCTGCCAATTTGGATTTCCACCGCTGTGTATAACTTACAGCGTCATCAAAGGCCGGTTGCTCTCATACCATGTCTATGGATAAGTGTTCACACTTCCTGTCTACCAATCACTATATCGAGACAGAACCGATCAACACTGAATGACCGGTGGCGCCATCTGAACGAAACCCGCCACACTACACGATGACAGTAACGCAGCTGAAGCCAGTACATTCCGAAGTAGGCCTACGTATAACACAATTAATATATTAAATGTTTAAAATCTCGTCGGTTCATCGGGTATTCACCTCATTATACTCTTAAGCTACCATCTGCAATCGCTCCAACAGAGCTGGAATATGATATGTAGATTTACACACGTCCCCATTACTTGCCATATAGATACAAATATAAAATATTTAAATGAAAGGAGTACATCATTCTTTAAGTTGCACAGTCCGATGGTTTTGAGTTTGTGATTTTTCTGAAATAAATATATTAAACTGATTGTTATAATCTACCTTACTTTTGTTTGAAGTAATGTTAATTTTAAATGGCTAACTTCCGAGATATTTGAAGTGCAAACGTGTCAAATTAATGTTGGCAAGCATGCCAAAACTCTGACATCTGTATCTGTAGAATGCAATCTAGGTAAATTGCTTTGCCTTTGAAAATCTGATACTTCAGCGGACTATGCAGCTTTAAGTAAAAGACGATAACATTTTTAGGAATGTGTTCTTTCCATGGACCATTCGTTCACCCTGCCAATCACCGTGTGTCGGACTGGGAAATCAGACACATTGGATTATATTCTGTTGGGATCTAGCTGTAGTTAAATAATGGTGCAGCTAACCGATTCTTCATGACTCAACAAAACTGAGTCGAGTCAAATGTCACTATCAATATATGTGTGTATATATACACATACCAGGGGCGGAGCTAGACCTTTAACGATGTGTACTCCTAATTTCGGCAGGGGGTTTAGGGGGCCGCTTAAGCTTAAGCTGGCAGATTTTACACATTTTAGACTTGAGATTTCGACACTCCGGACTACTACAACTACAAGACTCCTCTCTCTCTCTCTCTCTCTCTCTTTATTATTATTATTTTGTTGTTGTTGTTGACAAAACGATGTGGACGTTTTGGCATACGCGCGTACGCCTAGCTACACCCCTGCATACACACACACACACACACACACACATATATATATATATTTAGATCTATTTAGATGTTATAAATATCTACATATATCTGTATATACATATATCCGTATGTACATATATCTGTATATACACATATCTGTATATATACATATATACATATATCTATATACACACATATCTATACATGCATCTATATATACATATATCTATATATACATATATCTATATATACATATATCTATATACACATATATCTATATACACATATATATATACATATACCTATATATCATCATATATATCTATGTATATATATATATATATGCATATAACGAGATACATCTATATATCATATAAATGTATATATACATATATCTATCTGTACATATATCATATATCATATAAATGTATATAATCATATATATATATATACATATGATTATATACATTTATATGATCATATATATCTATGTATACAGATATAGATATATATATATGCATATAACGAGATACATCTATATATCATATAAATGTATATATACAGAGCACCCTCGTTAAAACGTACTCCATTAAGCCATATATAAAAGAAACAGCGCAAAATCTGACTTACGAGAGTGACTGTCTGTGTGAGGCATACAGGACTGTCTGTGTGAGGCATAAAGGAGAAAACCTTACATACTGCATTAAATAAGTTTGATAAAATATATATTTATATCTTTTATATGGTTATGGTGGTATTTTCTGTATTTTTCCTTTGATGTATCATATTCAGTGTACAGTGTATATAATTCCAATGTCTTATATGCATAAAATATTCACCCATACCATCGGTTAACTCAGATAATTGGCCTTATTAGTACGCTTTAACGGGATGGACCGTTATATATATATATATATATATACATACATAGATACATATATACACATCCAGATATCATGTAAGTATTCCAAGGCAATTGCAATAAGCAACACACCATCGTCCAATGAATAAGAATATCAGAATCACAGAGTCTAAGACACCACCTATTACAAAAATAGAATTATGAATCCGTATAAAACTACATATTCTGCCGAGTACTGCGTTTACATTCACACATGGCAGTATCCCAAAACCATGAATTTTATTATTGCAATTATATTTCTTAATTCAAACAATACCACCACCATGATGTCATCATTAGTATTATTATATATATACACACAGTGCCAGCGTGGTGGCATTTACAAAGTAATTAATGAACGAACAAATAAAATCAGAATCATCCAAAGGCATGTACATAATAATACCTGTTGATTAAAACTGCTCAAACACGGTACTTATTTGTTCATTTACTTATACACAAACATGTATATATATATTTATTTATTTATACAGTAACACCTCTCTGAAACGACCGACCATGGGACCGACTTTAAATAGTCCATTTAGACAGCTGGTCGGATTAGGGAGTTTTTGTATTGTTACAATGGTATTGTATGGGCGATGGTTTGGGACCTAAATAAAGCGATCGATATAGGGAAGTGGTCGATCTGTGGAGGTGGTCGGTTAGAGAAGCTTTACTGTATGTGTATATATATACACATATATTTCTTGATCAAGTGGAGTGTCTTAAATATTTCACTTCCCTCTCAAAGATATGGGATGATGATGAAGCTATCACAATATTTAAGACCTCACGGTAGGTATCCCAATATAGGTCGCCCGAGGCACTGGAATCGGGTCAGTGCATCAACAGAAAGGGTGTTTTCAAACTTCTCCAGTATGCACAATTGTTGTTATATTAAAGAAAGAAATATACCACCTTGAAGCTTACAATGTGTTCTTTCATTCTTCACTAATCTAATTGGTGTATATTAATGTAATGTACATGCTACTGAGCATTTAAAAAGTTAGTTTGTTTCAGTGAATCGTGATTCGCGCTACCATGTTGAAAATCACCTCTGCTGTTTTCAGGTGGCGCTCTCTGGTGGTTATAGGCATGAACTATCTGATACCAGGACATGATAGGAGACATTCTAAGCTTTAATTCCGTATAAAATTTGATGGGTGTTTTACTGAATACCCTTGTCAATATTTTTATTCAAAATTACCAAAAGTTTAAATTATCACCAATAAATGTCTTTAAAAAATATCCAAATAATTTTTATACCACTGTTCAGAACTTTAAAGTGATATCATTTTCAAATTCATGGCGATCTCCAGCAAAGTGCAAAGATACATTTTGCAACCAGTGGATGACTCCCGGTCAGGCTACAAATGGCAGTAAATGTTGTCAGTGCCACTTCCCAAACACTGAGCAGCAAAATGGATGATTCTTCATCATTTTTGGGATACTATTCATAAGGAAATAGGTAGGAAATGTTTTAATACTATATGTTTACATATTGTGGTTAATAGAATTGTGCATTTTATTAATATTTTGGTGTTAATTAGACACATAAAATCGGCGAAAATTTTGGGAGTGTGAAAAAACGGCCGATTTTCAGATCGTTAGCATAACTTTAGATACTATGTTTGCGATGAACAATCTTGTAAAAACTGATCAAACAAATATGCTTAGTTTGTTATATATTTGTCTTAAATGCTACCTAAAATCCAGGATGTTGGAGTAATTATTTTGTAAGATTAACACAATTTTTGGAGTAAGATCATGTGTAATACAAAATTGCAAATGGCGCCGACTGCTGGGTGATATTGTAAGGATTTTCATACACCCAGTACAATACAAATTTAGTTTTAAGCTTGAAACATGCTTTGTAGTTTAGTCTTACCATGATTTTACAAACAAATTATGTACATGATCATTACATGTACACATTAATGTACATATATTATTTTATATTACCATGATGATGAAGCTATCACAATGTTTAAGACCTCACAGTCACAGTAAAAGCCCCACTTGAGTCCCCCTGTGCCCAGGGGCCGTTGTGTGTGTACTACGCATGGGTGGAATTGCCAGTACTGTCCCTACCCTTGTCCTCATACAGCGGGTTCACATTCAAATCGACAGTATCCTGCAGACAGTCCTGCTCCACCAGGCCAGTCCGGTCGCTCGGCTTGCCCTTCAGGAAGTAGTCGTTCCTCACGGCCCCCTCCGCCTCCACCGCCCCCGCCGGGTCGTCCACCTCGGCCAGATCATACAGGCGGTTTGTGAAGTGGTAGCTGTTGCCGTTCGACTTGGCCGGGTCCAGGGAGACCGGGTAGGCGTCCAGGGTCAGGTCGGCGCTGCTCTCCTGCAGCCGGTGCGTGCCGAACGGGCGGCCCGACGCCCGGCGCCGGTAACACATGACGCCGACGATGATGGCGACGGCGAGCAGGAAGATGAGGAGGAGGGGGACAACCACCGCAACGATTGAGGGACCGCTACTGAAGACCTTGCCGACCATGGGGCTGGTGTTGGCTGGCATGGTTATGGTTGTTGTTGTTGGTGTTGTTGGTGTTGTTGTTGGAGTGGTTGTAGTTGGAGTGGTTGTTGTAGGGGTGGTTGTTGTAGGTGTGGTTGTAGTTGGAGTGGTAGTTGTAGGAGTGGTGGTAGCTGGAGTGGTTGTAGCTGGAGTGGTTGTAGCTGGAGTGGTTGTAGGAGTGGTTGTAGTTGGAGTGGTAGTTGTAGTGGGGATAGTCTCTGTGGCAGGTGGCGCCCTACTGTGCGCATTAAATGAAGTAGTGGACGGTGCAGCCGTACTGGACGTTAATGGTGTGGGAGGTGATGTTGATGAGGCTGCGTTTGTAGATGATGAGAAGACAACTGCCGGTGATGCGAGTGTTGCATTCGTGGTTGTTGACGTTAAGGTTGTTGTAGAAGGAGGGAACAAGGTTGGTGTTATAAGCGGATCTGCAAGTAAAAAAAACCACAAACCACACATTCTAGTTGTTTGCAAATGAGCAGCTCGGTGCGACATGTTGGTTGCTAAGTTCTCGTGACTGAGTTTGGGTGAGAGGTGTTTTCTCTCAACCATATCAGTTGTTTCTTTCACCGACTAACTCAGTCGCGCGCTCCTGAACTCTCACATAATTTGCTCTCTCGCACTCTCTAATTCACTCTCACTTTATTTCTCACAATTTCACGCGCTCTCTCGCACTCCCACAGTCTCATTCTCTTGAACTCTCATCGCGCTCTCTCACGCGTTCTCTCAAAATTCTTTCTTTCTTGCCCTCTCACAAGCTCTCTTTCTTGCACTCTCACACTCTCTTGCTCTCCCACTCACTTTCACACCAAGGTATGGATATCTGTTGGCATTTCCTGGGTGGGACTTTACAAAAATTAAATATGAGCAGAGAACCTCTTTTGGTGTTTGTTGAAGACTTGTCTTGGCCCATAATAGACCTTTTCCGCTGAAGCATACTCACAACATTAGTTATTCCATCGCCATCAGGGGACGGGTTAGTGGTGGAAATCCTCTATAAGGCCTTTTCCCACATCGCATGCTGCATAGTGAGCTGCTCCCCGCAATAGTTTTTCCTCCACCATCAGAGGACCGGTTAGTGGTGGAATTCCTCTATAATGCATTATCCCACATCACATGCGCTGAGCTGTTACATCCAACATTAATTATTCTTAATGCTGTCTACCTAATTCAATCTTCATTCATTTAATTCACAGACAAGATGACGGAATAACTTAAGCGCCCGCTTCCCATTTTTGTAACAAAGTAATGACTTACAATTAGAGACTTGTCACTACTTAGCCTCGTGTTCAGTTCGGCATTACTAGGATAAGGCAAGGAGCAGTGGATTGAGGAAAACCAATATTATTGTCCACGATTGAATGTTTGTATAGACTGGATTGGAAAACCTATGTCAGGACGCTGAGAGATATATATACCTTACTTATTCAAAATAAACCACTAACCCCCCCACCCCACCCCCACCCCACCCCCACCCCCAAAATTATCACACATCATCCGATGAAAACATATTATCAAAACCAAGCCATTTATTTATCCTACATACCAAGCAGAGATACTGATGCACTCACTAGGAGTGCTCTTTACAAATGGGAAACGATGCGCTTAGAGTGGGATTCGAACCCACAAGCCTACCATTCCAGGGCTAGCGTTCTAACCATGAGCCTATCTAGACTCCCCGATGCAATCAATCTGTCTATGCCTACATGTGTTTGTGGCATCACCTCACTAATTCCCCTGGAATTATAAGTCTCATACTTACAATTACAAATATGTATGTATGACACGTACAATACAACCACAGAGATGGTCCAACACTATACACTGTACATAATGTACAAAATTGAGTGGAATTTGAATCCACACTTCTGCCATTCCAGAGCTAGCATCCGAACCGTTGGTCTATCTAGGTCTAACCATGCCAACAGTAGCCAGATAATACACTACACAGCTACGTACAAGCCTATGATATGTAAATAGGAGTAGGCTAGTCTAGTAATAAGAGTAGAAAAAATAAATACATATATACCAAGAAAATCCAAAAAAAATGAACATAGGCTATTAACCATACCAACCAATTATCTGTCTGCTACTGAAATGCAGGCAATCAAATACCTTATCAGCAGCTACTGTGTGGTAAGATAACACCAACACTACAACTGGCCAGCATTGAAATCAAGCCTGGGTACCCGGGCGTATATGCTATGGACAGTATAAATACAGCCTCAATAAAAAAAAAAAAGAAAAGAAAAGGGTCCCTGATCCAATCAACCTGCCCAAGTCTACCTGTTGATGAGACATTTCCCCTAGGAAGGTCCGTGCACCCAAGTACTAGGGGGTACCCCTTAGCCACGTCTAAACTTGCTGGCTTCAACAGCTGACAACATAACCTAATTAATATAGCAACAGGATATTATATTTAGCTTCAAATGGAGTGCACACCCAAATTATATTAAGCCTTTTACTTCAAATATCTGTAAAAGAAACAAAGTGAACTCTAAACTACCAATCATCGTGAACATTTCTCCAAACAATAGTACAGAGGGTTATCATGGTCACCATTAGATACAATATTCACCCCGTACTGCTGCAGTAGGGGTGCAAACCAACCTTATGTAAAAGCTGGCGAAAATGCGGGTCAAAGAATTGAGAGCCTAATTTTACAATCTAAGAAGCAACAATTATTCTTTACATATATCTTATTGATAGCCCGCTACCTTTGAGTTGAAAAATATAATATAATATATAGTTTAATAAGATTTAAAAGTGAAATCGATGGCGTTCTGCGGCCGCCATCTTGTCTTTTTGCATTCTCTCCCATTTCACCAAATCTGTGCCGATATAAGTAGCCATTTGATACTGGAGCCACAGTTTCTAGTTCATCAGGATGAGCACCGACTTGTGGAAAGGGCACTCATGGCAACTTTATAATGTTGCCCCATTAGGAGACCAGGCCGCTGGCACCATGACCTAATTCCCCACTCAGTCACATTATCCTGATACTGAGCTAACCAGTCCTTACCCGATCCCAGTAATGCTGAACGACAGGCTAGGTTTGTAGCGACAAGTATCAATTTTAGAAGTCATTTATTTGACTCGACCGGGAATCGAACTTCCAACCTCCCGCACGGGAAGCCTGATCTCTACCGAGTCGGTCAACACGTCCAGTACCAATTGATTGTGCAACGTTAAACAACGCTGTGCGTCATTAGTACTTGGCTGGGTGGCAAAAAGTGCCATAGACATCCTGCACAAACACAGACTAAAGCTAAGATACCATATATGTGGTATGCGGTATTCAGTATGCGGTATTCAGTATGCGGTATGCAAATGCGAAAAAAATTGCAAAAGCATATAAATGCACAGTGATGCTTCCATATGTCCAGATACGAATACGAATGTGAATGCAAATGCGGCAAGTGGATCGCTCCATGGATCGATCAGTGCGAATGCGAATGCTGCTCCATTTGCCACAGAGTAAACAGGAACTTTGACTTTCCTTCAGAAATTTGGAGCAAGAAAGACCGAAAATGGCATGCCGCATACACATCCGCATGCCGCATACCGCGTACACGGAATCTTAGCTTTAGTCTACGGAATCAGTAGTCACGTGACATTATATAACAACTGCAGCTCACCTGAGCATATGACGCCGGCGTCCTCGAAGTGGTAGCAGTCGTGATTGCCAAGACCAGCGTGCACGCATTCCTCAATGTCAGACTCATTGCCATTGCATCTCATCTCGTCCAGCCAGATCTCGCCACGACCCTGGCCGAACCGACTGTTCCCCACCGCCTCTCCGGACTGGTACCCGAAGTGCCTGCATATATGTATAGAGCGGGGAAATTGGTTATTTCACGTACACTTTGAATTAATTTTTTTTTTTAAAAGAAGGTTATGTCAAGATTAAAATAATCCAAAGGCAGGACATGATTGATTTTGTATGATTGATTGATTTTGTATGATTGATTGATTTTGTATACTTGATTGATTGATTTTGTATGATTGATTGATTTTGTATACTTGATTGATTTTGTATGATTGATTGAGTTTGTATGATTGATTTTGTAAGATTGATTGCTTTTGTACAATTGATTGATTTTGTATGATTGATTGAGTTTGTATGACTGATTCTGTAAGATTGATTGATTTTGTACGCTTGATTGATTTTGTATGATTGCTTGATATTGTACAATTGCTTGATTTTGAAAGATTGATTTTGCATGATTGGATAATTTTACAAAATTGATAACTTTGCATAACTGCTTGATTTTGCACGCTCAATTGATTTTGTATGGTTTATTGATTTTGTATGGTTTATTGATTTTGCATGACTGATTGATTTTGTATAGTTAATTGATTTTGCATGGTAGTTTTATTTGCTCAATTTGTTTCCTTTGCATTATTTCTTCTGTAGAAATTTTTTCTTTTTCCATGATTCAACTCAAATGGCAGGTTTTGTCATTTTGATGAAGTTGAAACTTGTTTTGCGATTTGAAGCATGTTCTGGGTGTGACTAATCGGTATACGAGAGGATAAAATAGCAAGAGAACCTTCCGATTATTTATATTTGCAAAATCTTTATGCATCAGACACATATATAGTTTTTTTTTTTTATTTGACTTTTACATCCTGGCAACATCTAAGGTCATATCAGGATAGGTACCAATTTGTGACCGTGCGCAGTCATGGTGACTTTATAGTGCTGCCCCACTGGGAAATCAGGCCGCCGGCACCATGACGCGGTATCCCACTCAGTCACATTATCCTCACACTGTGCTAAACCAGTCCTCGCCCATTGCTATTAATGGCGAGTGCCAGGCTAGGAAGCGACAAACTTCAATTTGATAAGTCATTGGTTTGACTCGACCAGTAACCGAACTGCCGACTTCCCGCACGCGAGACCCACGCTCTACCGATTCGGCCACCGCATCCATTTCAAAAGAATAGATGTAGGAGAGAAAAATAATTGAGCCTTTTGTTTGGGAAACTAGCGGCAGCCACCCACCTGCAGAGGACGGTGGCGTCCTTGTTGTCCCAGGAGTCGTCACAGATCGTGCCCCACTCGTTGATCGGGGAGATGAGGATCTCCACCCGGCCTCGATCTGGGGTGTCACCGCCCACCAGGCGGATGTCGGCGAACGCTGCAAGGTCAAAGATCAAAGGTCAAATCACACATTCAGGGAGGAAAGTGGTCTTAGAAGGCGGGGAGGGGGGGGGGGGAGCGGAAAGGCCGATGGCAAATTTCTGTGAAAACGCAGATTCTCCGCCCCCCTAGAATTAACATTGTCAGCGAATTGTAGAAAAATGCCGGAAGTCAAGTTTCTACTGTCCTTGTTGTGACTCACTGTATTATCGTCCATACCTATTATCTAATTCTTGTTTGAATTTTATGTTCTAGCAACATCTAAGGTCATATAATTATAAGAACGGAATTTAAACTAACCAACTATTATCATAATACATCCTGATTCCTTAGCATTTTGTTTAAAGTTGCATAGTCTGATGAAAACATCAAATTTTCAAAACCAAAATAGTGATGCTACACACCTAACTTATTTTAGACACTGGTGCACTTATCAGACATTTGTTATCACATAGAAGGGAATACAGAGGCAATTTAATAGAACCTGTTACTGCAGAAGTCTGTGGTGTCAGAGCTTTGGCGTGCTTGCCAAAATTAATTTTGTACGTTTGCACTTCAAATATCTCAAAACTTAGCCATCTAAAATAAAAGTTACTTTAAACTAAAGTAAGGTAGATTATAACAATCAGCCTAATATATTTATCTAAGAAAATGACAGAAACTCAAAATCATCGGACTATACAACTTTAACACTAAGCGGTAAATATAAAAAGTCGCGGAAATTCGCGAAATCGCGGAGATATAAAAAACGGTCCGATTCTCAGTGGCATGACAAACTGGTAAGTTGCTAATTAAAGTCTCACAATCCGCTGGTTTTGAGCTTTATATATAATTATATATATATTAATATAAGTATATTAGATTAATCGTTATTATCTACTTTATTATACAGTAAAACCTCTCTAAATCGACCGAACTTGGGACCGACTTTAAGTGGTCGATTTAGGGAGGTGGTCGGTTTATGGAGTTAGAATATGGTTACAATGGTATTGTTGGGACCCAAATAAAGCGATCGATATAGGGGAGTGGTCGATCTGTGGAGGTGGTCTGTTAGGGAGGTTTTACTGTACTTTGAAATTACTTTTATTTTAAGCAGCTATCTCCAGTGTTATTGTTTCTAGCTGTGTGTGTTCTGTGTCCACCTATCAAAATTAGATTCGATTCGCAGATGCTACTCCCATTCGATTCGTGGCCCTATGTCATTTAATGATTTATTTGCAAAACACCAAGCAAGGGCGTAACCAAACAAATTAATTGTGAGCAGAAACATGTTCACACATACTTACATGAAATTTTAAAATGGTAAAATCAAAAAGCTATTCTTTTCGATAAGCAATAAGGGGTCTTTGATATGCACTTTCCCACAGACAGGACATCACATACCACAACCTTTGATTAACCAGTTGATGGACCATTGGTTGGAACGGAAAATAACCCAAACTGCAAATGGGTCCACTGAGAAGGATCGGTAGCATGACCGACACCTTCATAGGTGGACACTCTACCGCCTGAGCTATGTCCCCCATCGCGCTCCGCCTAATAGAGGGTATTCCCGTGACGTCATCAACCGGATGCGTGGCCATTGTGGCGATATCAACCACTAAACAACCCATTGAGTTTGCCAGTACGCGCAGTGCAAAACGTCAGTTTTATTCAAAATTAATAGAAATCCAGAACCCTAACCTTATCAATTTAATATAATCTTTTTGTTAAACATGTTTTCTATACGTGTTCCAAGCGGTTTGTGTCTAGGTGGTGTGGTTTTAGAGATATTTAACTTTTTCTGTATGAAGATTGCTCACGGCCATTGACAATGCATTGAGTTTGTTGGGTTTGTTATTGTGGTTGTATCGCCACAATTGCCGAACTTCCGTTTAGTGTGACGTCAGTGCATACTCTCTATAGTACAATAACAACGCTACAAGTGAAGTGGTGGCACCCCGTACCTAGTTTGGCGGTGAAGCACTGAACGGAGGCATCCCTGCCGTGATTCTCACACCGGTAGAACTTATACGCATACCACGTGGTGTTCCAACCCGAGTTGGGGCACCTGAGCAGCGAAGTCTCATTCCCGATACACGAGAAGGATTGCACCCACACGGGACCTGAACCCGCCCCGTAGAACGACGTGCTCAGCGCCAGGCCGTCCTTGAACCCTGCCGGGCAAAGGTATCACAACACAAAATGTATCAGAAACATTTACTGTCATATAGTGTTGCAGGTTTAATCATAAGCGTATTCAGCGCTATACGGAGCAACCCAACCAGCCACGGTTGAGCCCGTTTGAACTTGTTTCCGGTACAAAGGCTAGGGGACCAGGTTGGAAACTGAGCGATAATAGGTGAAAACTCCATAAACATATTCAGCGCTATACTGGGCGACCCAACCAGCCACGGCTGAATATGCTTATGTGTTTTTGAACTTGCCGGAAATACACTTTCCTCTTCATATTATCACATATATGTATGTATCTTTTGCACAGATTAAATTGTTTGAAGTATATTTGAAATTTATCTACATTGATTTCTGTTTAAAACACACAATATCACTACTTACTGAATGGGAAACTCATCCTGCAAGGGTATGCTCGATATGACCCAGTGGTCAGCCGTTTTTGCTCCTTTTGTCGCTGTCGACCCTTCTCGATTTAATTGAGCGCTTTTACCATGCCACACATGGGTATCACAATACAAAATGCATCATAAACATTTACTGTCACATATAATATTGTAGATTTAATTGAGTGATTTTATCATTATGGTGGCCAAAAGCCCTGCCCAGAGATGGGTATCACAACACAAAGTGTATCAGAAATATTTATTGTCACATATAATACTGCAGATTTAATCAAACGCTTTTATCGTAATGGTGGCAAAAATCACTGCCACACATGGGTATCACAACACAAAATCCAACAGAAACATTTACTGTCACATAATATCGCAAATTTAATTTAGGCCTCTTACCACCATGGTGGCCAAAAGCCCTGATAGTGTAATAGTTAGAATGCTAACCCTAGATCGGTAAGGAATGGGGGTTCGAATCCTTTCTCATTTTCCCAATATTTCCCATTTTCCCAATATTTCCCAACATTTCCAATTTTCCCAAAACATTTCCCATTTCCCCAATTTCTCCACCCATCATTCCCAATTGCTTGGAGGTTGTTCGTCCTGACCACATTTAAGATCCCACACCCTGCAAACTCACCGAACTGACCACAGATGACGCGCGCGTCCGGGATGCCCCAGCCCAGGTCACACATGGTGCCCCACGTGCCGTTGTACTGCATCTCCACACGGCCCGTCGAGTTGAGGGTGGTTCCCGCCAGGCGGTAGCTGATCCCTGCGGAACACAAGAGACGCCATGTTGGATTGGCTGGTTGGTTGGTTGTTGAAGTTCACCAGGACGGGTTCCGATTTCTGATTGACAGTGCACACTCATGGTGACTTTTATAGTGCTGCCCCAACTGGGAAATCAGGCCGCCGGCACCATGCCCTAATTACCCCCTACACCACATTTTCCTGATACTGAGCTAACCAGTCCTTGCCCTATCCAAGTAATTCAGATTTGCAGGCTCAATTTTGTAAGTCACTGGTTTGACTCGACCGAGAATTGAACTCCTGAGCTTCCATATGGGAAGCTTGTGCTTTACCGATTGTTAATATAGGACAACAATTAAAGAAGTTATGACTAAATCATTGCAAAATTAGACAAACTTGGTCACACATTTTCGCTGTTTTCCATTATAAAACCTGACCCCCAAAAGTTGGTCATATTTGTCAGTTTCAAAACGACATAACCTTCATAATATTTATCACACAAAGATTAATTTGGTACCATATTAATATTCATTTTAAGACCTTTTCATTGATGTCAACAAAACTAGAATACTTTAACTTTAATATTTTTCACACATATATACAAACATACAACAGAACTAGATTGGTTGGTTGGTTGTTGGAGTTTTACATCCTGGCAACATCTAGGTCATATCAGGACGGGTACCGACTTGTGACAGTGTGCACCCATGGCGACTTTATAGTACTGCCCCACTGGGAAATCAGGCCACTGGTACCATGACCTGATATCCCCCCATAGTCACACTGAGCTAACCAGTCCTTGCCCTATCCTATTAATGCCAAGCGCAAGGCTAAGAAGTGACAAGTATTAATTTGATAGACTTCGGTTTGACTCGACTGAAAATTAAACTCCTGACCTTCTGCACGGGAAGCCTGCGCTCTACCGATTCTGCCACCACGTCCGGTCACATAAACACACACAACAGAAATAAAAGATGATAAAAAAGACAACACAAAACACACAAAACACAAAACACCCCAAAAAACACACACTTACACATACAACAGAACTAGTTGGTTGGTTGTTGGAGTTTTACTTCATGGCAACATCTAAGGTCATATCACGACGGAACAACAATAGAACTAGAAAAAAATAGTTTGTTTTATTTAACGACGCCTTTAGAGCGTATTGATTTTCATATCATAGGCTATTGGACATTAAACATATGGTCATTCTGACATATTTCTTTGGAGGAAACCCGCTGCCACCACATAGGCTACTCTTTCTGATAAGCAGCAAGGGGTCTTTTATATGCACTTTCCCACAGATGGGACAGCACATACCACATCCTTTGATGAACCAGTTGTGGACCACTGGTTGGAATGGAAAATAACCCAAACTGGGATCGATCAGATGACCCACACCTCCACAGGTGGACACTCTACCGCCTGAGCCATGCCCCGCTCCCAGAACTAGAAAACACAACACCTAACCGGTAAAGCTGCACCTACCTTGGTACGGCTCATAGGAGCAGACGACACCTGCTTCGAACACTCCATTAGCGCACATCGAGTCGTCGCCCCACCGCGTGAACTTACAGTCCATCAGCGACTTCTCAGACCCGGAACAGGACACGTTGCTCATGAAGACGGGCAGGAAGTTGACAGCCAGGTGCTGGTAGGGGTCACCTGCGTGGAAACCCATCTCCCGGCATGCAACGTCCGCCTCGTGCTTCGAGAACCGGTTGCGGCAGATGCGGCCCCAGAGCCCGCCCATGCGCACTTCGAGCAGCCCGTAGTAAGTTCGCGAGTGTTTGTCCTCCGAGATGCGCACGTCGAATTCTGGCAGGTGGTTGCAAGACGGTTATACAATAGGGCAATTTGAATATATATGCTTGCTTGTATTTTTGTTGGTATTTTGTTGCTGTTTTTTTATGTTTTGTTTTGGTTGGTAACTCACTTTTTCTTCTTTTTTTTTGTGAAATTTTATTTTGTTAAAATTTGTTTGGGTTAAATTTCTTTTTCATTGGTGTAGTTTCTTTGGTTGGTGCATTGTTTTGACTGGTGCATATTTTGGGGTTGATGCTTCTCCCACATTTCTCCCCCCCCCCACCTCAATTTCTCCCATTCTTTTTCAGTTGGTTCATTTTTCTTTTTCAGTTGGTTCATTTTTCTTTTTCAGTTGGTTCACTTCTTTTCCAGTAGTCTGCCCACTACCAGTGGCTCCCTGGCCACCACCAAAATTGCCCTGGCTGGACCTCACAGCCTGATTGCATTGACTCCTATTGGATTGGGTTAACCCCTTCTCAGGCAGAAGGGCCAGGTCCTGAGTACCACTGCACTCAACTTGCTCGCACTCACTATGTCATCCACATGAACTCAGTATAAAACCCAACCTATACATATATATACACACACATTTATATATATATATAAGTCACTGCGGAAGAAAGGTAGACACATGAGAGTTGGGCTGAGTAATTATTTATTATAATTCTCTGGTGGGGATTATAAATATGCCCACCTACAAAAGAAAATTGTAGCAGGAGTGAGGTTGATTTCAGCGCTATACAGGTGGCGCCTCATTCGCGTGTGCACCAAATGCGCAGGTACGCAACTCACGCCTCATTCGCGCGCGCCAGTTGCGTGGGTGCGCGACTCCTAATACATGTAATACAGTCGAACAGTAATAATAAATAATAATTAAACCTTGGTATACGCTGCGTTCTTTATATTATTATAATTAATTATAATACACATATACCTATCTGACTTCGAATCCACTGGCTAGGCATACAAATAACACATTACACAATAGGACCCCCCCCCCCCCCCGTCGTATATTAGAATATTTTACATCATGTTAGATAGCTTCGATTCGATCTGAAGACATTACATACGTTTCGAGTTCCATATATACAAAACATGACCACTTAGCACAGATGTAAGATTGACCCCTACCCAAAGTAGGGGTGAATGACAACTATCCTTAATCAATCAATCAATAGTTCCGTCCTCTAGTCGAGGGTTGGATGCAATGGTTCTCCACTTGTCCCGATGGTGTGCTGTTCTGATAGACTGTGAATAATTCAAGCCTGTCCACTGTGAAATATTTGTAAACCATGATGTTCTTGGTCTCCCTCTCCCTCTGCTGCCATTCACCTTCCCTTCCAACAATGTATGGTAAATTGAACTCTGACGAATGATGTGGCCAAAATAAATAAGTTTCTTTGTCTGTATAGTGGCAAACAAGCTTTTCTTATTTTAATTTTTTCTGAGAACTTCTTTGTTGGTGATCTTCTTTGTCCATGATATGCTTAATATATTTTATAATAATGGTAGCCAAATCCGAGCAAAATCTGCTTCAAATAGGAATTAAATGTGGGGGTGGTGGTTCCAATGCACAATGTTGATCTATATTAGCGTATATACTCGAAATTGGTAGAGAATGCAAAAACCCAAGATGGTGGCTACAAAAAGGTCTCGATTCGAGTTTCAAAGTCAATTAATTTACACAAATTATTCACTCAAAAATAGCGGGTTATGATAAACAAGCATTGGAACCATATATTGAGCACCTTAAATTACAAATTCAGTTTGTTATGTTCATAACCCAGCCCTTCGACATTTTTTCTAATGGGTTGTTCAGTAAAGCTTGTTTTATTTAATGATGCCCTCTAGAGCACATTGATTTTCATATCATCAGTTATTAGGCGTCAAACATATGGTCATTCTGACATATTTCTTTGGAGGAAACTTGCTGCTGCCACGTAGGCTACTCTTTCTGATAAGCAGCAAGGGGTCTTTTTTGCACACTTTTCCCACAGACAGGACAGCACATACCACAACCTTTGATGAACCAGTCCTGGACCACAGGTTGGATGGGTTGTCCAGCAGCTCTGTCACAGGAACAGGGCCGTGGGAGTAACCATGCTTAGCGATGCTCTTACCTGTATTTACTATCATCTCTGGACTGCAGTACACCGAGGCGTACCCTGTCCCATCAGCGCAACTCTCGTTCACGCTGACTCGATCTGCGATCGTGCACTTGGCCAGGGAAGCTACGTCGCCCGTGGGACACTTGATGTAAGGGATCGTCAGTTGGTAATCAAATTTACCGAACGCAGACTTCGGCATCGCCCGGCCGTCCTTAAAACCTGGGTTGTGAACAGTCAAGGAAGCTCAATGAACGTTGGTACAACCTCATCAGTTATGGCACGTGACTTACCATATATACGTGAATATAAGTCGACTTCGCGTATAAGTCGAGGGGTATTTTTTAAGGAAATATCTGGAATTAGGCTTAACCCAACTATAGGTCGAGCTTAATTTTATTTACTGACAAATTAAACTTCATTTATATGCATGCACAAATAATCAACAAGATGGCAATACCGCTGGTCATTCAAAAACCTTCAAAGTCAGACTCGTCATCAGACTGCTCCAGTAACTGTAGTACCTGCTCATGACAAAGAGCATCACTGTAATATTTATCACCAGCATTAATGTCAATTTCCTCAGAGTCATCATCACTAACTGAATCAGACTCGTCTTGCCGTTGGTCCTGGGTGCCATCCATGTTCCCTCGGGGGATATCACGAGTATAAGACAACCTCAGAATAGGAGATTTTGTTGGTGGTAAATTTCTTCGACTTATATTTGAAGAAATATAGTGCTGCCCCACTGAAAGACCAGGCCGCCACTCAGTCACATTATCCTGACACTGAGCCAACCAGTCCTGGCCCTATCCTAATAATGCTGAGCATCTGGCTAGGAAGTGACAAGCATCAATTTTACTTGGTTTGACTCGACCAAGGTTTGAATCCCTGAGTTCGAATCCCGCGATCTACCGAAACGGGAGACGGACGCTCAACTCATTCGACCATCTGGTTTGCTGTTAAGGGATTGATGATTTGGTTGGTTGTTCGGGGTTATACATCCTGGCAACATCTAAGGTCATATATTGATGATGGTGATGATCATCATTATCATCATATGACAACATAAAGTGGCAGCAGACGACAACAGTGAGAATATTCTGATCCGCTGGGTACCAGCTCACCTGCATGGCGGCAGGTAACCAGCGCCTCATTGGCGGAGAAGCCCGACCGGCACACAAGGTTCCACGCGTTGTTCTCGTAGATTCTCACCACCCCATGAGTCTTGTTCGGCGCCGTTCCGATGGTGACTGCGAGAACAAAAAGAAGTATGAATCTATTATTTATATATATTTTTTTTACCAACAGGAATGTATATCATAAGCATTGCACGTCTTTCATTCAGCTTTCTTCATCCGCTGTATTTCAGTTTTATGGAATTGTAGCTGTATATAATGAGGATGTTGAAATAAACTTGATTGACATTAAAAAAAATATATTTCTTTTTTATTGATATGGTATTTATTCTGCCCATAGCGTGTAAGCTCCCGTGAAGGTGATTGTTTTCAACAGTGGACAGCTGTGAGGAATGTTATGGTGTATGCCGGGTTCTGGTTCCCGGTTGGTATCTGGGATATCCACCAGAATTTATTTAAGTAGTTAGTATCTATGTTAGTTGTTTTTTTTGTTTTTTTTGGGGGGGTATAACTTCCTATCATATAACTAATATCGTAGCCTAGTATGTACATCTAGTGAGATGGTAATAGGCTTGTGGATGAGGACGTGTTCCCAGAATTTGTTTGTTTTGTTTGCAGCTTTCCTTTCACTTGTGCCCTGTCCCTAGTTAGTGCCTAGATCTGCCAGAACACATCCATACTCTTCGGGACTGTGACCAGGTGGGTCAGCTGCGGTGTTAAATTGTTAACCATAGTTCTATCAGCATTGTCCCTGACTTTTGGTTTTACCACCTTCCTTTCACCTGTGCCTAGTTGGTACCCGGGTGCGCCAGAACACACCCGTACCCTTTGGGACTGCGACCTGGTGGCGGGTTGTGGTATTTTCTCATGCCATAGTGTATTATAGGTTGGGTTTGGTGAGCATGGTTGGTCTGTCCATACCTTTCGTGATTTGTGCCAAAGCACATACCAAGGTGGACTATGGCCTCATTTCTTCTGACCCTCCCAGTACTCAAGATGGCTGTGTATTTATAGGTTTGATGTGCACCCTCTTCCGTGGCCTGTCCTTGGCATGTGTGTTCTTTCACAATTTGCTTTGACTGCACCCGGTCAGGTGTTCTTTGGTGCCCATATGATGGTGTATGGTTTTTAATTGTTCTTTTTTAGGTATTGTTTATACAGCTCCAGTTTCTTGATTGCTCTGACTGGAGGTGGTTGTTTGTTCCAGGACTGCGTGGCCATGACTAACACACTTCTCTCACATATTTTATTCATGCTTATGGTTTCTTTTAGCACTGGTGCACCTGTATGTCTGGCATTTCAACCAGCAGTCACTGTGAGACCTTGTTGTGTGGTGTAGTGGTGTGCAAGTAGCTTGAGTTAGTAGTTTTGTGTTGCATTTAATGTGGAGTTCCATCATTGGGAATCTTTTGTGGCCCTGGAGGCATACATTTAGTGCTCTGTTCTGTAGGACTTGTAATTTATTTAGCAGGTTTGCATTCCCTCCTATGTAGATGACGTCACTGTAGTCAAAGTAGGGTAGGATCATACCTTTATATATTTTTATTGCTATGCTTTCTGTCATGTAGTATCTTAGTTTTGCTAGTAGCCATATTTTATAATTAGCTTTCTTTATTGTATTTGTTATGCAGGTGTCATAATTTAGGTGCCTGTCTAGGTCCACTCCTAGATAGCGATAGCTGTCTACTGACTCGAGTTGACCTTCCCCCAGGTGGCAGTTTAACTTTAGGTTTTTGGTGTGCCTGGTACTGAACAGTACCGTTTTTGATTTACTTGTATTTATTGTTATTTTGTTTATTTGGCACCATTCGTTTAACTTCAATCATGTTTTATTTAGGGTTGCTTCTAGTTCCTCGGGTGATTTGCTAGCCGTATAGACCACTGTGTCATCAGTGTATAAAAACAGGTGTTCTTTTTCTAACCAATTATAGATGGTCATTTATATAAATTGGGAACAGGACGGGGCCCAACACGGACCCCTGCGGTACTCCGTAATGTAAGTATTCTTCCCCCAATGTTGCCTCATTTGCTATAGTGCATTGTTTCCGGTTTAGCAGGTAGTCACTTACCCATTCTCCTGTTTTCCCTTTTATCCCCATTCGGGTTAATTTATTTTTTAATGTGGTGTGGTCCATCATGTCAAAGGCTTTGCTAAAGTCTATGAATGCTGCCCCACCATGTTATTTTGATTTATATTGCTTGCAATGTCATTAGTTAACTTAGCTATGGTTTTAGTGGTTGAGTGATTTTTTCTAAACCCTCCTTGTTTGTTATTTAGGATTTGGTGCTCATTTAGGTAATTTGTTATGTGTCTATGCATTACCTTCTCCATTAACTTGCCAGGTACTAGTAGGATAGAGATAGGCCTGTAGTTACCTAATGATTGTCTGTCCCCTCCTTTGTGGAGAGGAGTGACCTTAGCTGTTTTCCAGCAGCTTATGAACGACCCTCCAGCGAAAGATTTATTGAAGAGATCACATATTATATTTGGGATGCAGCCGAGTGCATCCTTCAGTATTGTGCTGGAGATGTAGTCAATGCCTGATGGCTTGCTGCAGTCAATATTTTTTATTAGGTCACTTATTTCTTTTATTGTGGTTGAGCATGTGTCTATTGCCGTGTGTAGTTCTGGTGCTTTCGTGTCACAGTTTGTATTGAATTTTTCTGGCAGTTTGCCCCCTATGGTCTAAAAATGTGAATTCATAGTTTCTGTGTTACTGAGTTTCTTTCCATCCTCAGCACACACGGTTATGTTTTCTTAGTTTTTTTGTGTTTGGTAGTAGTATTTTTACATTTTCCCAGAATTTGTGTGAGTTTCCCTGCCATTGTTTGATGATGGACCTTCTTTTGACTTTACTCACTGCCTTCTGCCTTTGGTGTCTTGATTTGTGGCAATTATCTATATCTCTCTGAAGCCTGCTTTCTTTGGCTAATTTCGAGATATTGTATTTCATCATGATTATGTTTATCAGTTCCAGTGTAACCCATGGTTCTTGGTTAGCTTTTATTTAAATTTTTTTATTGGACAGCTGTTGTCCAGATGCTTTCGTATATCCCCCAGGATGGTGTCCCATCGAATGTTTATATTTTGATCAGTTGGGGGAAATGGTTCTATATTGGCCTTTAGGTGAGCTTCTAATGCTTCTTTTGTGTAGTTCTTGTAAGATCTACCTATTCGATCCATGGTTTTTGTAATGGTTTAAATTTGTTTTCGGGTGACATATATTAACTCGTGGTCACTAATACCCCAGTTTCTGGTTCCCGATTTGTGGACATGATTTGAGTTAGTTATAATGAGGTCTGTTTTCCCCTAGTGTAGTTAGTTCACCAATTATTTGGACCAGACCTTTACCTTCAATCAGATTTTCTAAGGTATTTTTATTTTTGTTATTTCTTTTATAGTTTATATTGAAGTCGCCAAGTTGGAATATCTGTATATCGGTATATTGGTATATTGTCTAGGATGGCCTCCAGTTCTGTAATGAATTGCTCCATGTTTCCATCTGGGGATCTGTATAGGCTCCCTACTGCGATGTCAGCTTGTTTTTCATTTTTGATTACTGTCCATATTATTTCTAGGTTATTGTTTGATCTGATTGCTTCTTGTAGCAGATTGTTATCAGTGTTAAGGGATCTTTTTTATTGTTTGCAGGTGGTTCAGCACCTTTCTGTCCTCTCTCACAAGCCTATACCCCTCAACCTCTACTGACTGATCACTGTGCAATTTGTGAAACCAGATTGAATTGAATAGACTATCAGAGGCGAATTAAGCTTTTACTTAAAGTGGCATCGTCCGATGAAAACATCAAATTTTCAAAACCAAAACAGTTATCTAGATTTGATTCTACATATCTAACTTAGATACTGATGCACTTATTAAAGTTGCATAGTCCGATGGTTTTGATGTTCTGTCATTTTTCTTAAATAAATATATTCAATTGATTGTTATAATCTACATTACTCTAGTTTGAAGTAACTTTTATTTTAAAGGGCTAACTTTTGAGATGTTTGAAGTGCAAACATGCAAAATTAATTTAGGCAAGCATGCCAAAACTCTCACGTTATAGGCTTCCACAGTAACAGGCTTTATTAAATTGCCTCAGTATTCCCTTCTACATGATAAATGTTTAATAAATGCACCAGCATCTAAGTTAGATATGTAGATTCAAAATTAGATAATTGTTTTGGTCTTGAAAATTTGATGTCTTCATCAGACTATGCAGCTTAAACTTTTTGTAGTTTTGTAGTTTTTGCTGAAAAATACTGACTTCTGACAAAAAAACAAGGTGTCCCCTTTGAGCAGGAAAGCGTGTGGAGGCAGGGGTCCCCTTTGAGCAGGAAAGCATGTGTAAGCCACGAGTGGCCAATACGGCCCGCTCGGTATTGATGGCACACTAAAGCCGCCACCCACCCACCCTCCATCCTCCCGTCCCCCAGCGCCTACTGACCGTTGTTGTAGCAGTACACGCCGGCGTCGTTCTTGTGGCTGCTCCCACAGGTCGACTCAGCGAGTCGTCCGCTCGTCGTGTTGAAGCCCTCGTGCGGACACTGGAACAGCGACACCTCGTGGCCGGCGCAGTGAACCTTGGACAGCCACACGGGGCCGTTACCAGGCCCGTAGTAGGCCGCCTTCAGGGCCACTCCGTCCGAGAAGCCCAGGTGGCGACACGCCACCTGTCGGAGCAGAATCACAACTCAGGACACGGCACAGCATAACCGACCATCTCCACAGATCGAACACTCCCCTATATCGATCGCTTTATTTGGGTCCCAAATGATTGCGCATACAATAACATTGTAACGATTAAAAAAATCCTCCCTAAATCGACCACCTCCCTAAATGGACCATTTAAAATCGGTTGCAAATTCCAGACCTTCCGCAGGGGAAGCCTGCGCGCTTTCCCGATGTGTGCTTCTGGTGCCACTCGGCTGATTACGAAACCGCTCCAATGATTTGTTTGTTTGTTGTTGTTTTACATCCTAGCAACATCTAAGGTCATATCAGGATGGGTACCGACTTGTTACAGTGCACACCCATGGTGACTTTATAGTGCTGTCCCACTGGGAAACCAGGCCACCGGCACCATGACCTGGTATCCCACTCAGTCACATTATCCTGACACTGAGCACACCAGTCCTTGCCCTGTGCTAATAATGCCGAGCGCCTGGCTAGGAAGCAACAAGTATCAATTTTTAAATCATTGGTTTGACTCGACCAGGGTTCGAACCCACGACCCCACGATCTACCAGCATGGGAGACGGACGCTCTAACTCATTCGGCCATCCCGTCTGGTCCGCTCCAATGATGACGACATCGGCATATTTGTTAAAACACTCAACATGAGGAAGCTACTCACGGCAGCGTCAAGGTTATCCCAGGTCTGGTCGCAGATGGTGCCCCACACACCCTCTACCGACATCTCGATGCGACCCTCCTGCACCGACGGGCCGTGCGCAAGCCGGAACTCGATGCCTGCAAGCACATCGGAAGACGCCAATGTCACGTGACCGTTGATTCTGGGATCAACACTGAACCTTAAACATCACTTGGCGCACTGTGCAGCACGTAGGGACCAAAAACCTTGTTGTCAGGACTCGGCCCATATTTCAGACATGATTCATTCTGACTCCGCGGCCCCAAAATAAAAAGGATAGACCCTGTTATTTTGTTAATCTACACAAGAGCAAAGTACCGTCCATGGATGTTTGGGAGACATTGTCATTCTGGCAATCAGATGGGAGATCCTAAAGTATCATCGGATTTATTTGATTCATTTTGATTTCTTCTACCAAAGACAACGTACAACAAAATGCGCCACTCAGTTCTTTCACATAGGAATATCTGAAATAACCCTACAGTGGCACTATCCCATGGCGAATAAGGTGCGTTGCCTTTGATCAGGTGTGGTAGTAGTTTCCTTACTCAGACATAATCACACATTTGATTTATGTATGGCACAGATTAAAGTGCTTAAAGTATGTTTGAACTTTACTATACTACTATATTGTTTTCATTATTAATATTAGGAGATAATACACTATAATTGTTGTGCATTATCTTTGATGGTAGAGTAGTCAGGATGGGCTAGGGAACCTGCCTCCTTGCTTCAGTGGTACAGCAGCTATGCTGGACACGTGCCCTTACCCGAGGACACATTCCCCGACAGCAATGACTACCCGCCGCCAACCACCACCTGTGAACTTACCCGAGGACACATTCCCCGAAAGCAATGACTACCTGCCACCAACCGCCATGCACGCGAACTTACCCGAGGACACATTCCCCAACAGCAATGACTATCCGCCGCCAACCACCACATGTGAACTTACCCGAGGACACATTCCCCGACAGTAATGACTACCCACTGCCAACCACCACCTGTGAACTTACCCGAGGACACATTCCCCGACAGTAATGACTACCCACCGCCAACCACCACATGTGAACTTACCCGAGGACACATTCCCCGACAGTAATGACTACCCACCACCAACCACCACATGTGAACTTACCCAAGGACACATTCCCCGAAAGCAATGACTACCTGCCACCAAGCACCACGCACGCGAACTTACCCGACGACACATTCCGGAAGCAGTAGACGCTGGCCTCGTGCTCAGTGTGGCAGAGCCCCATGTCCCGGTTGTCCCGGTGAGGACAGTCGTCCAAGGAGGCCTCTGAACCCGTGCAGTTAAATTTGCCAACCAGGTACGGCCTGAACACAGAAAGCCAGCCTTCATTACCACCACCAACTGACAACCCAAGAACATTGTACACACATGGACACCAGTTTGACTAGATAACAGATTCACCCTGTACTTGTAGTACACAGGTGAATACCAACCCTATATAAAAGCTGTCGAAAAAGCGTGGAAATGAAATGCGAGCCTAAATCCACAATCTAAAAAGCAATACTTATTCTTTATATATGTCTTAATATTTCCCCGCTACCTTTGAGTTGAAAATTATAATAAAACATATAGTTTAATAGAATTTAAAGGTGAAATCGACGGTGTTCTATGGCCGCCATCTTGTCTTTTTGAATTCTCCCCCATTTCACCAACTCTGTGCCGGTATAAGTACCCATATAAGTACGCATTTGATACTGGAGGCAGGCATTCTACTTCCTGTTCCATACTAAAGCTATTTTCGCCCGTATTTATCCTACGTTGAGTACAGGGTGAATTCTTTATCTACATATCGACTAGGTGGTAGCAATTAGATATGGTTATTCAGTAAACAACTTCTTTTGTCAACGCCAAAGAACTATTTGATATTACCTTAAAATTGCATAGTCCGATGAAAACATGAAATTGTCAAAACCAAAACGATTATCTAGATTTGATTCTTCCATATCTAACTTAGATGCTGATGCACTTATTAAATATTTGTCATCACATAGAGGGTAACACTGAATCAATTTAATAGAACCTGTTACTGCAGAAGCCAATGATGCTAGAGTTTTGCCGTGCTTGCCAACATTAATTTGCCATGGTTGCACTTACGATATCTCAAAAGTTAGCCATTTAAAATAAAAGTTACTTCAAACTAGAGTAAGGTAGATTATAGCGGTCAATGTAACATATTTATACCAGAAATGATAGAAACTTAAAACCATCGGACTATGCAACTTTAAATTAAAATTAAAACATTGGTTTATTATACTATTTAGTTTGCTGTGTGAAATAAAGTACAGTGAAACCCTGTTATAACGCGGCCATTCGCGGTTCATAAAAAGACATCGCAAAAATAACGGGGTCGCGCTAAATCGGGGTTCAGTTTACTGAATTCCCTTTGAATTAAAGAATTCTGGGGCCAATGACTCATCGTGTTATATCAGAATTCGCATTAAATCGGTGTTTCAGTTTATTTATATTCATTGATAATAGGTCAAATTAAACAATGTTTAAAAAAAAAGAGACCTTGTTATTCAGCAAACAATTTCTTTTGTTGGAGCCGAAGAACAGATGGTATTACCTATTTGAACAAATTAGGTAGGTTTGAGTATCCGTGGCCGGCAGAACTCTAAACCCATGATCCCTTGGTCTAGTCTTGAACCCGCCATTTCGCATCTGACAAATCCATAACCGTAACTGCCAATAGCCCACCGGACTTCTCGCTAACTGAATAAAATAATTTCAACTTTAGCCTGCCTCCGCCATTGTGAATTACCGGCTGGTTGTTGGAATTTTACTACCTGGCAACATCTAAGATCACATCAGGACAGGTATCGATCTATAGTGCGCAGTCATGGTGACTTTTAAAGTGCTGCCCCACTAGGAAATCAGGCCACCAGCACCATGAGCTGATATCCCACTCAGTCACATTATCCTGACACTGCAGTAACCAGTCCTTGTCCTATCCTATTAATGTTGAGCGCCGAGCTAGGAAGTGACAAGTATAAATTTTTTAAGTCATTGGTTTGATTCGACTTGGAATCGAACTCCCTAATCTCCTGCACGGGAGGCCATGCGCTCTACCGATTTGACCACTGCGTCTGGTGTGAATTACCGTCTGGGTTGCGGGTTCTGAGTCCGTTCCTTGAAGTGGAGGTAGGCGATGCCATCTGCGTAGCCCAGGGACCGGCACAGCACGCTGGCGTCCTTATTGTCCCACGAGTCTGCGCAGACCCTCCCGGATCGCGACCAGCGTTTCACCACCAGGGGGCCGTGATTCCTGGGCGAGTCGATGGCGTAGGAATACGCTGGAGCAAACAACGCAGGGGGGTAAAATAGTCCCATCATTTTGAGTTGAAGCCAATGGGATCAGAGTTCTTTTTACAAGCACGTCGAAATTAAATTAGCATGTTTACACTTGAAGTATATATATCCTAAGTTAAAGCTGCATAGTTCGATGAAAACATAAAATTTTCAAAAGAGTTATTTAGATTTGATTCTATTTAACTAACTTAGATACTGGTGTGTTTATTAAACATTTGTTGTCACATAAAAGGGAATATTGAGGCAATTTAATCAAACCTGTTACTGCAGTAGTCTTTGGTGTCAGAGTTTTGGCAAGCTTGCCAGAATTACATTTGCATGTTTGCACTTCAAATATCTCAAAAGTTAGCCATTTAAAATAAAAGTTACTTCAAACTAAAGAAATGTAGATTATAACGACTGATCTACTATATTTATCTCAGAAAATGATAGAAACCCATAACCATCGGACTATGCAACTATAAGTAATTTTAAAGCAAAGGTAATTCAAAGTAAACTAAGATAGATTACAACGATCAACACAAAATATTTAAGAAAATGACAGAATCTCAAAACCACTGCACTATGCAACTTAAAGTATTTATATGACATTTGTCAGTGCCGGAGCACTGGTCTTCCGGCCATTTTACTATTGGAATTGACAGTCTAACTAATTTAAGTTTGATCAGTTAGCACCGATCCTGTAGAATTAAGGGAGTGGCTCCTGCTGTATAATTCACCAAGGCGGAGACATTAGTGGTATATAGTGGTCTTTATTCAGGAAGGGCTCAATGAGATCACAATGGTTATCAGCATTTGGTTAACCCCCCCTTTTTGGCAGTGTTCTTTTTGTTGTACTGGACGGGCCTCGAACCCTCAACCCTCCCCGGTCCAAGCCTTCCCATCGGTGTGGGTGGGTGGGTTAAGAACGGTGGTGATGTGGTGCTGATGGCGGCTGAGAGCGTTGTGGGGATGAGTCGAGGTGGAGTTAGTGAAGGGGTGTTCCTCCAGGTGGCACCACCATCGGGTTGGTATCAGGTTGGTTAACTCAGTTCAGGCGGATTCGTACAGGTGGCAGCAGTGGTGTCGGTTCAATGGTCATATGGTTGTCAAGTCTCCGCCGCGAATTACCCATGTTATGCTAACATGTACAATGTACAGCACCAGTAACTGTGGTTCATGCAAAAGTGGGGAGCAGCACCGAGTAGAAAGTGTATACTCGGGGCAACGCAATACATTTTTTCTCTTATAAAACAAGGTAAGTTTATAGTTGACAAGACATTTTGTCTGTCTTATATAATGTTCAATGTGTTTAAACAGGTTGATAGTTGTGTAGGATGTTCGGTGTGTTGATGGTTTGTTCATGATGGTTAAGGGTGGTGGCAAGGGATGGGGGCCAATTGGGGTGGGTGGTGGGGGGGGGGGGAACCCACAGGAGAGCAAGCGAGGATGCGGGGGGGGGGGGGGCAGAAGCTCAGGGCTTTGCTAGTAATTACTGCAGTAGTCATTCAAGGGCATGAATAACCAGGTGGGCTCTATATGCATTTTTGAAGGCAAGTCTTGTTTGTGTTTCTCTGACTCTGGTAGGGAGGTCATTCCTTATGACACTACCTTTGTAGATTGGTGCTCTGATATATTCATTTGTTGAAGGGTGTGGTACATTGAGGAGAGTGGAAGCCCCGCTTCTTGTTATTCTATTTGTGCGGTCAATGAATTTTTCGTCTTTTGCACATTTGTGCATTAGTGCCATCAGGTGTTGGTCCCTTCACCAATTTGGCTTTCTTGTGCAGTTCAGCCACACTGAGTGTATTGCCTTGGTAGACTGTTCTCAGTGCTCGGTTCTGAATTATTTGCAGTTTGGTCTTTTGTTGTTTTGTTAAGAGCTCATATATGATTTCATTGTAATCTATAAAGGCAATATTGTAGTCTTGTACAGGAGCAGTGCAGTGCTTTCACTTATGAATTTCCTTAATTTCCTAAAAGTTGTAAGTTTTAGTGCCAGTGTGTGATTCAGTCTTGCCAATTGTCGGTTCCCATTTAGTATGGAGTCAAGAGTTGTGGCCAGGTATTTGTAGGAGTCCACTTCACGAAGTAAGGTTCCACCCATTTGTAGTTGGATTTGAAGGGCTCTTGTTTTTCTCATTTTTGTCCCATAGATCACATACTCTGTCTTGGCACTATTTACTGTTAGTTTATTTTCATGGCACCATGTATTCACCTTATCTAACACCATGTCTGTCTGTGCCACCACTGCCACAAGATCTCTATCGTGTACTGTGAGTGCTGCAGCATCAGCAAATATTGTAAATGTTGCTCTTTCAGATACTAGTGGTAGGTCATTAATAAAGATTAGGAATAGCAGGGGTACTAGGGTGAAGCCCTGGGGCACCCCGGTCTTACCTGCTTTACTTTCATTTGGAGTAACTTTTATTTTAAATGGCTGACCTTTAAGATATTTGAAGTACAAACATGAAAATTTAATTTTGGCAAGCACCCAAAAACTCTGACACCATAGCCTTCTGCAGTAACAGGTTCTATTAAATAGGCTCAGTATTTCCTTCTATGCATCAAGAAATGCTTAATAAGTGCAGCAATAGCTAACTTAGATATGTAGAATCAAATCTAGATAATTGTTTTGGTTTTGAAATGTTGATGCTTCATCGAACTGGGGTGTAGTTCAGGTAGAAAACACTAGGTGGCAGCTAGGTAGCAGCAAATGGATGGCGCCACGGTGTAGCGTCAGTGGCAACGGTGAAGGTGGGTAGGAAGATAGTAGTACCCGCGCCCCGAATTACCCATGTTTGCGAATCAACAAGACCAATTTGATGCTAGAGTTCCCTCGATAAAGACACTGACCTGCATTGTTGATTACTTCATTGTTGTTAAAGCAGAAGACGGAGGCATACGTCATGCTGGTGCAATTGTTTACGGGCGTGCAGTCAGTGATGCTTTCCTCTATCCCCGTGCAGTTAACCGACATGTTCAGCTGTCTGTAGTCCGACTGTCCATATGCAGAACAGCACAGCGACCGCCCGAATGCGAAACTAAAGGAGCACCGGAGATACCAAACTAAAATCATACGTACAACACTGTTTCCTTTCGTACTCGGCGATATAATTCATTCAGATTTGGGTATGTATTAATAG
Organism: Branchipolynoe longqiensis; assembly: GCA_030323885.1. Lineage (NCBI taxonomy): Eukaryota > Metazoa > Annelida > Polychaeta > Phyllodocida > Polynoidae > Branchipolynoe > Branchipolynoe longqiensis. Next base: position 34,504,604 of record CM059188.1, read on the forward strand.
TATTGTCATGGGGGTGATGAAAATGGGAAATACTGCGCCTAGAGTGGGACTCGAACCCACATCTCTTTGCATTCCGGGCCAGTGTGCTAACCATTACACCACCTAGGCTCCCTGATATCGACACACTCCCCACGCCTACCTGTCTATGTGGTTACTTGCCTGAGAGGTCAGTGCAGACCACTACACTCGTCCCCCTGGAATTGTAAGTCTTGTAATGCTTACAATTACATGCATACAGGCAATGCACTAACACATACATACACAGGGTAGGTTCAACAACCATACAGCGCAAAGCTTGTACAGGATCCTGGTCACGGCAACCAGTGTCGTGGGGGTGATGAAAATGGGAAATACTGCGCCTAGAGTGGGACTCGAACCCACATCTCTTTGCATTCCGGGCCAGTGTGCTAACCATTACACCACCTAGGCTCCCTGATATCGACACACTCCCCACGCCTACCTGTCTATGTGGTTACTTGCCCGAGAGGTCAGTGCAGACCACTACACTATTAAATCCATTTTTTTTATGTGGTTGCTGATGCCCTCGGCATTTTCAGAACTAATAATCGTGTGTCACTGCCCACTCTGGAAACAGGTTCTACATTTGATTTCCACGACCAACCCGCCCACTGACAACATTTTCAGAACTAATATCGTGTGTCACACCTCAATTGATTTCCATGACCAACCCGCCCCCTGACGGCATTTTCAGAACTAATATCGTGTGTCGCACCTCATTTGATTTCCATGACCAACCCGCCCCCTGATGGCATTTTCAGAACGAATATCGTGTCAACTTATTTGATTTCCATGACCAACCCGCCCCCTGACAGCATTTTCAGAACTAATATCATATGTCAACTCATTTGATTTCCATGACCAACCTGCCCTCAGATGGAATTTTCAGAACTAATATTGTATGACACAGCTCACTGTGGAAACAAGTTCTACATTTGATTTCCACGACTAACCCGCCCTCTGTTGGTGAATGCGTTGTGGTTCTTACCCCAGTGAGCGGCAGACGACAATGGCCGCTTTGTCATCGAACGTGTCGTCACACAGCCTGAACCAGGTGTGGTTCTGGTGGAACAACACGGGCCCCATCGTCCCGTTGCCGACCAAAGCAGGGTCCAGTCGCACTGATGTACAAGTAAAGCATGTTGCAATTAACTGAAGGGAATCAAGAGCAGTTGCAATGTAGATAAAACCCGTATTACAGTAGTCTGGGTAAGGGTGAAGATGGTTGATTGGTTGTTGGAGTTTTACGCCCTGGCAACATCTAAAGTCATATGAGGACGGGTACCGACTTGTGACAGTGCACACTCATGGTGACATTATAGTGCTGCCCCACTGGGAGACCAGCCCACCACCACCATGACCTGATATCCCACTCAGTCACATTATCATGACACTGAGTTAAACAGTTCTTGTCCTATCCTAATAATGCTGAGCGCCTGGCTAGGAAGTGACAAGTATCAATTTGGTAAGTCATAGGTTTTACTCGACCCGGAATCAAACTCCCAATCTCCCGCACGGGAGGCCTGCGCTCTACCGATTCGGCCATCGTGTCCGAGGGGTGATGAATAACCCTATATGATTGTTAGAGTTTTACATCTTGGCAACATCTACAGTCATTTCAGGATGGGCACCGACTTGTGACAGTGTCCACTCATGGCGACTTTATAGCACTGTCCCACTCAGAAATCAGGCCGCTAGCACCATGAGCCAATATCCCACTCATTCACATTATCCTGACACTGAGCCAACCAGTCTTTGCCCTATCCGAATAATGCCAAGTGCCAAGCTAGGAAGTGACAAGTATCAATTTTGTACTTAAGTCATTGGTTTCCCTTGACTGGGAATCAAATTCCCAATATACCTGCGCTCTACCGATTCGGTAACTGCGTCCGGTAAAAGTAAAAAAAGGTTTGAATGACGTACCGGTGGAGTAGCACTCGACGCCTGCGTCCTTGGAGTGGGAGGTGCATAAGGAGTAGGGTGAGCGCATGAAACCCTCGTGTGGACAGTCGTACAGGGAGCTCTCGAACCCCGTACACGCGTACCGGAGCATCCAAGGAACGCCCGACCCGCGCCCGAACTCGGAATTGAACCGAGCCTCGCCGTCCACGAAGCCTGCAGCCGCACAGATGCACAGTAATGAGTGTGTTAAAGTTGCATAGTCCGATGAAATATAAAATTTTCAAAACCAAACCAATTATCTAGATTTGACTTGACATATCTAACTTGGATACTGATGCACTTATTAAGCATTTGTTTCTGCGTATAAAGCAATACTGAGTCAATTTAACAGAACCTGTTACTGCAAGAAGTCTATGGTGTCAGAGTTTTGGCAAGCTTGCCAAAACTAATTTTCCATGTTTGCACCCAAAATATCTCACAAGTTTACCATTTAAAATAAAAGTAACTTTGAACTAATGTAAAGTAGATACTAGTGATCGATCTAATATATTTATCTCAGAAAAAATACAGAAATTCAAAACCATCGGACTATGCAACTTTAAGGTGTGAGGGATGGAGGGGGAGGGGGGATGGGAGGGGGAAGGGGTGGTGGAGGGGGATGGGGGAGGGGGAGTGGGGGAGGGGGAGTGGGGGAGTGGGGGAGGGGGAGTGGGAGGGGCGTGGGAGGGAGAGGGAGAAGAGAGAAAAAGGGAGAGGGAGAGAGGGATTGGAAGAGGGAGAAGGAGAAGGAGAACGGGGAGAGAGGGAGAGGAGGAGAGAGGGAGAGGGGGAGAGGAGGAGCGAGGGAGAGGGGTAGAGGAGGAGAGAGGGAGGAGGGGGAGAGAGAGAGGGGGAGAGAGAGAGGGGGAGAGAGAGAGGGAGAGAGGGAGAAAGAGAGGCGAAGAGGGAGAGGGAGACACATACAAAGAGAAGAAGAAAAGACCTGTCCTATGATATAACACTCCATTTTCTATATAAATACATAAATATATATAAATACATAAATATAAGTTTTTCGCAGCAGGATGATCAATACGGCGAGAGAGATAAGTGACAAGAACTGCCGGTGGCGGCGCCACCGTAGGCCAGCATGCCGCAGTTAATCAACATTTGTCCGTAATTGGACCTTAATATAATATAAGTAGAATGGTAATAATAGGAAAACCTCATACCGATGATTTATACCCGTATATTTTTATACTAACTATATATTTATATGGTAGATACGCAAAACCATCGGGCTTATGCAACGCTTAACATCGACACAATAGTAATGTTCATACAAAATAAAATTTTAAAAACCCACAAAAGAGAGGATTGCTTACACCCCCATCACACCAAACTAGTTCTCAAAACGTCCGACCACATTCTAAAACGGGCTGTGGTCAGGTTAGAACGTGGCTGCATGAAAATTTTGGGCATGCTCAAATATTTGGAGCATCATTCCGTTTTAGCCCGTCCATTCTGTTCGTAAAAAGACCGACAAAAAGTTGCTACTATGTCCATTCCATTCGCACACAGTTTGAGTCCGTTCAGCAACATTTTCAAGAACGTACTGAGAACTAGTTTGCTGTGATGGGGGTATTAATTACAATTTAAACAGAACTCACCAAGTTGGTGACACAGAGCTCTTGCGTCTTGATCGTCCCAGTAGTTGTCACAGACGGTGCCCCAGGTTCCGTCAATTGACATCTCAACCCGGCCCGAGCTGGGGTCCTTGCCGTTCACGATGCGGAAGAACGTGCCTGCAATGAACAGCCCGGCACTGAATAGTTACCTAGTTAGTAACCCCCGCAGCCCTGTCTCTGTGACAGGGTTGCTGCACAACCCATGAGGGGGAAAAAAGTGTCAGAAGGCTGGGTTATGGAAATACAGTATAACCCCGTTAAACCAAACTTGAAGGGACCCTAGAAATCTGTTTGGATTAACCGATCATTGGTTTAACCGAGCTATGGCTTTGACTTTGAATTTGAGTATGTGTGTATTGCACATGTAATATACAATGTATGTGGTCACTTTGATTATTGTTTATTTTATGTATGTACAATATAACCCCATTAAACTTGGCTCGGTTAAACCAAACGATCGGTTAATCCAAACTTTTTTTCAGCGGCCCGGCAAAATATTACCATTTATCATATAAAAAAGTCAGTGGGGTCTCTGATGACTTTATAAACCACATGGAAGTTTGGTTTAACCATACCGGAGTGGCCTGGGGTCTGACAATTTTGTTTGGATTAACCGATAATTTGGATTAACCGACTTTGGTTTAACCAACTTTTTTATATGACAAATGGTAGTATTTTGCCGGGCCGCCGAAAACAGTTTGGATTAACCGATCGTTTGGTTTAACAGAGCTTAGTTTAACGGGGGTATTTTGTAATTATATCATTTTATGATCTAATATACTGCATATATTGTTCAAAAACTTAGTGTCATAGCATGCTACATTTGAAAGTTTGTTTTATTCACGACACCTCTAGAGCACATGATTTTTATCATCGGCTATTGGATGTTAAACATGCAGTCATTCTGACATATTTCTTTGGAGGAAACCCGCTGCGCCACATAGGCTACTCTTTCCGATAAGCAGCAAGGGGTCTTTTATATGCACTTTCCCACAGACAGAACAGTACACACCACAACCTTTGATGAACCAGTTGTGGACCACTGGTTAGCTACATCTGAGTGAAGACTTCATGAAATTATGTAAATTGATAGAATTTAAAAGTCGAATTGAGAGCATCCAATAGCTACAATCATTTTTTATTTTTTTTTGCATTCTCTACTAGTTCAGCAACTCTATGCCAATATAGATAACACAGTAAAACACTACACACTGGGCTCAGGACATCCACAGCTTGCTTAGTTGATTCATACCAAGGAGATGTTTTGCTCAGATTAGAAAAGAGGTGTTATGCACTCATAATAATAGTGATCTAGGTAAATCTTTTATCTAGGTACTGACAAACCGACCAAATACAATATCCACGCAAACCAAATCGATTTGCAATGCGTTGACGTTTTTTTCCAGATTAAAATCTGATATTAAATTTACCATCTTATCAGTAATGGGATTTAAGATGGCCACAAAGGGTTGGCATGTTTGATAACGGCAGAATGCTAGTTAGGAATAGCTATGCTTATTCAAAAGGGGACTAGATATTTTTGAGTAATGTTAGTGGTGTGATTTCAAATATACCCCTGTCTGATGGCTGTCTCTGTCCGTCTGTCTCTGTATGTGTCTCTCTGTCTGTCTCTGTCCCCCTCTCCCCCCTCCCTCTCCGCCCCTCTGCCTTTCGATGACCCCCCCCCCCCCCCCCCGCGCCGTCCATGAAGCTGGTTCCCAGTGGGCGTGCTTACCGCTGGTGCTGTAGCAGAGGACGCCGGCGGTGTGCTCAGACGGACAGGAGCGCACCTTGCCCCAGGGCGCCGACGGACAGTCGGACAGCGCCGTCTCGTTTCCGGTACAGTTCACGGCCGCCACCCACCACGGCCCGATCCGCGACGCCATACTACTGCAAGCCACACAGTTGGATTTTTGTTATTATACATCCTAGCAACATCTAAGGTCATATCAGGACAAGTACTGACTTGGGTGATTGGTTGTTGGAGTTTTACGTCCTGGGAACATCTAAGTTCATATCAGGACAGGTACCGACTTGGGTGATTGGTTGTTGGAGTTTTACGTCCTGGGAACATCTAAGTTCATATCAGGACAGGTACCGACTTGGTAGTTTGGTTATTGGAGTTTTACCTCCTAGCAACATCTAAGGTCATATCAGGACAAGTACCGACTTGGGTGATTGGTTGTTGGAGTTTTACGTCCTGGGAACATCTAAGTTCATATCAGGACAGGTACCGACTTGGTAGGTTGGTTATTGGAGTTTTACCTCCTAGCAACATCTAAGGTCATATCAGGACAAGTACCGACTTGGGTGATTGGTTGTTGGAGTTTTACGTCCTGGGAACATCTAAGTTCATATCAGGACAGGTACCGACTTGGTAGGTTGGTTATTGGAGTTTTACCTCCTAGCAACATCTAAGGTCATATCAGGACAAGTACCGACTTGGGTGATTGGTTGTTGGAGTTTTACGTCCTGGGAACATCTAAGGTCATATCAGGACAAGTACCGACTTGGGTGATTGGTTGTTGGAGTTTTACGTCCTGGGAACATCTAAGTTCATATCAGGACAAGTACCGACTTGGGTGATTGGTTGTTGGAGTTTTACGTCCTGGGAACATCTAAGTTCATATCAGGACAGGTACCGACTTGGTAGGTTGGTTATTGGAGTTTTATGTCCTGGGAACATCTAAGTTCATATCAGGACAGGTACCGACTTGGCTGATTGGTTGTTGGAGTTTTACGTCCTGGGAACATCTAAGTTCATATCAGGACAGGTACCGACTTGGGTGATTGGTGGTTGGAGTTTTACGTCCTGGGAACATCTAAGTTCATATCAGGACAGGTACCGACTTGGGTGATTGGTGGTTGGAGTTTTATGTCCTGGGAACATCTAAGGTCATATCAGGACAGGTACCGATTTGGGTGATTGGTTGTTGGAGTTTTACGTCCTGGGAACATCTAAGTTCATATCAGGAAAGGTACCGACTTGGTAGGTTGGTTATTGGAGTTTTACCTCCTGGCAACATCTAAGGTCATATCAGGATATTTACCGACTTGGTTGGTTGATGGTTGGTTGGCCTGATCTCCCATTGGGACAGCACTAACAGGTTACCATGAGTGCGCACTGTCACAAGTCGGTACCCATCTTGATATGACCCTATATGTTGCCAGGACCAACCGACCCTCTACTAGTTGTCATTGTTTCTTGGAGTTTTACGTCCTGGCAACATCTATGGTCATACCAGGACAGGTACCGACTTGATTGGTTGGTTGTTGGAGTTTTACGTCCTGGCAACATCTAAGGTCGTATCAGGACGGGCACTGACTTGTGACAGTGTGCACTCATGGCGACTTTATACCCATGCCTCACTGGAAAACCAGGCTGCCGAAACCATGACCCGGTATCCCAATCACATTATCCTGATACTTAGATAAAAGATTCACCCGGTACTTGTAGTACATGGGTGAAGGACAACGTAGTGTAAATACGGGCGAAAATAGGTTTAGTATGGAACCTGAACTAGAAACTGTGGCTCCAGTATCAAATGGATACTTCTATAGGCACAGAGTTGGTGAAATGGGAGAGAATGCAAAAAGACAAGATGGCGGCCACAGAACGCCATCGATTTCACTTTTAAATCTTATTAAACTAGATATTATATTATATTTTTCAACTCAAAGGTAGCGGGCTATCAATAATACATATGTAAAGAATAAATGTTGCTTCTTAGATTGTGAAATTAGTCTCTCAATTCTTTGACCCGAATTTTCGACAGCTTTTACATGAGGGTTGGTTTGCACCCCTACTGCAGCAGTACGGGGTGAATCTTGTATCTACCTGATACTGTGCTAATCAGTCCTTGCCCTATTCTAGTAATGCCGAGCGCCAGGCTAGATCGCGACAAGTATCAATTTTATAAGTCACGGAGGGGGGAGCGCTGCATTAAAGTTACATCGTCCAATGGTTTTCAAATTTGTGCCTCATTTTTTAGATAAATATATCAGGTTGACCATTATAACCTAATATTCATCAGCCCGGAATCATTTTGATAAAAAAAAAGGGCTAATTTTGGATCAATTGCAGCTGAAAGAACCCAAAATAATTTTGGCAAGCTTTCCAAAATTCCTGTAGCTATGACCCACATTGTTCTCACGCGATGACCACGTGGCATAATAGTATATGATGAGTGATTATACTGAAAAAGTATGTAATCATTCCCTCTCAGAGTTCTGAGGGGGAACAATGACCTTAGGTGACCTTAGGGTTAATTACTGCTGACCTTAGTATTGTTCCCGATGACCTTTGTATTGCATTCCCAGATATAATTGGTTATGCGTCATTTGAATAATAAATCCTGATATATTACTGGTAGCCTTGTGCCATTAGAATGAGGGTAAGACTAATGAGGTCACGAGACTGACCTAATTAGTTAGTGGCCTCCCTGCATAATGGCTGTCTCAAAGTTGGTATCCAAAGGGATGGGGTAATACATTCACTAATTATTCTGTATATGCTGTCCCAAAGCATTAGTTAATGCACCAGTACCTAAGTTGGATATATATATAATCAAATGTAGGTAAGTATTTTGGTTTAGAAAAAAATATGTTCCACCGGACCATGCAATTTTAAGCCAGTATTCCATATACGCGATTGTACAAAGTAAGTCTCTAATGTCTTCATGACTAATCAAGGATAGTATTAGAAGAAGTGTTCCTTATTTAAATAGTATTGTTTTCGTATGTTGGAATCTATAAACAAAGTTTAAAAAAGACACCCTGTACTGTACAATATAAGGGATATATATTCCACAAAATCAGTGTTTTTAATATCAGTGGCTTTATCGATTCTGGTTGCGATTTAATAGCAAACATTACCTACCTCAATAGCAATTCAACAGAACTACACATTATTTGATTAGTTGTAGGTTGTTCGTACTTTTCTAGATACGACCTAAAACCATTTGTGTCATACATACAATGCTTGTATGGATTGATTCAAGCATAAAGCAAAAATTTTAAAAATCCCACAAAAGCCAGTAACGGACATCTGTTTTCTAACAAATAATAAGATGAGTGAATGGTTGATGTTTTACACCTAAGCAACATCTAACGTCATACCGGGCCAGACACAGTGCACACTCATGGCGACTTGACTGTACTGCCCAGCTGAGATGCCGTGCCGCTGGCACTATGATCGGATATCCCACTGAGTCACATTATCCTGATATGGAACCAACCACTCCTGGGTCTACCCTAGTAATTCTATCCCAGTAATTCTATCCTAGTAATTATATCCTAGTAATTCTATCCTAGTAATTCTATCCTAGTAACTTCCACCGCCAGGTGAGGGTGAGACTTTTGTTAAGTCCTTGGTTTGCCTCGGTAGGGAATCAAACTCACGACTTCTCGCACAAAAGGCAGACCCAGTATCGCTATGCTACCCAGTGAAACTAAGGTGCTACATACACTACAGGACTAGTGCAAATGTGCAGTACAATGATTAATGTGTACCGTTAGCACAAGACTAACAACAGGATAACTACATTATATGACGACAATAACTGATAGAAACCTGAGCTAATCTTTGTTCATTTTATATATCTATATGCATAAATCTATAATACATTTATTTATACACAAACTTACCCATGAACAGCATCTCTGATATGCAGGTAAGAAATAAAACAATCTGTTTAAACTTAAAAAGACGCATAAGTGGGCATGAAATACATCCAATTGTAAGGAGAGTAATGACTACTCAATGCATTTTGATTAATAAGGATACCATGATGCAATAAACAAAAATCATGTAAACATGAAGTCAGCGATGTTTATCAATGTATTATGATAATTGATATCCGATTTTCATTACATATCCATTTTATTATTTATAATAAAACATGGGAGTGTGGGGAGCATCGAAGCACCCTTAGAGGTAGTTGAGGGGCTAGAGGGGGGGTGACCCTGAAGTGGAACAGCGGTTGACCCACATCCGGTCCGGTTGAAGGGGGAGGGTACGGGAAGAGCCATTGGCTACTTCCTAAGATATTGACCAATTTCATATGACGTCAGCATGGCTATTTAGGTCATGGCTATGGGAAATCTTCATACAGAAAAAAATTAATATCTCTAAAACCACACCACCTAGAAACAAACTGTTTGGAATACAGATAGAAAACATCTTTACCAAATAGATTATATTAAATTGATACGGTTAGGGTTCTGGATTTCTATAAATTTGGAATAAAATCGACGTTTTGCACTGCGCGTACCGGCAAACTGCCCGCGAAGGGAAAATACTGCAATGCATGTCTATGTGAGCTTTATTTTTGTAAAAAAATTTAAAAGCTTAATTGGATCGATTAAAATATCTTAATGCGCGATTGAGAGGAAGATCTGAAGTATTTAATGTACCCTAAGAGCAATTTACGCTGAAAGTATTAAAAACAAGAGATAATAGTGAAAATTGGGATATTCTGAGTGTCAGTGCCAGTGCATTCAGCATTGTCAATGGCCGTGAGCAATCTTCATACAGAAAAAGTGAAATATCTCTAAAACGACACCACCTAGAGACAAACCGCTTGGTACACATATAGAAAACATATTCACCGAATAGATTATATTAAATTTATATGGTTAGGCTTCTGCATTGCTATTAATTTTGAATAAAATAAAGGTTTTACACTGCGCGTACGGGCAAACTCAGTGGCAGTGTGCCTTCGTTCTGCAGCCGAGCTGCGCGCGCATACACAATGTTTACAAACATTGAAAGGCATCTATACACTAGCCAGCACAGGTTAAAGCTCGGCTCCGCATCAATCCCTGGACCAATATTGTGGTGAACTGTCATTATATAAATATATATTCACGTCATCTGACTGTATTCAGAGACCATCTATATATCAACATTCTCTGCTCTATTTTGGACTCGTGTATCATCCCATTTCAAAATAGTGCCGCCATCTGGTGAAATCAATCTGTACCATTATGCAATAAACCATATCGGTGGCACTATCTAATTAATGGTAGAGATAACAATATTCGTGGTTACATGACTCAAAATGGATGCCACTCTGGTCAAAGTGACCAAAGTTAGTAAAAAAAAAACCATCAAAATTAATCTGAAATGTTTACGGTACACAAAGAAAAACAATATTAAAATCTGATACATCGTGAAGCATCAGTGGAATATGATGATGCGCGTTGGCAGCACCAATTAACAGAGGAGTAATGATCAGAATGACCCTAAGAACCTAACCACTGCTTGGATTTATAATATATATATATTATATATATAAATAATATATTCTTAATTGTTAAATACACATGCACAATTATTCCGCAAAATATCACCACACACCGCCTACCACACAGTGCGCCTCACCTGTGCTTGGACTCAAAGTGAGTGTAGGCCTCCCCGAGTCCATAGTTCATCTCCTTGCAGGCCACCATGGCGTCGGCGTCCGTCCAACCCTCGTTGCAGATGCGGCCATTAATGCCGGCGTATGTCACCACGAGGCGCCCCGTGTACTGGCCGAGTGGCCGCCCAGGGATGCTCAGCTGGTATTCTGCCATTGCAGACGAACAGACAGACACACGAGTAATTAGTTAGTTACTCCCAGACGAACAGACAGACAGACACATGAGCAATTAGTTAGTTACTCCCCAGACGAACAGACAGACAAACACACAAGCAATTACAGTACAACCCCGTTAAACAAAGCTCGGTTAAACCAAACGATCGGTTAATCCAAACTTTTTCAGCAGCCCGGCAAAATACTACCATTTATCATATAAAAAAGTTGGTTAAACCAAAGTTGGTTAAACAAATGTCGGTTAATCCAAACTATCGGTTAATCCAAACAAAATTGTCGGGCCCCAGGCCACTTCCGGTATGGTTAATCCAAACTTTCATGTGGTTATAAGGTCATCTGAGACTTTTTTATATGGTAAATGGTAGTATTTTGCCGGGCTGCCGAAAAAAGTTTGGATTAACCGATCGTTTGGTTTAACTGGGTTATACTGTATATGAGTCAGACGCATGAAAATAGGCCAATTGGGGAAAGTTGTCGGCGTCAAGCATTGGATGTCGGCGTCGATCGGTATAATTATAGTGGAGCATTGACATAGGTTTTGAAAAGCCCTTAAATTTATCCTGAATGTAAAGGTAGAGAAAATACAACAAGCTTATTTGTTTCTAGGATAATTTAATATAAAACAAAGAAATGCACAACACTTTAAGAATTGCGACGCCGACATCTGTTAAAGTTGTCGGCGTCGAGCATTGGATGTCGGCGTCGATCGGTATAATTATAGTTTAGCATTGACATAGGTGTTGGAAAGTCATTAAATTTATCCTGAATGTAAAGGTAGAAAAAATACAACAACCTTATTTGTTTCTAGGATAATTTAATATGAAACAAAGAAATGCACTACACTTTAAGAATTGCAATGCCGACATCTTAAATTGACCACCAATTGGCCCATTTTCGTGAGGCTGACTCATATACATAAAAAACAATAATCAAAGTGTCCACATACATTGTATATTGCATTCATAATGGACCACCTTTTTGCCAAAGCCAAGTCAAAGTTGAAACCAAAGCTCGGTTAAACCATTCATCGGTTAATCCAAACAAATTTCTAGGGTCCCTTCAAGTTTGGTTTAATGGGGCTATACTGTAGTTAGTTACTCCCAGACGAACAGACAGACACACACACAAGCAATTAGTTACTTACTCCCAGACGAACAGACAGACAAGCACACAAGTAATTAGTTAGTTACTCCCAGATGAACAGACAGACAAGCACACTGGCAATTAGTTAGTTACTCCCAGCCCCAGACGAACAGACAGACAAGCACACAAACAATTAGGTACTTACTCCCAGATGAACAGACAGACAAGCACACAAGTAATTAGTTAGTTACTCCCAGATGAACAGACAGACAAACACATGAGCAATTAGTTGTTTACTCCCAGACGAACAGACAAACACACAAACAATTAGTTAGTTACTCCCAGACGAACAGACAGACAAACACACAAGCAATCAGTTGATTACTTCCAGATGAACAGACAGACACACAAGCAATTAGTTAGTTACTCCCAGCCCCAGACGAACAGACAAACACACAAACAATTAGTTAGTTACTCCCAGACGAACAGACATACAAACACATGAGCAATTATTTTGTTTACTCCCAGACGAACAGACAAACACACAAACAATTAGTTAGTTACTTCCAGATGAATAGACAGACACACAAGCAATTAGTTAGTTACTCCCAGACGAACAAACATACAAGCACACGAGTAATTAGTTACTTACTCCCAGATGAACAGACAGACAAGCACACAAGTAATTAGTTACTTACTCCCAGATGAACAGACAGACAAGCACACAAGTAATTAGTTACTTACTCCCAGACGAACAGACAGACAAACACATGAGGAATTAGTTACTTACTCCCAGATGAACAGACAGACAAGCAGACGAGTAATCAGTTAGTTACTCCCAGATGAACAGACAGACGGACACACAAGCAATTAGTTACTTACTCCCAGACGAACAGACGGGCGGATACCTGAGCAATTAGTTAGTTACTTCCAGATGAATAGACAGAGAAGCACACAGGTAATTAGTTAGTTACTCCCAGCCCCAAATGAACAGACATACAAACACAGGAGCGATTAGTTGATTACTCCCAGACGAACAGACAAACACACAAACAATTAGTTAGTTACTCCCAGAAGAACAGACGGACACATGAGTAATTAGCAAGTTACCCCCGGACGAACAGACAGACACACACAAACAACTAGTTAGTTACTGCCAGCCCTAAATGAACAGACAGACAAACACATGAGTATTTAGTTAATTACTCCCAGATGAACAGACAAACACAAACAATTAGTTAGTTACTCCCAGACAAACAGACGGACACACAAGTAATTAGCAAGTTACCCCCAGACGAACAGACAGACACACACACAAACAATTAGTTAGTTACTCCCAGACGAACAAACACACGAGCTATGAGTTAATTACTCCCAGATGAACAGACAGACACACAGGTGATTAGTTAGTTACCCTCAGACGAACAGAGAGACAAACACACAAACAATTAGTCAGTTACTCCCAGACGAACAGACAGACAAACACATGAGCAATTAGTTGTTTACTCCCAGATGAACAGACAGACACACGAGTAATTAGTTAGTTACCCCCAGACGAACAGACAGACAAACACACAAACAATTAGTTAATTACTCCCACATGTCTCAGTAACAGGGTTGCTACTGTGTTAGACAACCTGACACTATAGAAAGGGTCAGAAGGCTTGGTTATGAATATGTAACACCACAAATTTGGAAGCAATTATACTAAATATGTGGTTCTAATGCTTGTTTATCACAGCCCGCTATTTTTGAGTGAAGAATTTATGAAATCATGTAGATTAATATACTTTAAAAAGTAAAATCGAGAATTTTCTATTGCCGTCATTTTCTTTCTGGGTTATGGAGGCCTAAACTCATCCCTTAATGAATTCTCTTATTGATAAATAAAACTCCGCACTATAACCGATGATCTTGGCGTTACGTCCCTGTCACACTTCACCGGATTGAGGAAACAAATTAAAACGGAACAAAGTCCGTTGATATCTGGCAAAATCCAGTTTGTGTCCATTGCATATCCGGTGATATCCATTGATATCCGGCCCGATCCGTTACAAGTTTTAAGCATACACAACATTTGTAACGGATTGTGCCAGACTATGTATGCGGTTATTATCTGTTCCCCGTCCATTCCCCGTCTGTTCCCTATCCGTTCCCCGCCCGTTCCCTGTCCATTTCCATCCATTCCCATCCGTTACATATCCATTACACGTCCGTTGCCGTTCATTATAGTTCTTTTTGTATACTGAATTGTCCATTGATCGTTAGATACGTTATCAACCGTTACCGTCCGTTACATAATCGATACATTTCAAGTCCGAATCACATCGGATTAGAATATTTTTGTCCGGGTCTGTCTGTATCCTAAATCCGGTAAAGTGTGGCAGGGCCTTTACTGAATTAACCGATGCACTCACCTTTGTTTGCGGTGGTGTTGACACAGATGGCGCTGGCGTAGTTGCAGCGTTTGTCGCTGTTGATGGTCACATGCGGGCAGTCGAGAAGAGAAGTCTCGTTCCCAGTGCACGAGAAGTTGGAGTATTTTGTGTCCTGGTAGTGATAGCCGTAGGCATTGCAACACACGGCGTACCCTGTGGCCTGGCCCATCCCGCGGCACAGCACCCCTGAGGAGAAATGAATAAATAATAAATAATATATAAATCTTTTTAAAAGCAATAAATACAACTGAAACAAACTTATCAAATAAAGAACAAACAAATAACAAATAAACAATAATAAGTTAACAATAAATGAATAATAATGAGTAATAAAGAATAATAAATGAATAAATCAATAATAATAACAATATTAATAAATATAAAATGCTATCAAAATAAAGAAAAAAAAAGAATAACTTAAGAATGAATAAAAAATAAATAAAGAATAAATAAAGAATAAAAAAGAATAAACAAAGAATAAATAAAGACTGAATAGAGAATAACTAGAAAATAAATCAAGAATAAATAAATCAAGAATAAATCAAGAATAAATAGAGAATACAATTAATAATAAATAAAGGGCATTAATCTACGTAAATTGTTCCAAAACACATCACTTTACATTTGCTTATGCATATCTTTTGAGTGACTGTGAGCGGAATTATTTCAAACGGGTCAAAGTCAAAGCTCATCGACTTGCTGCTCAGGTTTGAGCGGCTTAGGCATGTCAGGTTTGCACCCAAGTATGCAAAACCCCGCTCGAGCTGCTCGTGTGGAAGTACAAGACGGGCGATCGTCCTCCATTCCACTCAAGATTTCGACCAACTAATTAAAACGACAGCCAGAGGTATCGTTCTCATCCAACTAGATCCTTGTTGTTTCGTATCTCGGAAGACGCCCCCCCCCCCACTCCCCCCCCCCTCCCCCCCCCAAATAAAGCTTGTTTTATTTAATAACACCTCTAGAGCACATTGATTTTTGAGTCATCGGCTATTGGACGTCAAACATATGGTCATTCTGACATATTACTTTGGAGGAAACCCACTGCCGCCACATAGGCTACTCTTTCCGATTAGCAGCAATAGATCTTTTATACACACTTTCCCACAGACAGGACAGCGCATACCACAGCCTTTGTTGAACCAGTTGTGGACCACTGGTAGGTACGGTAAATAGTAGGAAGACCAAAATAATAATAATAATAATAATAACAACATGACTGCCTTACTTGCATCGACCTCGTCCCAGCCGTCGTCACAGACTAGTGCCCAGGTGCCGCCTGAGTACACTTCGACAGCGCCATTAGCGGTCGGGAATTGCTGCCAGTTGTTGAGTCGCACTGCGGAGGAGACGATAATAAGGGAAGGGCAGTCACACACTAGGCGGAACAGCCACGGAAGGCGTAGGGTCAACGGAGACATGGGTACTCCTTTGTTTGCTTGTTTGTTGTTGTTTTACGTCCTAGCAACATCTAAGGTCATATCAGGACGGGGAGTACTCCTTCACTGTGACAACCGACCGAGGGGAACCACATGCATCAGTTAATCAATCAATCAATCAATCAATCGATCGATCATTTAATCAATCGATCAATCAACATCTTAATAAATCGACAAATCTATCAATTAATGAAACATTCAATGATGCCAAACAGCGGGACGGTGCCATTACCAGCAATTATGCAGCTTCTCGCCTGCAGTGTTGTTGGCCCACAGCAGGACAGTGTAGACGTGAGTGCACAGTAGGATAATGTTTACAGTAATACACTGCACAAGAGAGTTCGCCGTGGATATGGCCTATGCTGTTGACACGGCGTAAAGCAACCACCAATCAATCAATCAATCAATCACTGCACAAGAGGATAGTGTTCAGAATTATGCACTGTATAGTGTTGACATTAGTGCACTGCACAGCAGCATAGTGCTGACATTAATGCACTGCACAACAGGATAGTGCTGATATTAATGCACTGCGCAGTAGGATAGTGCTGACATTAATGCACTGCACAGCAGGATTGTGTTGACATTAATGCACTGCATAGCAGGATAGTGCTGGCATTAATGCACTGTGCAGAAGGATAATGTTAACATTAATGCACTGCGCAGCAGGATAGTGTTGACATTAATGCACTCCAGAATAGGAGAGTATTGGAATTGATGCACCCAATACAGGATAGGGGCGGTTAGATACAGTTTAGTCTTAATATGTATGCTGGGGGGGGGGGAGGGGTACTTCTCCCTTCTACTAGCCCTGTATACACTAGAGTATTGGAATAGTTTCATTGAACAGCAGGATATGGGAAGTTACATACAGTTTAGTTTTAATATGCATGTTTGATGGGGGTGGGGGACTACGAGACATTAAGACCGACTCATGGACATCACTCTCACAGCAGAGAGCTAAATGGAGAGTGGCAGTCAAGTAATGAAAGCAGTCTTTGTCACATCGCGACCGGCAGCATGATGATGATGATGGGAGGGTGGGGGTGGGGGTGGGGGTGGGGGGGGGGGGTTATAAACACCTTCTACTAGTTCTAGCTACGGCCCTGCATATACTATATGACACAGAAGAGTGTGCGTGCAGGATACTGACCGGTAGTAAAGCAGTACATGTAGACAGACGAGTAGTAGCGGCGGCAGTAGCTGGGGACGTTCATCCAGGCCTGGTTTTCACACTGCATTATGTTGGACTCGGTGCCTCTGCATTTGACAAAGCTGATGTACATCTGAATGTCTTCGGCCACGTGCATGGTGGCCCGCCGCATGGAGCCGTCCACGAACCTGGCGAGGGAAGCCGGCAACAGTTAGAGAAAATGTTATTGTCGCAGGGAGGATGAAAATGCAAAATATTGTATCCAGAGTGGGAATCGAATCGACATCTCTTGACATTTCGGGCCAGTGTGCTAACTATTATGACACCTAGGTAGGCTCCGCAGAAAGTACTAACATCTAGAGACATAAATATAAAAACAAGACTCCGACTGCTAAAATGCTATGTGTGGTCTACACTTTTGCATTGCTGTGAGACATGGACTTTGAAGAAAGCAATAACAACAAAGCTCGAGGCATTTGAAATGTGGCAATACAGAAGAATGTTAAAAATTCCATGGACAGCAATGATAAGCAACGTGGAGGTCCTAACAAGAATGAAAATAAAGGGACAGATAATACAAACGATCAAAAACAGAAAAATTAAATACTTTGGCCACATGATACAACACCAGGAATCACAGAGAAGAATACTGGAAGGGAAGATAGAAGGGAAAAGACCAAGAGGGAGAAGGAGAACAACATGGATGGACAACATCACTGAGTGGACAGCAATGAGCTATGCGGAATGCGTGAGAGAAACAAATGACAGGAAGAGATGGAGGTCCATTGCAGCCAACCTTCTTCGAGAAGACGGCACCCATTGATTGAGGTAGGCTCCCTGATGTCATCAACCTACCCATGTTGGACCTATTTATGGGGCGCCTTGCCTGAGAAGTCAGTGCAAACTGTGAAAGTACAACGTCTGAACATTTTGACTTCTGGATACTGAATGGTTTATTCCCGTCCAGGACTCACTGAACCGCCGGCTAAACTTTCCATGACGTCATCTCATTTACATACTCCTTTATTTCACTCACTGTCTAGAACATCATGCATCTCATTAACATATATTACCCACGTGTCTGGACGTCTATTACGCATATATCACACAAACTACTGCACTCGTCTCCCCTGGAATTGTAAGTCTTTTAATGCTTACAATTACATGCGGTAACAGGTTCTGTTAAATTGCTCAGTGTTCCCTTCTATGTGTCGACAGATGTTTATTGAGTGCACTAGTATCTACTAAGTTGGATATAGATGAATGTTTTGGTTTGTGGAATTTGATGTTTTCATCGGACTATGCAGCATCACAGTGGTTTACAACCAATTATCCCCGTCAGCCTATGGCCAAATAACACCCAATCTGTTTCACCCATCTGTTGCCTACATGCATTCCCTTCTAGCATAACTGCTGGGTGCTCCCTTCATATACTAGTTATATGTCCACCATTAGTTCTGAATAACATTAGAATTGGCATATTGCATATTGCTGCTCATAGTTACTGAAATTGCTAACTACTATTTTACGCCGGGTTTAGCCTTGATATCATTCTCTCTATGCAGATGCCCCAACATAACCCGATCCACACCTGAGTTGTCCCTCCCCTTGTTATCGCCGGCCACTAGAGCCTCCTCAAGGGACCGCTTCTCACCAGTGCATTGAATAGGACAGGGCTTGGGTGAAAGGATGCTGTAACAAATCAAAATGGGACAGGATCCTCTCCCGCAAGCCTGCATGACACCCAAGTAGATGTATTTAGTAGGCTAAGGTATCATACTCAGACTAGACAAAATTCTGGAAAAAAAACCCCCAAAAACTAACATACGCTACTAACACCCAAAATCGCAAAAGGCTGGCCTGAGCAGAAACAGGTAAACACTCCTGAGCGAGGGACCAGACCAAGACAGCACCACAGCTGTCCAGCATTGAAAACAAGCACCCTCACGGGAGCTTATACCTTATGGGCAGAGTAAATACCTTGCCAAAAAAAACAACCCAAAAAACAAAACATACAGGCAATGCACTTACATATACATACACAGGGTATGTTCAACAACAATATAGCACAGGATCCTGGCCACAGCAACACATGTGATCAGGGGGGGGGGGGGGGTTGATGAAAATGGGGAAACTTTGTGCCCAGAGCGGGAATCAAACTCACATCGCTTGCATTCCGGGTCTGTGTGCTCACCATTAAACCACCTAGGCTGCCTGATGTCAACCACCCTACCCACACCTACTTGTCTAGGCGACCCCTTGCCTGAGAGGTCAGTACAGACTACTACACTTGTCCCCCCTGGAATTCTAAGTCTTTTAATGCTTACAATTACATACATACAGACAATGACCTTACATATATATACATATACAGGGTAGGTTAAACAACCATACTACCAGAACATTACATTATTGTAGTACTGGTAGTATGCACTGACCTCTCATGCAATGAGCCACATAGACAGCTGGGTGTGAATAGGGTGATAACATCAGGGAGCCTAGGTAGTGTAATAGTTAGCACGCTAGCCCCGGAATGGCAAGAAGTGTGGGTTCAAAACCCTGCTCTAGGTGCAATCTTTCCCATTTTCATCATCCCCCATGACACTGTTTTCCGTGACCAGGATCCTGTAGAATCTGCACGCTGTATGGTAGTTGAACCTACCCTGTGTATGCATAGTGCGTTGCCTGTATTTATGTAATTGTAAGTGCTAATCGAATAACCAGACAGAACACGAATGGCATTAAGAAAAAGGAGAACTACTCAAACAATAACACACTTCAGAATTTAAAAAAACCTCGCCAAACACAAAATACCAAGCACCAAACATTAGGGCCGTATTCGATTAACACGACCCGAGCGACTCGGGTCACCAGAGTCGTCAGAATTTCAAATTGAACACCGCGAGTGGAGTCGAGAAATACAGGTGCTGTGTGCAAAACGACCCGACCCCAGTAACCCACCTCTTGGCTGGAGTTTGCTAGAAGCGATGACGTCACATTTCTGCTGGTACCTGTAGGAGAGCAGCTACCAATGCAAGTGCTACGTGTTTTTTAAATGCCTTTTTGTTGTTGTAATAATGAAATGGAAATATAACTAAACTATGCAATCATAAAATCCTATTTTTCTGTAGTACTATCAGTTATTCCCACAGCAAAAATGAGTTTTGGATTAAGCCACCATTTTTTTCACCCCGAGCGTGTTGGAGAGTGTTTGATTATGCAACCAGAGGATGTAGAGCCTGCGCATGCGCCAAATAGTGACTCCGTTGACCCGAGTTGGTTAATCGAATACGCCCACAATCTGATGGTTGGTTGGTTAGTTGTTGTTGGTCTACGTCCTAGCAACATCTAAGGTCATATCTGGACGGGTACTGACTTGTGACAGTGCACACTCATGAAGACTTTACAGTGCTGCCCCACTGGGAGACCAGCCCACCAACAGCATGACCTGATATCCTACACATTCACATTATCGTAATACTGTGCTAATCAGTGCTTGTCCTATCATAGTAATACCAAGTACCAAGCTAGGTACAAACAACAATTTTATAAGTCATTGATTTGACTCAGCTGGTATTCGAACTCCCGATCTTCCGCGTGGGAAGCCAGCGCTCTACCGATTGGGGTACCGCGTCGGGTCCAAACCCTAGACACCACACACCACACACCACACTTACCCCATCTGCTTACAGAACACCTTCGACTCGGCTGACCCCCAGCCGTAGCTGCAGACAGTTCCCCACTGTCCGTCACGTGAGATCTCGATCTCCCCGTTCTGCTGGTTCCCGCCCGTCAATCTGAAGCCAATCCCGGCTGGAAAAGAAACATTGGTTGGTTGTTGGAGTGTTAGGTCCTGGCAACATCTAAAGTCATATCAGGATGGGTACCGACTTGTGACAGTGCACACTCATGTCGACTTTATAGTGCTTCCCAACTGGGAAATCAGGCTGCCAGCACCATGCCCTGATATCCCACTCAGTCACATGATTGATTGGTGGTTGCTTTACGCCGTGCACTCAGTCATATTATCCTGACACTGAGCTAACCAGTCCTTGCACTATCCTAATAATGTCGAGCTCCTGGTTAGGAAGCGTCAAGTATACATTTTAAAGTCATTGGTTTCACTCGACCAGGGTTCAAACCCGTGGGTTCAAATCCAACGATCTACCAAAACGGGAGACAGACGCTCAACTCATTCGGCCACCCCGTCTGGTCATTAGTAGAGGGTAGGGCAGGGGAGGGTGGAGTTTTCTCTCAGGATTAGGGCCTACCTGGCTGGTTGTAACAGAGGACTCCTGCGTCGAAGTCGGTGCTGGAGCATCCGGTGCGACTGCCCACCTTGCTGGAGGGACACTCGGACAGCGCAGCCTCGTTTCCGACACAGTTCACTTCGCCTATCAAGAACGGGGTCGAACTGCGTGCATTCGTCTGTCGGTGGGAGAGGTGCGCGATTAGAAGTGGCAGATTGAGAGATTGTGAGAAGTTGCAGATTGTGAGAAGTGAGAAATCATGAAAGGTGCGCGATTATGAGAAGTGGGAGAAAGGGGAGACCAGGAGAGACCAGGAGAGATGCGCGATTGTGAGAAATGGGAGATTTCTGAGAAGTGAGAAATCATGAGAGGTGCGAGATTGTGAGAAACGGGAGATCATGAGAAGAGCGCGATTATGAAAAGTGGCAGATTGTGAGAAGTGAGAAATCATGAGAGATGAGCGATTATGAGAAGTGGGAAATCTTGGGGTGAGCGATTATGAGAAGTGGGAAATTGCGAGAAATGATAGGTCATGGGAGGTGCGCGATTATGAAGAGTAGGAGATTGTAAGAAGCGGGAAGTTGTGTAAAGTGGGAAGTTGTTCATTGTGGGAAATTGGTACGGTAGGAAGTAGGAGATTATGAGAGGTGGACGATTCTCAGAGATAGTAAGTATCAAATCAAGGTAAGTGTTTTGGTTTTGAATATTTGATGTTTTGAATATTTGATGTTTTGAATATTTGATGTTTTCATCAGACTATGTATTGGACTTTCATTGCAGTTATAACACACAGGACGTGGAAGCGGAGATTGGGATAACATGGCTTTATTCTGGGCAGCCCCCGGTGGCATTACATTTCTGGTCTGCTGCGTTGGTCCACGAGCTGCATGGGAGAAGGTCATGTGGCGATCGCGGTCAATTGTATGGAAATGGCTGAATGAGGTGAGACAAGTGAGCATGGTGAAAGTGCAAAGCTGGAGTAACTTGAAGGTAGCAGTAGTCACTGTTTATAACATATAAATTTGTATCAAATTAAACAGTTAAATGATAATTAATTAGTAACAAAAGTTATATAATTATGTAAATGATTTCAAAATTAAATTAGATGTTATATAATATGATGTTTAAATCGAAAAATGGAGTTGTGGTCAGTCCGGATGGGTGATGCGGAGTGACCATGGATGTGTGGTGGCCTGTGAGGCCAGTGGAGGGTGTTGTGTGATTGCTGGGTTGTGGAGGTGTGTGCTGTGGGCAGGGCATCGGGGCAGGCCGTGATTGGTTGGTTTTTGGGGGGGTGTGATGTGTGGGTGTGAGTGAGGGGGTTGGCTTCACTGCCCCGCGTGTCCTGCAATGACCCTGAATGAGCCCCCACTCATTCAATACAATTCTTTCCCCTGTAGTAATCTGCACTGACCTCTCAGGCAAAGAGCCACATAGACAAGTAGGCATGGCTAGGGTGATTTTGTCACGGGGTATAGGTTTGTTTGTTGTTGTTTTACGTCCTAGCAACATCAAAGGTCATATCAGGACGTGACCTGGATCCTGTACAAGCTACAGGCGCTGTATGGTTGTTCAACCTACCCTGTGCATTGCCTGTATGCATGTAATTATAAGCATTAAATCACTTACGTATGTAAACCATTTAAAATACTAGTAAAAGACGAGTATAGTAGTAGTCTGCACTGACCTCTCAGGCAAGGAGCCACGTAGACAAGAAGATGTAACTAGGGCGATCGCATTAGGGAGCCGAAGTAGTGTAATAGTCAGCACACTAGCCCCAGAATGGCAAGAAATGTGGGTTTGAATCTGCTCTTAGGTGCAATATTCGATTCAAAAGTAGCCAGATAACATACCACACAGCTACGTACAAGCCTATGATATGTAAATAGGAGTAGGCTAGTCTAGTAATAAGAGTAGAACAAAATAAAATACATATATGCCAAGAAAATCCAAAAAATACTAACATAGGCTACTAACCATACCAACCAACTATCTATCTGCTACTGAAATGCAGGCAATCAAATTACTTATCAGCAACTACTGTGTGGTAAGATAACACCAACACTACAACTGGCCAGCATTGAAAACAAGCCTGGGTACCTGGGCTTATATGCTATGGACAGTATAAATACAGCCTAAAAAAACCCCAAAAAAACCTCCCCCAAATTCCCCATTTTCACACCCCATGGCACCCCCTTTGAGTGAAATCAAACATGGCCTACCACGATTACAATTCCGTCGAGGAATCCCAGCTGGCGACAGGTCACCTTGGCATCGTTGTTGTCCCACAGCTTGTTGCACACACGACCTTTGACCCCGTTCACGTCCAAGTTCACTGTGCCAGTGTAGTTCAGGTTCTTAGGGTGGCTCAGGCTTATTTTGATTTCTGAAAATACAATTAAATTAATTAGCTACTTATGAACAACTACTACTACAACTACTACTACTACTACTACTACTACTACAACTACTACTACTACAACTACTACTACTACAACTACTACTACTACAACTACTACTACTACAACAACTACTACTACTACTACTACTACTACTACTACAACTACCACTGCCACTGCCACTGCCACTGCCACTGCCACTGCCACTGCCACTGCCACTGCCACTGCCACTGCCACTGCCACTGCCACTGCCACTGCCACTGCCACTGCCACTGCCACTGCCACTGCCACTGCCACTGCCACTGCCACTGCCACTGCCACTGCCACTGCCACTGCCACTGCCACTACCACTACCACTACCACTACCACTACTCCTCCTACTACTACTACTACTACTACTACTACTCCTCCTCCTCCTACTACTACTACTACTACTACTACTACTACTTTGATTGGATACATGCATTCTCTATTCCCCAAAACGAAGGACTTCATAGCCTCTCCATCCCCCACCTTGATGTGATCGGACCAGACGGGATGGCCGAATGAGTTGAGCGTCCGTCTCCCGTTTTGGGAGATCGTGGGATTCGAACACGTGGGTTCGAACCCTGATCGAGTCAAACCAATCACTTAAAACATGTATACTCTGTCCATGCTAATGTTGACACTTGCACACCCACAGCCACACCACCCCCTGCTCACCACACTGCAGACTCCACACGTGCAAATCCCGATAGCCGCGGACGTGCCAACCGCCCGACCCATGACCCAGTTAAAGCCACGTGGTCCCCCACACCACCGCCACCCTCAACCAGCCCCACCACCCTCCCCAGCATATCTAGGTCAAGCAAACCCCCTCCCCTCTTCAAATTCCACCCGCTTCCCTCGCTGCAGCCCCCCCCCCCCCTGCTCTCTAAACCACAAACTGCCTGCCCTCCACCGACCGCACACCGCAACACATCTAAATTGGGAATCCCCGACACTGCATCAACACACACGTGAAGGAATGCACGCCAAGCGGCTTCCCCATAATGCCAAGTCTACACCCCCCACCACCCCTCGACCACTTCCAATGTAAACCAGCCATTCCCCCCTCAGGCTGACGCAATCGCACGGCTCTCAATCCCCTCCCACGGCTATGAGCCAGCCCTCCCCCCATCCCCACTACCCCCTTCACCTTTAACTGCAGTTGTTTCCTTTAATGTTTGTGGTGGCGATCAAGTTGTTGACATGGTATGCGAGACCGATGAGGTTCTCACGTATGACGACCGCTGCGATGCCGACGACGACCTTGACGCCATCACTGACAGCGATGTCCTCAACAACAACGCCCAGCCTACAACAGTCCTCACATCCCCGCCTCATATAGCCTCACCCTACTTAATATCTGGCCACTTGTAGTACCCGATGGATGGTCTGATATTCTCTACCATGACATATATGTGAAGGTAAGAACCACATGACAGCCAAAATACCTTCTGCCCTCGACATTCCCAAGTGGAGGGAATATCTTCCAGGTTACCATGACAGGCAGCTGTTCGACTACCT
Organism: Branchipolynoe longqiensis; assembly: GCA_030323885.1. NCBI lineage: Eukaryota > Metazoa > Annelida > Polychaeta > Phyllodocida > Polynoidae > Branchipolynoe > Branchipolynoe longqiensis. The sequence continues at coordinate 34,530,096 of CM059188.1, forward strand.
CAAATACGGATGGCCGGCAGACTTCACCGGTGACGAGCCACCGGTCCCCTCAACTACCAACCACAAAGAGGGCCCAGCAAACCTCACCTGGATAGAGAGGTATGTGGAGAACAAGATCACGCACGGTGCCCTCCTAGGCCCCTATACTAAACCGCCTTTGCAGCCCTGGGCCCAGACGAGCCCAATGATGACCCGCCCTAAGATAAACACCACCGAGAGGCGGGTCATCGTCAACCTAAGCTTCCCACGGGGAGCCAGTGTCAACGCCAGCATCAGGAGGGGGCCGATATCAAGGTAGGCCCTCCACCTATACACTTCCAGGTATACTTGACCTTGCTGACGAGGTCACCAGGCTCGGTCAAACATGCTACCTATGGTCTTCCGACATGCCACGCACTAACCGCCAGCTCAGGGCCTGCTCCGTCTCCATCCCACTCTACGGCATCACACTACATAGGAAGACCTACTTCGACGTCGCCCCGCCATTCGGGTGTTGAACGTCGTCCATGGCCTGTGCTAGGACCACAAATGCCACGGTCTACTTACTAAGAGAAAAGGGACACCATGCACTCTGCTACCTCGATGACATTGTCGAGACAGCCCCATCTCTTGTGAAGGCACAATAGGCATACCAAGACATGATCACACTCGCCGATGAGCTTGGGATAGGCTTATCTACTGCCAAATGCGTTCCGCCCACCAAATCACTTGAGTGGCCTGGTATGCATCCCCCACGTAAAACTAGCAGATCTTCTTGCCGAGTGTTGCGTTGCATATGGACCCCCGGGAAACGTGCCTTGAGGAAAGACCTACAGAAACTCTTTGCAAAATGTGTACGACCAGCCAGACTCTTTTTGAGATGATCCTCACCACACTCCATGCTGCCCCACCCACCGGAAAGCACGTTGTCCCTGACAAACTTATCCTCGACATATCATGGTTCCTGAAATTTGCAGAAACCACCAATGGCCTAGTTCTACTACACCCCACAGAACTAAAGACCTGGATCATCGAATGTGATTGCACCCTAAAAGGGGGTGGGGCCTACTCCCCCCAAAATGACTTCTCTGAAGAATACCCTCCCGAGATCACGAGATGCAACTACAACATCAACCAGCTGGAGGTCCTAAACCTACTAGTAGCAAACAACAACCTGGCTCCGGACGACCCCCACAACTATACCATAGTCGTCAACACCAACAACCAGACCTCCCAGACTGTTCTCTCAACTGATGCCGGCCGAGACCCCATACTCTGCACCTGCGCCAGGGAGGTCTGGAGGTTTGCGGCGAACCACAGCTGCAATATCAGCATATTACACAAACCCGGACGAGACCTCATACTGGCAGATGCCCTTAGCAGGTGCCACACAGACCAAGAGGCTGACATCAGGGCACGCAGCATGTGCCTGGAGAAACAGCTGACCCAGGTGACTGTTGTCCACTCCCTCACAATGTTCGGAGCTCCTCTATAAGCCAGAGCTCGGACCTGGGAAGCTTGTCTAATCTGCCTCTCTCTTCCCAGGTCTGCTTGATCCCACCTGCCGGCGTGTCAGAGTGCTCCTCAATGCTGGCCTGGGTTCTGGTTCCTGGAAGAACAAGCTCCACCAAGTAAAGAACTACGAGACGATTCGACCCCTTACGACCAACCCAACCTGACATAATGGCCTTCACTGCACACCTAGATGCCACCTTACGATTGCCCGGAGCAGTATACAATTATAAAAGCGGGGCCAGGCCCTGGGTTTGACTCCCCAGAGTCGTTTGACACCTACCTGGTGCTGCTGGTAAAAAGGGGTGTGGCACGGGCCTCGTACAACGTGCCTCATCCGGCCCCACCCATAACTCCGCAACAGATACGTGATGTCATCACCTACCTAAATGCCGGCAGCCCAGCCGCCCGACTACTGACGGCGGCCACCCTGATTGCCTACTTCACCATCCTGCGACAGAGCAACCTCCTCATTGCTCATGATGGCTGCACCCGACACACGCTACAGAGAGGTGACGTACGAGAAGTTCCCAACGTACCACACATTCGCATATGGTCCTCCAAAACATCACAGTCCGCCACTGACCAATACACCATACGGCTACACACAATCGCACAATCACCATGCTGCGCTGTCGCCGCATGTGAGGCCTACGCCCACAATACCCCGGCGGAGACAACCGGGCCCGTATTCCTAACACCGGACGGACAACCACTACACCTTTACACCCTGATGGCGGCCATACGCCGGGCCCTTAGTGCAAACCACCATCAAAACCATCAGACTTTCACTCTCCACAGCCTCAGAAGACGCGGACCCCAGGCCTGCATGCAGGCTGGTATCCCTGTGACGATGTTCGCCAACTAGGGACTTGGAGGTCAAACGCAATGTACACTTACGTCCTGACGACCGCATTCTCAGTGACAACTCATGCACTCTCCTCCTTATTTAGTTGACAGTGACGAGATTGATTGATTGATTATTGTCCTATGATGATTTACTGATCATTCTGATTGACCGATTATTGACCCTGATGATTTACCTGTTCCTTGACCTTCATTCTGATTGAATAAATTGCAAAATTATACCACTCCTGTCTCGTCTTTAAATGTTCATGTTAGCATAACATGGGTAATTTGCGATAGGGTGGACACAAACACGCGAAAGCACCCGACCACCATTTTGCCGCCCCCGACCCCTCAACTAACTACAGGTTACTCAAGTGGTAGGGTTGAGAGTAACGAGATTGATTGACTGATTATTGACCTATGATGATTTACTGTTGTTCATTGACCTGATCATTCTGATTGACCGATTATTGACCCTGATGATTTACCTGCTCCTTGACCTTTATTCTGATTGGATAAATTGCAAAATTATACCACCCCTGTCTCGTCGTTAATTACCTGATTTCGCACTCCATCACATTATAACGATACTGAGCTAACCAGTCTTTGCCCTATCCTATTAATGCCAAGCCCCAGACTAGGAAGCAACAAGTATCAATTTGATAAGTTATTAGTTTGACTCGACCAGGAAGCCTGCACTCTACTGATTCGGCCACCGCGTCCGGTATTAAAATGTAGCGCATTCTTTTCAGTTAGATATATCTTTGCTTTTGAAGAAATCCTTAGATTGTTTGTTTGTTGTTATTCTAGCAATGTCCTAGCAACATCTAAAGGCCCTGTCACATTATGACGTAACGACGTCAACGTAGGGAGAACGTGAAAAATGTTGAACTTCTCGGCGTAGTATGCAAATTTGGGCACAAGTTGAAAGTGGATGCAGCATAGTGGACGAGAGAGTAACGGCGGTAAAGCATAGTGATAGCGTCATTCAACGAGAGAGGACAACGTAATTACGCTCAAGGAACATTATGTACGTTATTCCATCGCCAGAACTACGTTGCTTTACGTTACCTTACATTACTTATGTCATGAAACGGTGGCAAAACGGTAAATGTACATTGGACGTCTGTTAGGCGTCCGTTATCCCGGCGTTTTCACTACGCGGACCGCACGTTCCCACCACCTTTAATGTGGGTCAACGTAATGCAATGTAATGCAATGTAATGCAATGTAGTGCAATGTAGTGACCAGCATTTGACTAACATCCGTTTAACGTCATTGAAGTTCGCTGAACGTGTACAGAAAGTATGGCAAACGTAAACCCTTACGTTCTAGTTACGTCGAAAGTTTTGAACAGGTTCAAAACTTTGACGCACGCCGACGTAACACGACGTAACGTGTCGTAGCTCAACGTCAGTCTAACATCATTCTGACGTCATCATAACATAATCCAACGTATGTCAACGTAATGACGAAAAATCACCACATCAGGCTTACGTTGGCTCGTTACGTCGTAGTGTGACAGGGGTATAAAGTCATATCAGGACGGGAAATCCTTAGAAGCTTCTAACCTGATGTAGCATTCTCGGAGCTGTTCGAGCATGCCACCGAGATGTACTCCTTCTGCACGCAGGTAGATCCGTTCACATAGCTACACTCTTCGATGTCAGTCTCGTTGCCACGGCAACGCACTAAGGTCAAGGTCGACGTCTCGAAGATGCTCCTCGACCTGTAGAGAAAGCCAACCTTACAATTCCAGCCTTTAAATACATTTGATGTATATCTCATGTCATCATAACTTCATTACTTCATGAATATTGTGAGTTATTAACAAGAATAAATAAAATGTTATAATGGTCTCAGCAATAGATATTAAAGGGGTAGTAACATGACTGAGCTAAATTTAAATTATTAGTTAGGCAATGATGTTTATTGCTCGCCTTCATAATCCATCCTGTGTAATACCCGGTATGGATTAACTTTAAAAAAAAAAGGGATGGTTAGCACAGTGGTCAGTTGACATATATATATCAGGATATATCAGGATATATATCACGTCGTAAGTAGTGCGTCGTGCTATGTATAGGGAATATATGGGTCATTCTCTGAAACTGGAACTAAATTATGACATGGAAACCAAACAGAAAAAATTCCAGAATCCATGTTCATATGAAGCTTTACATGCTTTGCATATGTACATGTCAGAGTTGAAAAAAGCTATATGACCATTTTTATCAATACCATTATCATTACCGTTCTAAATATTATTATCACTATAATTTTCATTATGATTATCACTATAATTATTACTATGATTATCACTATGATAATCACTATGGTTATCACTATACTTATCACTATGATTATCACTATAATTATCACTATAATGAGATAACAGAGCGCTAGATGAGGCTGGTGAGGTCTGCGATGCCATACCCAATGCGTCCGAGCGCTGAGCAGCAGAAGGCCTTGCCGTTGGTGTAGCCGAGCTGGTGGCACACAACGTCCGCCGCCTTGTCGTCGAAGGAGCCGTCATCACACACCTGGTGCCACTTTCCTCCAGTGTGCACCTGGAGACGGCCGAACTCCTGCGACAAACCGTTCTTCAGGCGAACTGTCCGCCAGAACAGTCACAATGGTTGTTGTTTTACGTCCTAGCAACAATTCTTTTTTTGACGATGTATACTGCCTCTCGTGGATAACTCTGAATATTCATTTTTAAAGATTTATATTGCCTATCATGGATAAGTCTGAATATTCATTTATGAAGATTTATCCTGCCTATCATGGATAAGTCTGAATATTCATTTTTGAAGATTTATACTGCCTATCATGGATAAGTCTGAATATTCATTTTTGAAGATTTATACTGCCTATCATGGATAAGTCTGAATATTCATTTTTGAAGATTTATACTGCCTATCATAGATAAGTCTGAATATTCATTCTTGAAGACTTATACTGCCTATCATGGATAAGTCTGAATATTCAGTTTTGAAGATGTATACTGCTTATCATGGATAAAGCTAAGATTCCATATACCCGGTATGCTGCATGCGGTATGCAAATATATAAAATGTTATAATGGTCTCAGCAATAGATATTAAAGGGGTAGTAACGTGACTGAGCTAAATTTAACGCTACATCAGGTTCGAAGCTTCTAAGGATTTCCCGTCCTGATATGACTAAAAAGATAAATCGGTCTTTTTTTCTACAAATTTATGAAGGAAACTGAATGTTCCTGTGGTTTCCTATGGAAAACGCAGCAGCATTTGCATTCGCATTCGGACCGATCGGTCCATGGGTCGATGCACTTGCCGCATTCGTATTCTTGTTTGTATTTGCATTCGGACATATGGAAGCACCACTGTTCATTTACATGCTTTTCACATTCGCATACCGCATACCGTGTATATGGAATCTTAGCTTAAGTCTGAATATCCTTCTTGAAGATTTATACTGCCTGAATAAGTCTGAATACAGTAAAACCTCTCTAACCGACTACCTCCACAGATCGACAATTCCCGTATATCGATCGCTTTTATTATACCATTGTAAGGATATTCTAACTCCCTACACCGACCACCTCCCTAAATGGACCACTTAAAGTCGGTCCCATGGTCGGTCGATTTAGAGAGATTTTACTGTGGTCTTGTTTTAATCATTAGACAGTTGGATTGATAGAAAGCCCGAGCATATAATTTTACCAACACAAGGGATTTTTAACCTCCCACACCACACAGACATGATATGAGAACAACTGGCCTTTGATGACACTGTAAGTTATACACAGTGGTGGAAATTCAAATTGGCAGAGGTGATGGCATGGAGAGTCGAACCACCAACCTTCAGATTAGGAGTCTGACCTAAAAAAATTCAAGACTATTTTCATTTGGATTCCAGGAAAAAACTAAACAATGGCGAATGGCAATTTCGGACTAATTTAGGTCAGTGGGGACAATTTAATTGAATTCAACGGTTTTCAAGACTAATTACCCAAAGTAGGTTCAATTCAAGGCTTTTCAAGGCCTTGAAATGGAACAAATGAAGTCTTTTCAAGACTTTCCAGGCCTCCTTCGGACCCTGTTAGTTGTTCAGTGCGCATGTTCCATGGGGGCGTAGCCTACATGGCGGCAGCGGGTTTCCTTCAAAGAAATATGTCAGAATGACCATATATGTTTGACGTCCAATAGCGGATGATAAAAATCAATGTGCTCTAGAGGCGTCGTTAAATAAAAACATTTCCGTTACGTTCCGTGGGGGATGGGTAACCTATTACTCACCGTTGCCATAGCAATAGACGCCAGCATCCCTGGAGTGGGATGCTGGGCAGCTCCAGTCCCAGTTGCGTTCCATGTCGGCCAGTTTCGCCAAGTCCCACCCGGTGAGGACACACTCCAGCAGCGACGTCTCGTTGCCCGAACACACCACGTTCGTCAGCCAGTACGGGCCTGCAGCCGGGTACAAGAAGTCAGGTTTAAAGAGCTGACCAGTTGATTATATTAAGCACTATGTTCAGTACCTATGGTGTACACTAAACAGCATCCCCTAACTTTCAATGTTCAGATTGGGGTGTGCTGCAATGTGTGCAGCACATTCCCAGATTCCACTCCACCATCACCATGTACAAACCAAACATGATTGCTCCAACGGCTGGAAACTGAGTGCCTCGGTGCTGACAAAATATGTATTCAGACAAATGAAATATTTACCAAAAAAAAAAAGAAGATTTTTTACCTTCATATTCTGCTATACCTCTTTAAAAAAAAATAAAAAGTAGTCACATGATTTTCATGTTCGCTGCACTTACAAAAAAAATGGTCACGTGATTTTTATCATGTGATCCATACAGTTTGTCTGTTGGAGTTTTGGTCCTAGCAACATCTAAGGTTATATTAGGACGGGTCCCGACTTGTGACAGTGCACACTCATGGCGACTTCATAGTGCTGCCCCACTGGGAGATCAGGACCAAATATCCCACTCAGTCACATTATCCTGAAACTGAACTAACCAGTCCTTGCCTTATCCTAATAATGCCAAGCACCAGGCTAGGAAGTGACAAGTATCAATTTTGTAACTATGTAAGTCATTGGTTTGACTCGGCCGTGATTCATATTTCCGACCTTCCACATATATATATGAAGAGTTCAGGCGCCAAACTCTGTAAATGCCAATCCAAAAATTTAATTAAAATAAAATATTTTTACCTGAAGGTAATTTTAATTTTCACTAATTCCACTTTGCTTGTGATGAAATGATTATGGAGAAATGAACAAAAAAATATAAACGTAAAAAAATGAACATTTTGAAGGTTTGATTCCAATCATTATCTCAATTTTTGGATTGGTATTTATGAAGATTTCTGCCTGAACTCATCATCGTCGCCATCGTCACACAGCTTTCACATTCATATATACATTTGTGCATATATTGTGGCATCTGTTTAGCCGGGGGAACAGCCAGCGCACCACGTGGTGGGTTTGATCATTTTGATTACACAGTACAGGCTGAGTGAGCTGTCTTGGTATTATGGGGTCTTTGCACAAACATAGACACTAATAAAGTCTGTACTAGACTACTAAATGACTGAAACATACAATCCTCCAAGCATTGTTTATCCCATCATTACTAACAACCTACTTACTCAAACTACTTCATGTAGTCAAAAAACACACCTGAGGTATTAACCTTTTAAGCATAACCCTATAAGCTAACCACACTCTATATAACAGAATAAACAAACCATTCTACTAACACTCACTCCATCTCAAAATGTTAAATCCAACAACATGATAGTTTTGCAATTCACAACATAGTAGGCATACAAACCTATGAAGGAAAACTATGCACCTAACCACTCCGTAATGTAAAGGTCTAATCAATACACATGTATGTATCAAGTGTGTAGGAATACAACATATAACTGCTATTTTGTATGTGAATTGTCAAACTATACCATATGTAAGTCTTTGAATGGTTGATATTGTTATTTCAGCTGATTTGGGCTAGCTGCATATATTGTAAATAACTGTATTGTCACATGGCTGGAAGACCAGTGCCACGGCGCTGACAAAAGACTTTATTCAATGAATAAACTATATTTACAAAAAAAACAAACAAAAAAAAACTCTTCAGTTATATAATATAACCTTGAGGCCATTGACACGTACCGGACCCAACGCCATACAGGGCGTTGTTCTTCGCTGTACCGGAAGTGAAGTTCAACATCCGGCAGACGACAGTGGCGTCTTTGTTCCCGAAGCCGTAGTCGCAGATGGTGCCCCAAAGTCCATCAATTCCAACCTCCACCCGGCCATAGTTAGTGTCGCCATTCGCCAGACGAATCTCGAACCCTACACCAGAAGGATTTGTTTGTTTGTTTAACAACCCCCCAGCACAAAAAGTAAACATCGGCTATTGGGGGTCATACAGTGGTTAAATATATCTGATTAAAAAATTACATTTCAAATAGGTAAAATAGGGCGGGGAAATGTGTGCCAAAATAGGATACAACTGTGGTAAAATCACATGTGGTAAATAAAATCAACAGTAAAAGACTTTTCAAGTTAAAAATGGAAACTTTGTGGTCAATAATATATATTAATATGGACACACTATCAAAATACAATTCCTATTTAACAGAATGGGTATTATGCATATATATTAGTATCGATGAATTCCTAGATAAAAGAATACACAACGTAATTCCTAGACAGTGATATAGATAATACATATATATTTTATATGTATGCATGTATGTATGTATAATTCCTAGATAGCGATGTAATATATGTATACTATATATACATTATAGAAATACAATTTCTAGACACCAAAATAGTTATTATATAAATCCATTGCAATTGATCATGTTGCGAGAACATGGGTAATTGAATACGCATGAACGACGTCTCACTAATTCGATACAAAGCATCTCTTTATTCTATTTATGGAACTAAAGTCTAGACACTCCCCAATGCCTCATGCCGCCTAGCGTTGAAATCCTCGTTAACTGACTAGCCCGCCTTTCAAATCACTTCGACTTAGTCTGTGACTCCATCAACATATACACTACGACTACCTTTATTTACCAGCCCACCCACCCATGCTGTAAGAATATTCATAGGGTTGGGTTAAGTTCTGTAAGCCTTGAAATTATGTCATTCTGAACTCCGATATGTAACGATACCGAAAAATACAATAATACATCCCACTATAAAGTATAAAGTATGTCGGTCTTGTGTTATTTCAATTATGTATTACATATATAATCCATACACTCACAATTTTGGTCATCTAACTATGCGATATAAACTTCTTGCTAAAGTATCTAAAACATAATATACCCAAATCTCTTTATAATGAAAAGGCCGCCAATATATTAAACATCTTAAAAATATTGAAATTTGTTTATTGTGTCAGAAAACAGGTCTTCAATAGACATTCCCCCACAGATCATGCTGTACAGTAAGCTGCTACCCGCAACACTAGTTCTTGCCACTACCGCCAGAGGGCAGGTTGGTAGTGGAAATCAACTGTAAGACGTTTTCCACAGAGCATGGTGCACTGTGAGCTGCTACCCACAACATTTGTTCTTGCCACTACCACCAGAGGGCAGGTTGATAGTGGAACTCTTCCGTAAGACCTTTTCCACATTAAAGCTGCCACTCCAAAAACGTCAATTACTGCCGTCAGATGGCGGGTTAGTGGTGGGAATAGTCTGCTCTGGCTTTTAATTAACTAATTAAAGCTGCATAGTCAGATCATTTTGAGTTTCTGTCATTTTTCTGAGATAAATATATATTAATTTGATTGCTATAATCTACCTTACTTTCGTTTGAAATAACTTTGATTTTTAAATTACTAACTTTTGAGATATTTTAAGTGCAACCATATAACATTAATTTTAGCAAGCACACCAAAACTCTGACACCATTGGCTTCTGAGGTAACAGGTTCTATTAAATTGACACAGTATTCCCCTTCTATGTAGCAACACATGTCTAATAAGTCACAAAATGCAGCAGTATCTAAATTAGATATGGAGATTCAAATCTAGATAATTGTTTTGCTTTTGAAAATCTGATCCTTCATCGGACTTGGCAGCATTAACTAATTAACACATTGTTTGTTTACTTGTAGGAGTTTTACGTCCGAGCAACATCTCAGGTCATATAAGGATGGGTACTAACTAGTGACAGTGCGCACTCATGGGAACTTTATAATGCTACCCCACTGGGAAATCAGATCGCTGGCACCATGACCCGATGGCTCACTCAGTCACATTATCCTGAAACTGAGCTAACCAGCCCCTGCCAGATCCTAATAATGCCAAGTGCCAGGCTAGGAAGCGACTACACTAGTATCAATTTTAAAGTCATTGGTTTGATTCGACCAGGAACCGAACTCCCGACCTCCCGAACGCGAGGCCCGCCCTCTACCGATTAGGCCACCGCACACGGTAATGAACTAATTAATTAATTAATTAATTAATGGCGCCCACCTGATGACGAGTAGCAGTAGGCGGCCGCGCTGTGCGTGAAATCACATCCGCACGAAGCTCCTAGGTTGCTGTGCGCGCAGTCCATCAGCGAAAGCTCACTTCCGGTGCAGCTGACCTCATTCAGCCAGAAGGGCAGAGACTTGACGGAGCGTGACGAGGAGCGGTAGGCGAAGCCACCCACGCCGTACTTCAGGGACCGACACGCCACCTGTTGGGAGACACGTGTACTACAGGTACAGGAGTTTATATGATGGGTCCACTCATTACAATGAGACCTGTTCTGCATGATCGCCCACGTTGGTGCTGATCGGTGAGATCTCACGAATTTAATTTTCACTGGTTCCGGAATTGGATATTCATGAGGTCGGTTCTTAAGGCTCGATTAGGTCAAGTTTGGAAAGAGATTGGTTGCAATGTTGGCATTGTGTTTGATTCAAAGGGAATGACTGGACCTCCTTCTAGCTGCTACCGTCACCCCGATTGACTCCCAGGTGGACGGATGGCTTCCTCTCGTTCCACCCGAGTCATGGCGACAGACTTTCACACCGTGACACTGCCAGATATATAAGCTGGATGGCCACTTGCCATCAGCACTTCTGGGCGAGCTGGTCTTGCATCCACCTTATACCACCGTTAGTTCATATCAACTGACACTACACCAACTAATGACACTTATCTACTCAATATCGATATGACCCGATATAAAATATATAAAATATGTAAAATATATATGAGATATAATATACATGTATATATAATATATATAATACAAAAACTGTGTATAATATATACATATTTAATACATAATATATATATATATTTAATATATATATTTAATATATAATATATATTTAATCTATTATATATATTTAATCAATAATATATATTTATCTAATATAATATATATATAAATAATATATATGTATAATATATAAAATATATAAAATATACATATAATATACATAATATATATAATATATGATATGTAATATATAATAAATATAATATATGATGTGTATTATATAATATATATATAATATAAAATATACATATAAAATATACATATAAAATATATTATATATACAAAATAATATAATATATACACAGTAATATAATATATATTATATACACTATAAATATAAAACAATATCTGTGTAGACCCCGCTAAGCAGCCGACAACGAAAAGCACTCCTAAATCAATATCTTTATAAAATACATATAAAAGAAGCTGCGACTGCCACATTTGCATATATCATTTTATAAGAAGCAGGACCTACTGTAGCACCTTTGTCGTTCCATTTCTTCGGACAGATGTTGCCCCACTGTTGAGCGTATTTAATTCCGACAAAACCGACCTGTGCATACGTGTTACCAGTCAGCCGGTACTCCACATCTAGGAGGAAGTTGTTCTTCAGTTACCGCGTGCATAAACAGATATCATGCGCAGCACAGAATATAGGCGTGCCACACGTGATATCACGCTATATACATCATATATGTTAGAAGACTAAGATATGCTATACCCCCGTTAAACCAAGCTCGGTTAAACCAAATGATCGGTTAATCCAAACTTTTTTCGGCGGCCCGGCAAAATACTACCATTTATCATATAAAAAAGTTGGTTAAACCAAACTCGGTTAATCCAAAGTATCGGTTAATCCAAACAAAAGTGTCGGCCCCAGCCCACTTCCTGTACAGTTAAACCAAACTTCCGTGTGGTTTTAAAGTCATCTGAGACTTTTTTATATGACAAATGGTAGTATTTTGCCAGGTCGCCGAAAACAGTTTGGATTAACCGATCGTTTGTTTTAACCGAGGTTGGTTTAATGGGGTTAAACTGTATACACATAAAAAACAATAATCATAGTGTCCACATACATTGTACATTCATAATGCCCCCACGTTTTTGCCAAAGCCAAGTCAAAGTCAAAGCTCGGTTAAACCAATGATCAGTTAATTCAAGAGAAGGAAGTTACTAGATAGCATCAAAGATATGTGCACAGCACAACCGCCGGGAGCTGTCAACCTGACTAATGCAGTCCCTACTGGCCCGATCATGCTATCTGCTAAGGGCATCACAAGTTGTATTATCATTAGTGTTTATATAGACAGATTTAACGTCAAAGTTATAAAGAACAGATACCCAGAAAATCTCCTTAACCCATTTCATAATCTGTTTATTAACACAGCGGCCGGTGGCCAGTGCTGCCCGCACTGTGTTGTTGTCAGTGACAAAAACGACGCGCATATCCTGCCAACGATGGCCCCACCTGCGGGCAGCGGCGACCACCGCCCACATCTCTTTAAGGTTGATATGCATGTCAGAGTGGACTCCTCCGGAGTCGGCATAATGGTGTCCGACCTCGAACTCAAGGGCACCCTCACCGGCGCCGAACGAGCTGACGAGCCAGTCGTCCGAGTGGGTCGCCCCAAAACCCCAATCAGACGCATCACTGTACACAGAGACGGGAACAGCGTGAGAGCCGAGGAGCTTAGCGTAGCCATTGAAGTTTTCGACATAGTCGAGCCAAGAGCAGAGCTTGGACTTGAACTCATCATTCAGCCTGAACTTATGGTACGGCTTCTTCAGCTGCCAAATAGCGTCGTAGATCCTCGTGGAGAAGGAGCGACCCCCACGGACGACTGTTGCATAGTGGGCAAGACGACCGCCCAACCTTTCGAGGTCCTTCCGAGACGCCTTGCGTTTGCCAAGAAAGAGGGAGAGTTGCGTCTTCAATTTATGAATCTTGTCAGGTGGGACTCTAAGCTGAAGGCAGACACTATCAATTTCGATGCCCAAGAAACGGGCGCACTGTGCTGACGCTAGAAATTTAGGGTAACTTAAATAAAAAACGATTCTGCGCAAAATAGCGGTGATTGTTAATTGGCTCGCTAGGCAGTCATTGAAGGAACAACCAATTACAGCAAAGTCATCTAAGTAGTTGACTGCTCTATTGATACCCTCTCTCTTGGCACAATGCATAACAAAATCCGAAATACGATTAAAGATAAAGGGGCTCGAGGAGAGGCCCATGCATAGGCGATTATCAAAGAAATCCTCGGGAGCTTTGCCCTCTCCGAAGTCCCAGCATATAGCTTGGCGTGGGCGGTCGGAAGGGTGTATGCTAACGGCCTGGTAGGCATCCTTGATGTCTATTGTGGCGATAAAGTCATTGTGCTCAAGTCGGGCAACCAAATCGTCAATGCCCTGGTACGAGAAAGTCTGGGCGACATTATTGACATAGTTTTTAACAGACCTGTCCGCCGGCCTGGTACAATCAGTTATTGTGCGGAGGCCCTCACCACTCGCCTTAGCAACTGCAAATATATTATGGCTGCAGATGGGAGCGGCATCAGCGCGGGAAATATATCCGCAGCTCAGCTCTTCACAGAGTTTCTTATCAATAAAAACCTTTTCTGCATTAACTCGAGGAGTTTTAGGTGCGCCCGATAGTTAGCAGGGCAACTGGGATTTATAATTTTGAAGCCGAAAATACAGCCGTATATAATGAATTCCCAATCATGATCCACCTCACCTCTGAGGAAGCATTCGCAAAAGGCGCGGCATGGTTTTAGCTGTGCCCTGTTTGGGCCTATGTAATGTATGCACGTACAACTTGCATTGACACATGACATGGTTACTACAAATGTAATTGGTTCACAGGAATGGTTGTTTACGTCGGTAGCGGTTACATGGAAAGTACCCTCCACCATAACAATAGAAAACCAGTTGCTGGCAATTACGGGGCATTGTGGCATGTCACACATATCTGAACCATGGTTTAAGACGTCTGCATGCAGAGTGTCCATGGTGGCAGGGCAGTCTGGACGTTTAGGGGGCTGGGAGACAAACGTCACTGGTGTAGTTAATAGACTGCAAAGTTCCTTCTGGACAACAATATTATGATTGTATACACAATGGGCGGTTCGAACTGCTGGACCAACATTTCCAACACTAGTTCCCCTGGACAGGGGGTGGCAATCACCGCTTTCCCTACACACACCAGGGTCGCCACACAAATCACCCGGACACACATAGTCTGAGATTTGGGGGGCACGGAGATCGGTCGGGGGAGCCGGAGTCGAGCAGGCAACACAATTTACCTTGGCGCAAGGATCTGGCTTCACAATAGTCTATTTGCTCCCCGGGAGAGTGCCGCTGGTAACTTGCAAAAGCCAGCAGCACTTCAACAATTTTGCAGGCAGCTTTCATGAAATGTAAAACATATCTTGGCAAGCCAGACAGAAAACAACAGGAATGGTTCGACCCCAACAATCAGGAGCTACAGAATCTTATGAGCAGAAGAGACCAAGCCCACCAGAGAGTGTTGCAGACCAGGAACACTAGATCCACCAATGCAGCATACAAAGATGCCTGCAGAATGCTACAAAAATTCACCCGTGCATTGAAGTCAGACTGGTGGGAAATGAAGGCAGAGGAGCTGCAGAGAGCTGCAGACAGAAACAACATGAAGGGCTTCTACACTGGACTGAAGAAAGTGTGGGGACCCATGGAGAAGGGACCTGTTCACCTGAAATCAACAGATGGAATGGAGACCTTTTCTGACAGCAAGAGAGTTGTGGGAAGATGGAGTGAACACTTCCAGAAGCTACTCAACGTCCCTGATGACATAGATCACAAAGCTCTGGACAACATCCAGCAACATGCCTTGATGAGATTCCAACCATGGATGAGATGGCTAGAGCCAGCCTGAAAGATGGCAAAGCACCTGGGGGTGATGGAATTCCTGCTGAAGTATGGAAGCATGGAGGAGACAATCTGTTCAACAGACTGCACCAACTAATCACCAATGCCTGGGAGGAGGGTTCTGTACCCCAAGCATGAAGGATGCCAGTATTGTAACCATCTACAAGAAAGGTGATCGAACAGACTGTGGGAACTATAGAGGAATCTCTCTTCTTTCCATAGCAGGCAAGATCTTCGCCAGGATCCTCCTCAACAGACTATCCATTCACTGATGTAGTTCCGGAGTCACAGTGTGGCTTCAGAGGTAACCGGAGCACTATGGATATGATATTTTGTCTCTGACAGCTACAAGAAAGGTGCATTGAGCAGGACCGACCACTGTACATGGTATTTGTCGATTTCACTAAGGCGTTTGATACAGTCCGGAGGACCGGGCTATGGCAGCTACTGAGGAAGTATGGATGCCCAGAGAAGTTCACAACTATGATCGAGGCTCTACATACAGGAATGATGGCAAACGTTAGTGTTGGAGTGGAAGTCTCAGAAGCGTTCGGGGTTACCAATGGGGTCAAGCAAGGTTGTGTACTGGCCCCCATGCTCTTCTCTATCTTCCTATCAGCAATGCTCAACAAGGCTTTCCAAGACATGGGGGATGGCATCTATATACAGTCCAGACAGAGCGCTGACCTATTCAATGTCACACACTTCAGAGCGAAGACCAAGACTACTCAGATACTGGTGAGAGAGCTGCTATTTGCAGATGACAGTGCACTGGTTGCCCACTCTGCTGAAGAGATCCAGAAAATAGTGGACGCTTTCTTCGATGCATCAAAGAAGTTCAGCCTGAAGATTAACATCAAGAAGACCGAGGTGCTGTACCAACCCAACCCTACAAGAACCCGAGAGGAGGAGATCATGGTTGACGGAAACAAGCTGAACTCTGTTCCAGAATTCACCTACCTCGGAAGCACTATATCAAGTGATGGACGTATTGATGGTGAAATACAGAGGAGGATGGCCAAGGCTAGCGCATCTTTCGACCGACTACGCCAGAGACTCTGGAACAACCACCATGTGTCCATTCGGGTCAAAGGCAATATCTACCATGCAATCGTGCTATCCACCCTACAATATGGAGCCGAGGCCTGGACAGTGTACAGACAACAGGTGAAAAAGCTGCATGCCTTCATGATGCGACATCTGCGTTCAATCATGAGGCTAACCTGGAAGGACAAAGTGACAAATAAGGAACTACGTGAACGGATGGGAATGGCCTCTATGGAAGATCTTTTGATCAAAAAGAATCTCCGGTGGACTTGACACCTCATGAGGATGTCATCAGACAGGCTACCAAAGCAGATCCTCTATTCTCAACTGTATTCTGGTTACAGAAAGAGAGGGCACCCTCGTATCCGGTTCAAGGATACCATCAAGAGAAACCTGAACCTGAGAGACATTAAGACCGACTCATGGACACAACTCTCACAGCAGAGAGCTAAATGGAGAGCGGCACTCAAGTAATGAAAGCAATCTTTGTCGCATCGCGACCGACAGCATGATGATGATGATAGGTGTGTTATGTATGTTATAAATGTTGTGCATGCTCTACACACATGCTATATATGTGTGCTATATATCTTGGTTGGTTTTTGGAATTTTACTTCCTGGCAACATCTAAGGTCATGTCAGGATGGGTACTGACTTGTGACAGTGTGTAATCATGACGATTTTATAGTGCTGACCCACTTGGAGATCAGGCCGTCAGCACCATGACCTAATATTCCACTCAAGTCACATAATACAGACGCAGTCCATGCCCTATCCTAATAATGCCGAGTGCCAGTCTAGGAAAGCGACAAGTACCAATTTTGTAAGTCATTGGTTTGACTCGACCGGGAATCGAACTCCGGATTTCCCACAGCGGATGTCACGCTCTATCGATTCGGCTACCGCGTGGGGTGCAGTAGGGGTGCAAAACAACCCATTAGAAAAAGTGGCGAAGTGCATGCACTTGTTTTTGCCGCTCCCAGTCTGGTGGTCATAATCCACATGGATTGATTTCCTTTATCAAACAAATGCTGAATTTTGTTTCATGGCAATTTTAGACTGGGCGATAATATTCAATTCATTTCAATTCAATACTTTATTTCAGACTCAGCATTATGGTAGTTACATAAATTGATCCATAGTAGGTACAGATAAAAATAAATGTGAATAACAATTAACATATAAGTAATAGTATGAATACTACATACAATATTAACCATTATCCAAATGTTGGTCTACATACAGTAGTTTGTACCAATGCCTCCATATGGCAGACGTAAATCTGAGATCACTCTCTCCTATTTTCTCCATATGGCAGACGTAAATCTGAGATCACTCTCTCCTATTTTCACAAGTCCCTGTATTATAATTTATAGCATTTTCTGATAGAGGGAAAAAACTTACCGCTGATTTCAGGAAATGTGTCATAACACATGGCGGAGGCGTAGCTGCCTGAGGGGCAGGCCAGGTACACCTGCTCGTCGTGGGGGCAGTCTGCCAGCGCCATCTCCATGCCAGAACACTTCACATTGTTCCACACATAGCTTCGTCAGAAAGCACAACACGACAGTTAGTACCAGCAGCCACCACCAGGCGCGTCGTCACCATCATGTGACTTGTATATGAAAAAATTTCCTCCAGTCTGTGACGCGAGAGGGGGTGGGGGGAGGCGCCCGCCCGGCAATTTACCCGATAGTTGGGAGTGTGGTGGTGGAGGGAGGGGGGGTGGCGGTCCCTCCACCAATGTTACCCTTGCATTTATACTCGTATAATGCGTTATGCATCACATGCGTAATATTCTCGACCGTACTTGTATACATATAATATGTACAAGTATGGTCGAGAAAATTGCATATATTTATAGTATGTGTAGTGTGAAATTAAGAGATGATGTTGGGATATTAAAATATACAGTTACTAAAACAAAATGATAAAGACTTGAATCAAATTGGAATAGTGCTACCGGGCGGTGAAACAAGTGTTAACACACACTTATCCGTGATGAGCTGGGTAAATAAATTCATCACACACAATTATTTTTTAATTTAATTGTTGTTGTTATTAACACCCCCCCCCCCCACTATATCTCAAATCGATTAATTAATTGCATGATTTATCTCCCCCCCCCCCCGTCACACTACACTCTTTCACTCCTACTCCACCACTATTTCCACCGACACTCTTGAACAAAGTTGCATATATATATATAATGGAAACACATGACCTTACAATTTCCCCCCCCAAAATGGCTTATCTGCAGCTTCAAAGCACATAGAATTTCACGCATAACGGGGGGAAAGTGGTGTGGTATGGATATAAAATATTTCAATATTGGAAATATTCAGGAATATTCCAAAATTGGAATATTTTCCTGCAATTTCTACACGAAGGCTGAAGGAGGAATGTAAAGGATGATTTGCAGGGTCCCTTTACATGTAAAGATATAGAATTCAACGCTATTGTAGGAAATCAAGACTATTTTCATTTGGATTTAGTCCGAAATCGCCATTCAAAATGGCAATATTCAGACAAATTTAGATCAGTTGGGACAGTTTAATCGAATTCAAGGTTTTTCAAGACTAATTACCCAAAATAGGTTAAATTCAATGCTTTTCAAGGCTTTGAAATGGGGCAAGTGAAGTTCAAGACTTTTAACAACTTTCCAGGGCCAATACGGACCCTGGATTTGTTTCCCTCCAACTGAACTACGGGAATGTGGCACAGGCAGACTGAGAAAGACACATGAGACACTACGAGAACACACGAGAACACACGAGAACATACAAGAACACACGAGAACACACGAGAACGTGAAAAGATGCGATAAGACGCGATAAGACGCGATAAGACGCGAGAATGCAGGAAGAAGCAAGGTTTGTTTGTTTGTTGTTTTGTGTCTTAGCAACATCTAAGGTCATATCATGACGGGTACCGACTTGTGACAGTGTGCACTCATGGCAACTTTATAGTGCTGTCCCACTGGGAAACCAGGCTGCCGGCACCATGACCTGATATCCCACTCAGTCACATTATCCTGACACTGATCCAACTAGTCCTTGCCCTATCCTAATAATGCCGAGTGCATGGCTAGGAAGCGACAAGTATCAATTTTTAAGTCATTGGTTTGACTCGACCAGGGTTCGAACTCACGACCCCACGATCTAGCAGCACGGGAGATGGACGCTCTAACTCATTCGGCCATCCCGTCTGGTCAAGGAGCAAGGAATCTGGGGTAACGGTTGTAAGATAAAGTGGGTGTGGAGGTCCGGATGTGGCAAATACATGTGATCTTTAGATACTACACATGCCACTAAACACTGACATACTATTATGCAAACAACAACTGCCCACAACAGGACTAAACGTACTTAAAACCATAGTTTACTGTGTTTTCCTTGATATAGCTTTAAAAGTAAACGATGGAATCCCGGATGAAAATTTGGTTACATGAACGGGCCTAATAACTGGTCTAGGCGATATCATATAGTATCTGGGAAACTCGGAAATGATACTTCGTTGTATAATATTACTTTATTTGATACCATATAGTGATTTCAATATTTATAATTAAGTCGAGCACTAGTATATATGGCTTATTGGAATTGCAGTTTGTTTGTATTTTTCTTTGCGTCTTACCAACATCTAATACCCCCATCCGACCAAACTAGTTCTCACTACGTTCTTGAAAATGTTGCTGAATGGACTCAAACTGTGTGCGAACGGAATGAATGTAGTAACAACCTTTTACAGTCTTTTTACAAATGGAGTGGCGGGCTAGAATGGAATGGTTCTCCAGAACTTTGAGCATGCCCCAAACTTTCTTGCAGCCACGTTCTACCCCGACCACAGCCCGTTTTAGAACATGGTCGGACGTTTTGAGAATTAGTTTGGTGTGATGTGGGTGTAAGGTCATATCAGGATGGGTACCGACTTATGACAGTGTACACTCATAGCAACATTTTAGTGCCCTACCATTGGGAGGTCAAGCCACTGACACCATGATCCGATATCTCATTCAGTCAGCATTTCTTGCATTTGAAGGGAATGTGAAGTCAATTTAATAGAACCTGCTACTGCAGAAGCCTATAATGTCAGAGTTTTGGCATGCTTGCCAAAATTAAACATGGGATGTTTGCACTTCGAATATATTTCACAAGTTTTCCATTTAAAATGCAAGTTACTTCAAACTAAAGTAAGGTGTATTGTAACGATCAACCTGATATATTAATCTCAAGCACTCAAAAACATCGGACTATGCAACTTTAATATACTTTCTTTATTATTATAAAGATAATTAAAATTGAAAAAAAAACTTAATTAAAAATTGTTTTAAAACTTTAAATAATTTTTTTAAAACGCTTCCCAGAAAAACAGCAACAATCATCACACCAACCTGTAGTAGGACGTGCGGCGGCCGAACAGATGGCAAGTGTAGGCGACACCTGAGGAGTAGCCGAGCTGTCGACACAGAACCTGGGCGCCTGCCTCGTCCCAGTCACTGTCGCAGATGAAGCCCCAGCGGTTATTGTAGAAGGCCTGCACTGCCCCTACCGGTGACACGGCAACACTGTTCTCCTGCCGGTCCAGCCGCACTGCGGGAGCACAACGCATCAGACTGACATCACACGCACATAGACGTTAGTTAGTTAGTTAGCCAGCCACACTGTGGGGCGCAATGCACAGGGAGGATCAGACTGAAGTCACGCGCACATATACGTTAGTTAGTTAGTCAGCCAGCCACACTGTGGGGGCGCAATGCATAGGGAGGATCAGACTGAAGTCACGCGCACATATACGTTAGTTAGTTAGTTAGTTAGCCAGCCACACTGTGGGGGCGCAATGCATAGGGAGGATCAGACTGAAGTCACACGCACATAGACGTTAGTTAGTTAATCCGCCAGCCACACTGTGGGGCTGCAACGCACAGGGAGGATCAGACTGACGTAACGCGCACAGAGACGTTAGTTAGTTAGCCAGTCGCAAGCCTCTACTTGTAGATTACAAATTATGAAACTCCTTGCATATTTACTGCTGTGATGTACTAAAAAAAAACACTACCAAACTGAGCACAGCAGTAAAATATGTAAGGAGTTTCTATCACTTTGTTGCTTCCTTTTCTTGGCCAGCCTCATTCTGAACAAGCACTACACAACTAGCCTCATTCCAAACAGACGCAGCACAGCGAGGCTATGTAGTCAGCCTCATCGGGAATAAACATGGCACAGCAAGGCTACACAGCTAGCCTCGTTCTGAACAAATGCTACACAACTAGCCTCATTCCAAACAGACGCAGCAAAGCAAGGCTATGCAGTCAGCCTCATCGTGAACAAACATGGCACAGCAAGGCGTTCTCTGTGGCAGAGTGGTTAGAGTGTCTGACATTTTTCTAGGTCAGACTCCTAATCTGAGAGTCGGCGCTTCGATTCCCCGTGCCCCTAGCTCTGCCAATTTGGATTTCCACCGCTGTGTATAACTTACAGCGTCATCAAAGGCTGGTTGCTCTCATACCATGTCTATGTGGTGTGGGAGGTTAAAAATCCCTTGGGTCGGTAAAAGTGTAGGCTCAGGCTTTCTATCGACCAGCAATGGAATGAGGAAGACCAGTCCTCTATGACTGAAATTTCCCCTGCTTAAACAACTAATGGACCAAAAAAAAAAGAAAGAAGGCTACACAGCTAGCCTCGTTCTGAACAAACATGGCACAGCAAGGCTACATAATCAGCCTCATTCTGAACAAATGCAGCGCAGCAATGCTACGCAGCCAGCATCATCCTGAACAAACGTTGCACAGCGTGGCTATGCAGCCAGCCTCATTTTGAACAAACATGGCAAAGCAAGGCTATGTAGTCAGTCTCATTCTGAACAAATGCGGCACAGTGAGACTACACAACCAGCCTCATTCTGAATAAACACAGCGCAGCGAGCTATGCAGCCAGCCTCATTCTGAACAAATGTGGCACAGCGAGGCTACGCAGCCAGCCTGATTCTGAACAAATGCAGCACAGCGAGGCTACGCAGCCAGCCTCATTCTGAACAAACGTAGCACAGCGAACCTACGCAACCAGCATCATCGTGAACAAATGTGGCACAGTGAGGCTACCCAGCCAGCCTCATTTTGAACAAATGCGGCACAGCGAGGCTACACAACCAGCCTCATTCTGAAGAAACGTGGCACAGTTAGGCTACACAGCCAGCCTCGTTCTGAACAAACATGCCACAGCAAGACTACGCAGTCAACCTCATTTTGAACAAATGCAGCACAGCCAGCCTACACAGTCAGCCCCATCCTGAACAAACACTGCGCACCAAGGCTACACAGTCAGCCTCGTTTTGGACAAGGAGGCGTAATAGAGGAAGTTCCCGCCACTTACCTGCGCGGTAGCACTGGACGGCAACGGCCTGCCCGTAGCCGCAGAAGGTGGGTGAGTTGTTCTTCCAGCCGCGGGTTCCACACGCCAGGATCGTCTTCTCCTCGCCCAGACACTCCACCTCGGACACGTACATGTGGTTCAGCTCGGCCGGGAAGTCGTTGTCAGAAGGCCTACCGAGCCGGAGGCAGTAAAGGTAGGGCGAAGTGAGTTAAAGTTGCATCGTCAGGGCAAAGTGAGTTAAAGTTACATAGTCCAATGGTTTTGAAGTTCTATCTTTTCTTTTTTTTTATAGATAAATATATTAGGTTGATGGTTCGTTGTTGGAGTTTTACGTCCTGACAACATCTACGGTCATATCAGGATGGGTACCGACTTGCGACAGTGTGCACTCTTGGTGACTTTATAGTGCTGCTCCACTGGGAAATCAGGCCACTGGCACCATGACCCGATATCCCACTCAGTCACATTATTCGGACACTGAGCTAACCAGTCCTTGCCCTATCCTATTAAGTATCATTTCTATAAGTCATTGGTTTGACTCGACCGTGAGCCGAACTCCCGACCTTCCGCACGCGAGGCCCGCGCTCTACCGATTCGGCCACCGCGCCCGGTATATTAAGTTGATCATTAGAATCTATTTTACCCTGGGCCATAAGGACCCAGCGAGAAGCGATAGGATATCAGTGCGTAACCAGCGTGTAAACCAGCGGTTAAATCAGTATAAATCAGTGTGTAAACCAGGTGTAAATCTGTGCAAAACAGTGGTTAAGTCAATGTAAATCCGTGTGGAAACCAGCGTGTAAAACAGTGTAAATGGGTGTGTAAAGCAGCGTGTAAATAGCTGTAAATCAATGTGTAAGTCAGGGTGTAAACCAGTGTAAGCCAGTGTGTAAACTAGTGTGTAAACCAGTTTAAATGGGTGTGTAGAGCAGCGTGTAAATAGCTGTAAATCAATCTGTAAGTCAGTGTGTAAACCAGTTACACACTGACTTATACTGATTTAACCGCCGGTTAAATCAGTATAAGTCAGTGTGTAACCAGTTTACACTGGTTTACAGTGTGTAAACCAGTGTAAACCAGTATGTAAACCATGTTTAAACCAGTATGTAAACCATGTTTAAACCAGTGCATAAACCAATGGAAACAATGTAAATCAGTGTAAAATTTGTCTAAATCAATGGACACCTAATCTATATTTTAAACCACCTTTTTTACAACACTGAAAAAAAACACCTTCCAAACCCTGAACCACATATAAACAAAAATAACCAAAAATAACCAAGCAACCAAATAAAAAAAACAGTGCCGACGAGAACCAGCGGGGCCTGCAGGCCTGTGCCCGGCGGCGCCTTACATGGTGATGCGGCCGTCCATGTAGCCGATGGAGCGGCACAGAACGCCGGCCTCCGTCGCCCCGAACGAGTGGCCGCAGATGGTTCCGGGCAGGTTGTCGTAAATAATCACCGCCCACCCTTTCCCCCGCTGGCCGCCGAACAACGTGTACTGCACGCCTGGTAACACAACAACGCACACTCTATAGATATGTCACAGGGGTGGTGTGTGTGTGGGGGGGGGGGGGTCGGGGGAGAAATGGGAGGCACACCTTGTTTTTCCTCCTTTTCCTCTTTTTAATATTTTTTTTTAATTTGATTTAAATTACTTTTAATTTTTAATTATTTTAATTATTATTATTAAACAAATATATATATGACTTAAATGAATACAATCGTTGAAAAATAGATTATCCCGCCACCAATAAAAGGACCACATACACAGACACATACATTTCCTGACGAATGCCTCACCAGAGTCTATGTAGCACACAATGTGAGAACACAGACACACACACTTCCTGACAAATGCCTCATCAGAGTCCACATAGCATGGGACGTGACAACACACACACTTCTTGACAAATGCCTTGCCAGAGTCCACATAGCACAGGACACGACAACACGTATACTTCTTAACGAATGCCTCACCAGAGTCCACATAGCGCAGGACGCTGACAACACACACACACACTTCTTGACGAATGCCTCACAAGAGTCCATGTAGCAGAGGGCATCGACAACACACACACACTTCTTGACAATTGCTTTACCAGAGTCCATGTATCACACAAAGCCGACAACACACATATACACACACACTTCTAGACAAATGCCTCGCAAGAGTCCATGTAGAAGAGGGTATCGACAACACACACACACTTCTTGACAAATGCCTTACCAGAGTCTCTGTAGCACAGAACACCGACATCACACATACACACACACTTCCTGACCAATGCCTTACCAGAGTGGTAGCACAGGACGCCGACATCCTTGGTGGTGGCACACGGGATCAACTCATCTCGTATCGCGCAGGCTGCCAGCGACGTTTCGTTACCATAGCAACTGTACTTCAGAAGCCAGACCGTGGAGCGACTGTTCAGGGTGTATAGGTATGTACTGTGAGACATTAGAGTGTTTGGGAGGAAGATGAGGAGAAAGGTGGTAAAAGAAAAGAGGAAGAGGAGAAGAGAGAGGAAGTGGATAAAGAAAAGGAAGAGAAGGAAGAGAAGGAGGAGGAGGAGGGTAAATGAGAAGGTGGGCAAGAAAGGAGGAAGAAGGGGATAAACGTGGAAGAGAAGGAGGACGGAAAGAGTAAAGGAGAAGAGGAAGAGTAGGAAAATGGTAAAAGAAAAGAGGAGGAGGAAGAAGGTAAAGAAGGGGGGAGGAGGAAGAGGGTAAAGGAGAACGGGGGAAGAAAGGAGGAAGAGGATAAGAAGAGGAAGAGGGGAAGAAGAGGACGAAGAGGAAATGGAGGAAGAAGGCGAAGAAGAGGAACAGGAAGGAGAAGGAGAAGAGGACGAAGAGGAAATGGGGGAAGAAGGCGAAGAAGAGGAACAGGAAGGAGAAGGAGAAAAGGAAACCGAGGGAGAAGTGGAAGCAGAGGAAGAGGAAGAACAGCGGGAAGAGGGGAGAAGGGGAAGAGGTGGAAAGAAGGGAAGAGGGAAAGAGAGAGGAAGAGAGGGTAAGAGAGGGGAAGTGGGGAAAAGGGGGAAAAGAAGAGGGAAAGCGGAATAGGGGAAGTGGAAGTGAATGAAGAGGAAGAACATAATGAAGAAGAAGAAGAAGAGGAAAAAGAGGTGAAGAAGAGGAGCTCAGGAGTCGGATCAATAAAGCCTGGATAACTAAGAATTCTCACTCAAATGTCGTTAATCCACGCACATTTAGTACATGAATAAAAGCATTCACTACTGTTATTTATATTTAAATATATAATCTAAAATTAAAAAATATAAAAACAAATCGGTGTACACGGAGATGCGTCGCGTTTTACCAACACGACGCCCAGACTTCGGCTTCGGCTTCGCCCTTTTGTAATCAAACCGTGTTAATTTTTAGTTAGCTACAACTTCATGCGCTCCGACCGTTACTGTAGCGGATTGTGCTCGTGAGGTGTGTGAATAAAACCCAGGCAGAAAGCCACTAAAAATAAGGGGGGGGGAAGAGAGGGAGGGGGGGAGAAAAAAGAAAAAAAAAAGAAAAGAAAGTTGGATTAAAGAGATAAAAAAAGTCCCGTTTCCAAAAATCTTCACATTATTGGTCAAAACGAGTTGAATACATTCACAAAGCAAAGAAAAATATACATAGCAAGGTCAACATACCACGTCAATTTGTGCAAATTAAGGTGAAGTGTAATGTGGTGTATTGCAGTTATTTATTATATTAGGCATGCTTGTAATTAAAAGCTCAATTACCCCTCCTATTTGCCTTTATTAGAATCGACGTGGAAAGACATTATTGCCTACTTTCCTGCAACATTATGTTATGGAAAAAAAGCCGCTACAGAGATAGACATATGCATTTGGAATACAGAATCAATTTGGTTTAAACCCATCAAAATTTACAACAATGTGGATGAATGCAGTTCATTTTACTTTTAATTGATTGACTGAATTACATTTCTAAAGACTAAGCTTCATTTAGTTTTTACATCGCCAAATATTGGGTTTTCACTCTACTCCCCCCCCCCCCCCCCCCCCCGTGCCCAACTTTCCTCCCATCATTTCTTTAGTTTGTTTACAGGCCTTGGTATTAATCAACTTGGGAGTATCAGGTAACGTGTGCATCTGGACTCCTAATCTGAAGGTCAGTGGTTCGATTCCCTGTACCCCCACCTCTGGAAATTTGGATTTCCACCGCTGCGTATTACTTACAGCGTCATCAAAGGCCAGTTGCTTTCATACCATGTCTATGTGGTGTAGGAGGTTAAAAATCCCTTGGGTCAGTAAAAGTGTAGGCTCGGGCTTTCTATCGACAAACTTTCTAATGGTGAAAACAAGTCTATTCAGACTTATCCATGATAGGCAGTATAAATAGGCGACCAATACGCATGTTCCGAGTTCTGCTGGTCCCTCAAGAATGACTGAAGTTATGACCCAGTCCGACAGGTCACAGCTTCAGCTTATACACCGGAAGTTGGGGTTGGTTCCACTCCCAGTATATGAACCCTATAATTTAAATTTACTTTGGACCGATAACCACGTGCCTCCTGATGACAAAACTTGCTTCGTTTCTTATAATCAATTTGTTTCTAATGTAGATTGCCGTTAAATTGGTTGGTTGCTTGTTTGAGTTTTACATCCTGAAAACATCTAAGGTCATATCAGGACGTGTGCCGACTTGTAACAGTGTGCACTCATGGTGACTTTATAGTGCTGCACCACTGAGGAGATCCGGCTGCCAGCACCATGACCTGATATCCCACTCGGTCACATTGTGCATGTTGATTGACAACATGGTTAATTTGCGCGTGGCAAAGGGCTATGGTGGTGCCTCCTGGGTTCGACTCCTGAACCTCCCCCCACCTCTCGCCCCTGCCGGGCCCCGGACGACCCCGAATCTTGCGCCAGCGAGAAGCCATGATGTCATGCCGTCCTCCTCCAGCCACCGCAGCCACCAGCCACTTCGCCACACAACGCTGAACACTGACCACCACCCAGCTTTCTTAGCCGGCCATCCGACCCTGCAATCAAATCTGACAATTCAATTAATAGGGTTAAGCGGCTGAGTAACTGATTCCGAACTGTCAACCTTGTAAATTATCCGGACACTTACCCAACCAGTCCTTGCTCTATCCTAATAATGCCAAGTGCCAAACTATGAAGTGACACGTATCAATTTTGAAGTCATTGGTTTGACTCGACCAGGGTTAGAACGCAGTTGAATTGTCCTTAGCACATATTTTACCTGAGATAAAATACCACTTCCTGTAAGATGGCGTATGTGTATTCACCGCCTCCCCCACTTTGCGGTGTGTCAGCTGTAACTGTGACCCGGTGTGGCGGTTTCAGCCGTGCGCCAGTTTCAGCCGTGCGCATAGACTCAAACTCAAGGCATTGTCAATGGCTGTGAGCAATCTTCATACAGAAAAAGTGAAATATCTCTAAAACCACACCACCTAGAAACAAATTGATTGGTACACATATAGAAAACATCTTTACCAAAAAGATTATATTAAATTTATAAGGTTAGGGTTATTGATTTCTATTAATTTTGAATAAAACTAATGTTTTGCCCTGCGCATACCATCAAACTCAAGGCATTGTCAATGGTGGTGAGCAATCTTCATACAGAAAATCCAGGAAAAGTGAAATTTCTCTAAAACCACACCACCTAGAAACAAATCGCTTGGTACACATATAGAAAACATCTCTACCAAAAACATTATATTAAATTTATAAGGTTAGTGACTCACGACCATTGACAATGCCTTGAGTTTGAGTCTATGCGCACGGCTGAAACTGACAGTGAGCTGAAACTGCCACACCGGCATGCTGGGTCTTAGCCTCAGTCCTTACTGACGAGACCAGCAGAACTCGGAATACCAATATTTACCAGAGGGCTATCTGCATAGGAAAGTAAATCATTCTGTCTAGTCCACTCGATTGTCTGCAGTTAGACCAGGAAACCCTCCATGTGGATTGTAGGGTGCACAAGAAAGTGAATTTGAACTTGGTTCTCTTCAATTAAATAAAAAATAGCGCAGCACATATTTAAGAAAGGAAATGATTATCCCTAATTTGATTAAACAGCCACCGAAGACCGGTTATGTAATTGGGAGTAGATGCTAAAATTATGCTAATTTTCGGGATATCAGTATATAGACCTATTTCATATGACGTCAGCATGGGTATTTAGGTCAGTGCGCGCGCTGCTTGGTTGCAGGATGAAACACTGTCACACTGCAAACTCAATGGCTATGAGCAACCTTCATAGAGAACAAGTGAAATATCTCTAGAACCACACCACCTAGAAACTAACAGCTGGGAACACATATAGAAAACATATTTAAGAAACAGATTATATTAAATTTATATGGTTAGGGTTCTGCATTTCTATTAATTTTGAATAAATTTGACGTTTTGAACTGCGCGTATCGGCAAACTCAATGCATCGTCAATGGCCGTGAGCAATCTTCATATAGCAAAAGTGAAATATCTCTAAAAATACACCACTTAGATAAAAACGGTTTGGAATACATATAGAAAACATATTCAACAAACAGATTATATTAAATTTATAAGGGTAGGGTTCTGAATTTCTATTAATTTTGAATAAAATTGATGTCTTGAGCTGCGCGTATCGGCAAACTCAATGAATTGTCAATGGCCATGGGCAATCTTCATACAGAAAAAGTGAAATATTTCTAAAACTACAACACTTAGAAACAAACCACTTGGAACACATATAGAAAACATATTCAAAGAACAGATTATATTAAATCTATGAGGTTAGACTTCTGAATTTCTATTAATTTGGAATAAAACTGACTTTTGCGCTGCACATATCAGCAAACTTAGTGGCAGTGTGCCTTCGTTCTGCAGCCAAGCTGCGCGCGCATACACAATGTTAGTAAACATTGAAATAGGTCAATACCGAAGTGTAGTCATATATATGTGAATATATATACACATGTAGAATATTATTTGTATAATATATACATATTATATATAATATATTGCAATAGTTCCTTATGAGCCCTACTACCACATAGTGGTGGTCTCAATTGCACTGATCCTTAATGATAAGAAGCATCGACCAATGGCAGCAACATGCTAGTAGTGACAGAGCCAATGGGAAGTTACCTGTGACCTGGCTGGGCAGTGATAGGTCACTTTTATTTTGACCTTCGTGGAATAAACCAGGAGGACCAGTGTTTGAATCAACTTTAGCATTATCTTATGATTCCTCAGGTTGAATAGAACATAACCCATTATGCTGGTTATCCTGGTCACGGAACCAGTGCCATGGCCCGTGTTCTACTCTGACTGTTGCTTCAAACATCATGCCACCATCGTCGATTCTTTCCGCCAAGGTCAGAATAGAAAAAAAGCTTGTTTTATTTAACGATGCCTCTAGAGCACATAGGTTTTTATCATCGGCTATTAGACGTAAAGCATATGGTCATTCTGACATATTTCTTTGGAGGAAACCCGCCGCTGCCACATAGGCTACTCTTTCCGATAAGAAGCAATGGGTCTTTTATATGCACTTTCCCACAGACAGGACAGCACATACCACAGCCTTTGATGAACCAGTTGTGGACCACTGGTTGAGTTCAGAATAGAAGTGACCTGTGACTGTCCAACTGTGTCACAGGAAACCTCCTGTAGGTGGGTAGCCGCTAGCCATTGGTGGATAAGTCCACCATTGCGACTGTCCATGCAAACATACCGCCACCTGCCGATACTTATCAGTAAGGGTCAGCGCAATCGAGACCATCAATGTGTGGTAGTGGATCTCAAAATGGACTACTATAATATATACATATATTATAATGACATATTATATGCATTTATTATGTATATACATATATTATATAGACGATATCATTTATTATATATACATATATGATATATACATATATTATATATAATATACATATATAATATATACATATACTATATATCATCATCATGCTGTCGGTCGCGATGCGACAAAGACTGCTTTCATGAAAGCTGCCTGCAAAAGTGTTAAAGTGCTGCTGGCTTTTGCAAGTTACCAGCGACACTCTCTCGGGGAGCAAATAGAGGTTTCACACCGGCAAGAACATGTCAAGACAGGCGCAAAACGATTTGTCCCTGCAGTCGCTGGTCGGGAGATGTTGGGAGTTCCATACATCAACCGCCCTTAATGCTGCCACATTGACATGGTTTTCTGTTTAGGGTTTGCTCCCTTAGCCTTCGGTTCTGTCAAGAACCTGTACCACAAGGCAGTGGTTTACAACTCTGCAGGGCAGGGGCGTCAAACTCCCTGAGATATTGCTATACTTGCAATACCTGCATACTATATATACATATACAATATATACATATATCATACAACATATATAACATAGTATATTGCATATAATATATATATACTTAGTTGGCTACTTTGTCCTTAACGCCATGCACTGATGACAATGCATCATTGGAAGCAAATGAAATGGCTCTTAAGTCAGTGGAATCCAAAGCTGTGCTAGGCTTAGAAGGGGGAGGGAGGGGAGTGGGGTTGAATATGATACTACAGCAAAATATCTCAGCTAAATAATAAACTTTACCTGGCATACTCATATCTCCTGAATAAAAACAACACACATAAGAGAAATGAATATTGCATTATCTTGGACATGCTTTTAATGTATGGGTGTGGCTACCCCTTTAGCATCTCTTTAATAGTTCAGCCCCATTATTTATTTCACTTGCTTTTAGGTCTCCATCTAGTTAGAGAAACCACGTGGAGAAAAAAAGACCAATTTGTCATATTAAATTTAGTGTATAAATGGGTCATTCTCTGAAACTGGGTACCACCTATGTGGTTTCCACGTTACATTGTTAATGATTAATTCATTTTCTTTTGGTAGCAAGTCAAATAGTTACTGTTGTCTCTGTGTGTTACATATGGTAGCAATAGTACATGTATTTAATTTATCCCACAAAATGCATAGAGCATATGCTTGTATGGTTTTGTGCTAAAGTGAAAATGTGAAAATTCACACATTGATATTGACACCTAGATACGAGATTCACCCCGTACTGCTGCAGTAGGGGTGCAAACCAACCCTATGTAAAAGCTGTCGAAAATGCGGGTCAAAGAATTGAGAGCCTAATTTCACAATCTAAGAAGCAACAATTATTCTTTACATATGTCTTATTGATAGCCCGCTACCTTTGAGTTGAAAAATATAATATAATAGCTAGTTTAATCAGATTTAAAAGTGAAATCGACGGCGTTCTCTGGCCGCCATCTTGTCTTTTTGCATTCTCGCCAATTTCACCAACTCTGTGCCAATATATGCAGCCATTTGAGACTGGAGCCAAAGTTTCTAGTTCAGATTCCATACTAAAGCTATTTTCGCCCGTATTTACACTACATTGTCCTTCACCCGTGTACTACAAGTACCGGGTGAATCTTTTATCTAATTGACACCATGAAATGAAGTGAGAAGAAAAGTTTGGGTAAATACCAACACTTTTTCCCCACTTAGCTCTTGCAAGACATAACCTTTTTTGTTTAACTGTAATCAATAAAATCTTGTTTGAATTTGTTGTCCATGGTAGAAATGATGTTAGGGATGTGAGTTTGGTTTCCATGTTACATGAATAACTTCAACGTTTTTGCTCAATTTGAAATAAGATCAAAATTCAAAGGTGAAATAGTTGGGTTTTTGTCAGCTCTGACATATGTACATGTAAACTTTCATATGAACATAGATTCTGCTATTATTTGAAATGTTGTCTGCTATTACTTTGAATGTTTTCACTTCTAGTTTCCATGTCGCATATATGGTACCCACTTTCAGAGAACGACCCATATGTGTATGTATGTAGACCTATGCATATATAGATATAAATACTTATAATTCAGAATAATTTCAAAGGTTAAGCTGCAAACGTTGACGACCACAACTCAGTTAGAATTTTGCAATATAGTTTGCAGCACACTGCAGGCAAGTCTCGTGAGATTTGATGCTGTAGTTTGGGGGGAAAGCCACAATAGTAGGCCTTATTCACGTGAGAAAAATCTGAAAGCGAGACTGGTGGAGGCGGCAGAGAAAAACAAGGATGAAATGATCCTGACGGAGAAGCAAATTACGAAACATTAAAGTTGCATAGCCTGTGGGTTTTGAGTTTCAGTATTTTTCCTGATATAAGTATATTAAAGTGATTACTATAATCTACCTTACTTTAGTTTGAAAGAACTTTGATTTTAGATGACTAAGTTTAGCAATATTGAAGTACAAATATATCAAATTAGTTTTGGCAAGCACGCCAAAACTCTGACACCGTAGGCTTCAGCAGTAACATGTCCTATTAAATTGCCTTCTACGTGGCAACAACTGCTTAATAAGTGCATCATCGAAGTTAGATATGTAGAATCAATTCTAGCTGATTTGTTTTGGTTATGATAAGTTAATCCTTCATCGGACTGTGCAGCTTTAAACCCCTGGTGTCAAAACATGGTACTTATAGTTACCATAGGTAGCCACTTGGACACACTTTGAACAGCATGTGAATTGGTGCTTGATACACCATTGGCATATAGTGACCAACATAGTTGCTTGTGTACATCGTGGGTGCCTGTGATATATTTTACACATAATAATAATAATAATAATATGCTAAACATGTTTTTGAAGCCCCAATTCACTTAGAGACAAAGTTTCGCAAAAATCCATCCCCTCCATAGTAAATAGCATTCGTCCCGCTCCATGGCTATTTATACTTGATTGTTATACGAGATCTAAATTAAACTTGAACCCTATACCACAACATTCTGGTAAGTGTTATATATGTTAATTGGCCGTCCAGCTGATTAGGTGATCATGTGACCAGAATTTGAGATAAGGATTGACTAATAACTAATAAAGGCAGTTGCAGAACAGAGCCCAAGGTGTCCACATGTATATTACAGTACCCAAAACAACATATCCTGCCTCCCAGTTAAAGTGTTTTAACAAGTGAGGTACCATTTTGAATGAAATGTCATGCTCCTTAAAACTAATACAATTGCAACTGTTAATATCCAATCCTGAATAAAACAATATCCAAGTGTCTAACATAGGTTTTCCAATGGGTGGCACTAAAATAGCTTAAGAAAACATGGAATTCTGTTTGAATAAGTTGAGGGCACTTGTGTCATTTAGGACAATAAAGAGATGTCATTTTGGCAGTCATTACCTGGACGTTCGTTCCAATATTCAAGAAGAATTCATCCCCCCCCTTGTTCATTTATGAACACTACGTAGCGCCACTGTGTTGTAAACAAACAGGGGAATGTTGCACAAGCCTCGTTTTCGCTGAAACAAGCCTCGTTTTCGCTGAAACAAGCCTCGTTTTCGCTTAAACCAGCCTAGTTTCGCTGAAACGGAGCTTTGTTTTCGCTTAAACAAGCCTAGTTTTCGCTGAAACCAGCCTCGTTTTCGATCACAACTAAATAAGGTCTATATAGTCATATCAACATTGGTGCGTTCCTGATTAGCCTGCTAGCAACAAATAAAAAGGCGGGAAAAGCCCCGATGAGCATTTTACAATCTAGCTGGCGCCACATAATCATGGATTCATGGTATTAATCAGTAACATACATTTAACAAGAGAATTGTAAAGTTTAAAAAGATAAAGAAAAGTTAATGCTATACAATCTAAGGTACAACAATGGTATATTATGGAGTTCTTTTGATAAGGGGTGATGAAGACAGTGCCAACTAGGTTTGTACACTTAACTAAATAATAAACTAATTAACAAACAAACACACAAACACATGCACGGTTTAGATCAGGAATGAGAGCATACTGGGATGTTTTGATTCATGGTATCATATTAATATGAGTAATGGTTTATATTCTACATAAACAGCCAAATATCAACAGACGCGCTATCCTGCCTGTGCAACCTAAAGCGCCATCATATCCAACATTCAAATGTTTCAATCCGATATCAACTCATTTACATATTTAACGTCATCAATCTCGCCAGTTGCCTACATAATCTCTGCCAATCGGAATTCATCACAGCCACCTGATATGCGTGCATTCTTCACACCAGGCATCCATAATGTTAAAGGTTCATATTCTGATAGTTTTGAGGTTCTGACATTAAAAAAAAAAAGAAGATAAATATATTAGGTTGGTCGTTAAAATGTACCTTCTTTCAATTTGAAGTAACTTATTTTAAATGCCTAACTTTGTCGATATTTGAAGTGAAATCATGTCAAATTAATTTTGGCATGCATGTCAAAATTCTGACATGATAGGCTTCAGCAGAAACACATTGTCTTAAATTGATTTAGTAGTCTTTCTATGCAGCAAGGCATGTTTAATAAGTGCACCAGTATCTAACTTCTAAGTTGCATATGTACTGATGTTTTGCTTATTTTCCTGTAATTGTCTATCTGTATATTGTTGTAGATTTGTTTACTGTGTAGAGGCAATTGTGATTAGGGTTGGAAGACCAGTGCATTAGCACTGACAACATGAGTTCCGCTGAAGTGTTCCGGCTGAAAAAAATCTTATGATTTCATCAGATTATGCAGCTTTAAATGCTATCTTTAGATTATTGAGCTAGAATCTTAACCCCCCCCCCCCACCTCCATGTGATGGTATTTTGACCGGTATTTGTTCATTTGAGAAAGAAAGAAAAACCCAGCTATCAATAAGCCTGTATCTAGCATATATATATAAACAATGAAAGAAGAACAAAAGCCCCGATAAACATGAATTAAAATCAGAATAAACAGAACAGTTGCCTTTCGGCATGAGAGCAGACCCAAAGACACAAGATGCAACCTCAGTGTCACAATAATCGCTTTCACTCGGTAGTGTCAGTGACAGCAGCTGGCACTCGGTGCTGTCGCTGACTGCTATATGGTGTTGTCAGTGACGGCTCCTGCTACCTGGTGCTGCCAGTGACAGTTGTCACATGGTGATGTCAGAAACAGCTGCCATCTGCTGCTGTCAGTGACAGCTGCTACCTGCTGCTGTCAGCGACATCTAGTACCTGGTGCTATCAGTCAAAGCTGCTATCTGGTGCTGTCAGTGAAGCTGCTGCCAGCTGCTGCTGTGTCACTGACAGCTTCTACCTGGTGCTGTCAGTAACAAGTGCCACCTGGTGCTGTCAGTAACAGCTGCTACCTGGTTCTGTCAATGACAGCTACCACTTGGTGCTGTCAGTGACAGTTGCTACCTGCTGATGTCAGTAACAGCTCCTACCTGCAGCTGTCAGTGACATCTGTCACCTGCTATCCGTGACATCTGTTACCTGGTGCTGTCAGTGTCAGATGCCACCTGGTGCTGTCAGTGAGAGCTACTACCTAGTGCTATCAGTGCCCTGGTGCTATCAGTGACCGCTACTACCTGGTGTTGTCAATGACAGCTGCCACCTGGGGCTGTCTGTGACAACTGCTACCTGGTGCTATCAGTGACAACTGCTACCTGCTGCTGTCAGTGACAGCTTCTACCTGGTGCTGTCAATGTGGGCCCATTTACCTGTATGTGTTGAATGACATGGCGACTCCCCCTTTGTAGCCATTGTCGAGACACACGACGTTGGCGGCTGCGTCGTTCCAGTCCGTTGAGCACACCTTGCCTTCAATGCCATACCGAGAGACCGTAACCATGCCGTGATAGTTAGAGCTGATGGACGTCGTGATCTCTGTGTCGATGGGAGTTGGACGGAAAAGGTAAAGCTTGTTTTATTTTAAGACGCCTCTAAAGCGCATTGATTTTTATATCATCGGCTATTGGACGTCAAACATATGGTCATTCTGACATATTTCTTTGGAGGAGACCTGCTGCCGCCACATAGGCTACTATTTCTGAAGAAGCAAGGGGTCTTTTATATGCACTTTCCCACAGACAGGACAGCAGATACCACAGCCTTTGATGAACCAGTTGTGGATCACTGGTTGGAATGGAAAATAGACTAAACTGCAAATGGGACAACTGAGCAGGATCGATTGGATAACTCACACCTTCACAGGTGGACACTCTACTGCCTGAGCTACGTCCCGCTCCCGGGATGGGACAGGAACAGATCACTACATGGTGCTATTGTGGAACCTGTTAGAAAAAGGCGCCACAATCTGTATTATTTTAGGGAGGAAGGAGGGAGGTGGTTTGATTTCAGATCCTAGATCCTAGATCCTAGTGCTCTCTAAATATATTAAACCGATCGCCGTGGCCGAATTGGGAAGGTTGGTTGGTTTCTGGTGTTTTACGTCCTGGAAACATATAAGGTCACATCAGGACGAGTACCGAGTTGTGACAGTGCGCACTAATGGCGACTTTATAGTGCTGCCCCACTGGGAAATTAGGCCGCCATCACCATGACCTGATACCACACTCAGTCACATTATTGTGGCACTGAACCAATCAGTCCTCGCGCAGTCCTAATAATGCCGAGCGCCTGGCCATGAAGTGACAAGTATCAATTGTGAAGTCATTGGTTTGACTCGACCAGGGTTCGAACTCGTAGGTTCGAATCCCAGGATCTATCAAAACGTGAGACGGACGCTATAATCATTCGGTCATCCCGTCTGGTCGATAAGGTGCTTCACTTTGCTTATTTTTAGGGAGGAAGGAGGGGAGTAGATCCTAGATCCTATATCCTAGCGCTCTCTAAATCTATTACACTGGATGCAGTGGCCGAATTGGTAAGAGCGCAGGCTTCCCATGTGGAAAGATGAGAGTTCGAATCCCAGGCGAGTCAAATCAATGACTTTACCAAATTGATCCTCGTCGCTACCTAGCCTGGCTCTCGGCATTAATAGGATAGGGCGCTAGGTATAGCCCAGGCTTCCCATGTGGAAAGATGAGAGTTCGAATCCCACGTGAGTCAAATCAATGACTTTACCAAATTGATCCTTGTCGCTACCAACCTGGCGCTTGGCATTAATAGGATAAGGCAAGATCTGGTTAGCTTAGCTCAGCATCAGGATAATAACTGAGTGGGAAATTAGGTGATGTGCCATGACTCCATACAGTACCAGGTGTAATTGCACTGAGCAGACACCCATATCTGTATCAAAGCAATTTACGCAACAAAGAGCTGAAAGTCACTGACGCGTGTTGATGGGCTTGTTGCTGCAGATGACCGCTGCCTTGTTGATGTTGCTCTGCCTGCAGTAGACTTCCTGGTCCATCACTTTATGGCACTGTAAGATGCTCGTCTCGTTGCCGACGCACGACAGTCGTCGTATCCAGATCTGGTTAGTCTCCAAGTCTAATCGCGCGCTGTAATACAGGTAGGAGAGGTCAATCAGCAAGCACATTTAAATAACTTACATCTTTAAAGCTGCATAGTCTGATGAGAATATCAAATTCTCAAAGCCAAAACAAATATGTAGATTTTATTCCACATATTCTAAGTTAGATACTGATGCATATATTAAATATATTTGTCACCACACAGAAGGGAATACTAAGTAAATTTAATTTGTTTAAAACCTGGTTACCGTAGAAGCCAATGACGAGAGAGTTTTCGTACGCTTGCTAAAATGTATTTTGCATGGTTGCACTTTAAATATCTCAAATGTTAGCCATTTAAGATAAAAGTTACCTCAAGCTTAAAGTAAGGTAGATTATACCGATCAACCTAATAAATTTATCTCAGATAATGACAAACTCAAAACTATCGGATTATGCAACTTTATACATTAACAAAAAAAAGAAATCGATAACTTGGTAGATAAATAAGGTGCATGTTTTTGAGCAATACATAATAATAATAGTAATAATAAAAATGGATACAGAAATCAAAAAGTTGGTAGATAAATCATTTGTATGTTTTGGAGCGATACAAAAAAAAGGCTATACAAATGAAAAAGTTGATAGATAAATAGCGTGCATGTTTTTCAGCAATAGCAACAAAAAAAAGAAGCCAATCAATATCGATAAGTTGCTAGATGATTAATGTACATGTTTATGAGCAATACAAACTAATAATAATAATAATAATAATGGCTATACAAATCGATAAGTTGGTAGATTAATAATATGCATGTTTATGAGCAAAACAAAATAATAATAATAATAATAATGGCTATACAAATCGATAAGTTGGTAGATTAATAATATGAGTGCTTTTGAGCAATAACAAATAAAAAATGAATTTTTAAATTAAAAAAGAAAGGCTACCCAAGTGAATAATTTGGCGGGTACCTGAGGTGTGCCGGGTTGATGGCCTTGCCGTACGCCCACCCGACCTCCTTGCACGCTATGCCGGCCTCAGTGTCACTGAACGTGGTGCCGCAGACGTCGCCCCATGCATTGTTCATGAACACCTGCACCCGCGACACCTCGATGCCCTCAGCGGCGTTGTAGTAGTCTCGCACTCGGCTGAGGCGCACTGCCAGAGGTCACATTGAACATTTCATAAAACAGTTTATTCATTAGAACATATGTTTTTTTTTCAGCACAGAGGCAATGGTTTTCTGGCCGCTTACATTACATTGTAAATAGGTAGTTCAGCGGGTACTTAGGTAAGGCGATATTATTAGATTATGAAGGAGGTTGGCGTGTTAGTGGACTAGCCATAATACGTTCAGTATTATGGGCTAAGATGGTGGGTCGCTGAAAAAACTGTGCTGCTATTATGGGTGCAGTGATGTACTCATACTCATCTGCTACTGATTTTGGTTAGGCTATAAGCCTGTATCAGGTCGAGGCCTGTCCAACTGTGACTTAACGGGGTCATAAGCGTCAAATACTGGGTGTTTGCAATACTTATACTGCCTCCAATGCTTATCCAGCCTTGCTTTGAAAACATTCAGGGATGGCGCATCCACAACCTCTGGAGGCAGGCCGTTCCAGGCATTGACAATACGATAACTGTAAAACTGCTGTCTGACACTCTTGTTCGTTCTCCCTTTGGGTTGGATGAGAGAATGCAACTTTAAATAGTGAAACAGTATCTATTTACATTGTCAATAGGTAGTTCAGCGGGTATGTAGGTAAGGGGATATTATTAGATTATGAAGGAGGTTAATGTGTTAGTGGATTAGCCATAATAAGTCCAGCATTATGGGCTAAGATGGTGGGTCGCTGAAAAAACTGTGCTGCTATTATGGGTGCAGTGTATGTATGCAGGTATAGCAATACCTCAGGGAGTTTGACGCCCCTGCCCTGCAGAGTTGTAAACCACTGCCTTGTGGTACAGGTTCCTGACAGAACCGAAGGCTAAGGGAGCAAACCCTAAACAGAAAACCATGTCACTGTGGCAGCATTAAGGGCGGTTGATGTATGGAACTCCCAACATCTCCCGACCAGCCACTGCAGGGACAAATAGTTTTGCGCCTGTCTTGACATGTTCTTGCCGGTGTGAAACCTCTATTTGATCCCCGAGAGAGTGCCGCTGGTAACTTGCAAAAGCCAGCAGCACTTCAACACTTTTGCAGGCAGCTTTCATGAAATGTTTAAGACCGACTCATGGACACAACTCTCACAGCAGAGAGCTAAATGGAGAGCGGCAGTCAAGTAATGAAAGCAGTCTTTGTCGCATCGCGACCGACAGCATGATGATGATGATGTATGTGATGGGGTGGGTGAGAGAATGGAACTTTAATTAGTGAAACAATAGCTAAGCTGAATGACTGCACCAATATGTAGGATTAAATCCAGCCACATATTCTGTTTTCCAAAATGCTAATGCTTTCATCGAATTATGCGGCTTTAACGTATGATTGATGTTGCGGTCAAATAGTCAACTCATAAGTGAGCCTGTCTCAAAAGGTGATAGCTCTTCTTTTCCATTGTAAATGATTGACACAAAACAGCACAGAAACAGTTACACTGAAAACACAAGGACATTTGCTTCAAATCAATATGTATTCTATTGGGATTATGAAACACCATGTACAAAACAAATCAGTTTATCCTGAGAAAATGCATAAGCAGATAGTATGTTGATCGTTACAATGGACAAAGTTTTGTCCCAAATTGCTTAGCACCTTTTGAGACAGTCTCAAATAAATACCATCACAAGCTCATGAATGAATATCGAACTGACCCGCCATATAAATGATCTGTATTTGTTTGAATATATTAAAACATGACATAAATCTGGCATGTCCAAAAGGTGCAAGATCGCTGGCTGGCTTCCCATTTGAGGAACCGTGGGTTTGAACCCGAACCGAGTAAAACCGATGACTTACAAAATTGATACTTGTCACTGCCTAGCCTGGCACTTGGTATTAATATGATAGGGCAAGGACTGGCATCAGGATAATGTGATTGAGGGGGCATATTGCGTCATGGTGCCGGCGGCTCGGTCTTCCTCTGGGGCAGCACTATAAAGTCGCCAAGAGTGGCCACTGTGACTAGTCGGTGCCCATCCTGATATAACATTAGATATTGCTGGGATGCAAAACCCCAATAAACAAAGAAATAAATAAAAACAACCCTAACAAGTTTGTTTGTTGTTTGTTGGAGTTTTACATCCTGGCAACATCTAAGGTAATATCCGATTGGATACCGACTTTTGACAATGCACATTCATGGTGACTTTATAGTGCTGCCCCACTGGGAAACCAATCCACCAGCACCATGACCCGATTCCCCACTCAGCCACATTATCCTGACACTGAGCTAACCAGTTCTTGCCCTATCCTCACAATGCCGAGCTCCAGGCTAAGCAGCAATAGAAACCAATTTTGTAAGTCATTAGTTTGACTCGATCGGGAATCTATAACTCCCGACATTCCCCACAGGAATCCTAGCGCTCTCACCGATTCAGCCACCGCTGCGTCTGGTAAACCCCGAAAAGCTGATGTCTGAACTGACCGTCATTGTAGCAGGTGACGCCAACAG
Source organism: Branchipolynoe longqiensis (assembly GCA_030323885.1). Taxonomy (NCBI): domain Eukaryota; kingdom Metazoa; phylum Annelida; class Polychaeta; order Phyllodocida; family Polynoidae; genus Branchipolynoe; species Branchipolynoe longqiensis. The sequence continues at coordinate 34,571,903 of CM059188.1, forward strand.
CGGGGCAGTTGTCGCGCAGGCGGGGGAAGTTCCAGCCGGTACTGGGGCACATGAACACACTCAGCTCGGACCCTGTGCACGTGACCGCATTCAGGAAGGCCGACGCCGTCGACATTATCTGGGTTGCCCCGCGGAAATCCCTGTCGGAAAAACAAGGCAGTAAATCACATAAATATATGCACGTACAGTTAGACAGAAACACTATTTTAGGGTGCTCTGATGAGTGAAGAGCAAACGCTCATTTTTTTAATTTAATTTAATTTTGTTATAATTACGAAAAAGAAATTTGATGGGTGGGTAGGGGGAAGTTCCTCCTTGATTCATTATTGATTGAGGTGCCAATCATTTTATCCACCCCTATCACTGAATTATTTCTTCACTTCATTATTGATTGAGGTGACACTCATTTTATCCGCACTCATCACTCAATTATTTCTTCACTTCACGACTAATTGAGGTAAGAATTATTTTATTCACCCCAATCACTAATTATTTCTTCACTTCATTCTTCATTGAGTTGACAATGATTCTATCCACACCAAATCATTACTTAGTTCTTCACTTCATTATTCATTGAGGTGACACTCATTTTATCGAGACCCATCACTGATTATTTCTTCATTTCATTATTCCCAACTATGTATCCTATTTCCTAATATTCATTCCATGCTCTGATAGCTATAATATTTCCTAATATTTATAATATTTCGTAATATTTAAAAGCTTCCAAATATTTATAATATTTATTAATATTTATAATGTTCCCTAATATTAATAATATTCTTGAATGTCCCAATGCCGGAATATCTGACACATATTCTCTAAAGTACTGACAACCCCATACCCAGATTCAAAGCCCAGATTGTAGAGGGTTGGCAGTCCATGTCCAGGGTAAAACCCTAGTTTCAATACTACTCACAGTCCCTATGTGGAGGAGTCCAACCTCAGGTCCTGGATCCCGTATCCTGGTTAAAAGCCCAGTTGCTATACTACTCACAATCCTTATCCAGGTTCCCATATCATAGGCTACTGGCAGTTCTTATCCTGGGTGAAGCTTCTTTGCTGCTGTAGTAGACATGACACAAGAAATGTCAATAAAGATCTTCAAGGGCATGGTGCTCCCCTATTTTGACTATGGAGATGTAAACTACATGGGTGTGAGAAAAGAACTACTAAAAAAACTGCAATTACTGCAGAACAGAGCCCTAAAAAATTGTCTCAGAGTAAACAAGCTGCACCCCACCTATGACATACACAAAAGAAACAAAGTCAAATTACTAGAAAATAGGAGAATAATTCATTTGAAAACATTAGCATATAGCTATAGTCAAAACAATAAACTCCTAACAAAACCACAAAGGGCTACTAGAGCAAATAATGCACCACTACTAAAGCAGACCAGAAGCCAAATAAAAGCTCATGAGAGAAGCATGCTGGAAATGGCTGCCAAGGTGTGGAAAGCCCAAACGGTAAAGGAACGACAAATTCCTGACCTAAAAACTTACAAAAAATATCTGTGCAAAATAAGGCTAGGAAACTCCCACTAAGCTGCACTGCAAAGGGCATCTGATTTGTCACGGCCCACCAGCGGGACGCCCAATGGAAGGTAACCATGCCAAAAGTAGGCAGATAACACACCACACAGCTACGTACAAGCCTATGATATGTAAATAAGAGTAGGCTAGTCTAATAATAAGAGTAGAACAAAATAAAATACATATATGCCAAGAAAATCCAAAAAAACTAACATAGGCTACTAACTGTACCAACCAATTATCTATCTGCTACTGAAATGCAGGCAATCAAATACCTTATCAGCAGCTACTGCGTGGTAAGATAACACCAACACTACAACTGGCCAGCATTGAAAACAAGCCTGGGTACCCGGGCTTATATGCTATGGACAGTATAAATACAGCCTCAATAAAAAAAAAGAAATTTAAAAAAAAGAAAAAAAGTAGTCCACACCACCTCCATAACCTCGCGACCACACGGTGATGGCGGGGACTGTGCTGACCACTGTTTTCCGTCCATGGTGACAGGTGGCAGAAAGCTAGCAATAAGTAGGGGCCCTGAGTGGACCACCCCGCCCCCCCTTAATGTGACTGGTTACCAGCCACCCACCATGAGAGGTTACCTACGGCCCAGCTAGTCAGGGGGTGGGTCATTTGGTTGTGTGACGCCATCGTGGGCTGGGTAAAGGAATTAAATTGTAAAGCATATGTTTCTCTCATTTTTCCTTTGTGTTGCGTCAACTTGCAGACGAGAGGGAACCGGCCTTATGCAGCCTATCACACTACTTGCAACCATTATTTAGGATCCTATTCTGGGTCTTAAACTACAGACAATCCTTATTCCTAGTGTCAGTTTTAATAGTACACTGCATACAATTCGAGTGCTATGGAGCTTTAAAAACTGATTAATTTTTTTTCTGAGATGGTGACAGTGACAGTGGGCATTGACGGTAACTTAGAGGCGCCTTCTGCGACCGTGACAGTGGGTACTGAGGGTCCCTTGGCAGCACTCTCTGTGCTGTCTGTGATAGTGATAGTGACAGTAGTAGTGACAGTGACAGTGGTTACTGACGGTAACTTGGAAGCACCTTTTGTGACAGTGACAATGACAGTGAGTACTGATGGTAACTTGGCAATGCCATCTATGAGACTGACAATGACAGTGGGTGGCAGTGGGTGGCAGTGCTGGCTTTGACAGTGAAGTAGTAGTGACAGTGACAGTGGCAGTGGGTACTGAGGGTAATTTGGCAATGATGTCTGTGATAGTGACATTGACAGTTGTAGTGACAATGACAGTGGGTACTGACAGTAACTTGGCAGTGCTGTCTGTGACAGTGGCAGTAATAGTGACAGTGGGTACTGACAGTAGCTTGGCAGCGCCGTCTGTGACAGTGACAGTAATAGTGAGAGTGACAGTGGGTACTGACGGTAGCTTGGCGGCAGTGAGAGTAGTAGTGAAAGTGACAGTGGGTACTGACGCTAACTTGGCAGTGCCGTCTATGACATTGACAGTGGTAGTGACAGTGACAGTAACAGTGACAGTGGGTACTGACGGTAGCTTGGCGGCGCCGCCTGTGACAGTGACAGTGGTAATGACAGTGACAGTGACAGTAACAGTAACAGTGAGTGACAGTGGGTACTGATGGTAACTTGGCAGTGCCGTCTATGACAGTGACAGTGGTAGTGACAGTGACAGTAACAGTAACAGTGACAGTGACTGGGTACTGACGGTAGCTTGGCGGTGCCGTCTGTGAAGCCGAGTGAGCGGCACACGACGCGTGAGTCATGGTTGGTCCAGTGCGAGTCACACACGTAGCCCTTCTGCCCGTCGTACTCTATCATCACCAAACCGGCATTGCGCGTCTTATTGCCTGACGCGTCAACAGTCGAGACGCTAACACCTGGAGGTGGGAGGGATGAGAAGAAGACATACAGATTAGGGCTCAGTTCGTTATTAATTCATGCCACTAGAAGTATGCGATAATTAATACTCCCAGCAAAACTATACCACTACAAATATAGAAGAGAGAACTATAAGCATCCAAGATAACACTACAAGTAATAAAGATGACACTGCAAGTATACAAGATAACACTACAAGTATGCAACATAGTACTACAAGTATGCAACATAGTAACAAAGATGGCATTACAGGGTTACAGGAGAGCATTACCAGTATACATTATAATACTTAAATTGCACTAAGGCATACAAAACAGCAGTACAAGTATACAAGAGATAGCCCAACAAGTAACAAAGATAATACTACAGGTTTGCATGATAGCATTGTCAGTATATACGATAGCACTTAAAGAACACTACAAGCATATAAGACAGCACTACAACTATACAAACTAGTACTACAAGTAACAAAGATAGCACAATGCATAACTAGTAAACCTTACATAAGGTAGGCAAAATAATACTCCCAGTAAACACAATATTACAACAAGTATACAAGGCAGCACTGCAGGTATACAAGATATCACAACGCTTATACAAGATAAAACTACACGTATACAATACATCACTACAAGTATACAAGATAACACTACAAGTATACAAGATAACACTATAAGTATATAATACATCACTAAAACTGTGTAAGATAACACTATGAGTATACAAGATAACACTACAAGTATACAATGCATCACTACAAGTATACAAGATAGCACTATGGGTATACAAGATAACACTACAAATGTACATGATCCCATTCAATGCACACAAAGGGCACGTAATGTACGCTAGCGCTCAATGTAAACCAGATAGCTCTAAAATGATTAAAGATATCCCTCAAAGCGTACAGTACAATACTCCAACTCTACAACAGTGGCCTTCTAACCCCCCGCCCATCCTGATATGACCTTAGATATTACCAGGACCTAAAACTCCAATAAACTAAACCTAGCCCCTGTGAGGAGCAGCACTTGTGTACTTCTCCCAGCCACTATGTTGATTGGTCGTTTATTGGAGTCTTACATCCTGGCAACATTTAAGGTCATATCATTATCAGGATGGCTACCAACCGACTTGTGACAGTGCGCACTCATGGCGACTTTATACATATAGTGCTGCCCCACTACGAGACAAGGCCACCAGCAGCATGACCTGATATCCCACTCAGTCACATTATCCTGACACCGACCCAACCAGTCCTTGCCGTCTCCAAATCATGCTGAGTGCCTGGCTAGGAAGCGACAAGTATCAATTCTTAAGTCACCCCAGCCGCTATCTGCACTTATCAGGTCACATATAGAAACCCACAGCTGCGCCTATCACAGCGGCAATCCGACGACGCCTAGCGGAAGGAAGTAAAACCACACATGTGCTGTGGGCGGTATGGGTGGGGGGAAGGGAGAGGGGGGGGGGGAGATTGATGCTGACCTTTGCCCCGATAGCAGAGGATGCCGGCAGTGTCTGTGCACGCCGAGCTGATGACCGGTAGGTGGGGACACTGGGTCAGTCTGGTCTCCGTGCCGTTACAGTTGAGACCAGTGTAAGTGACGGGGACTGTACGCAGGGAGCCCTTGTAGTTGAAGGCTATTCCACCCTGCAATGTTAAACAAATTAATATGAATAAGCAATGCTTAGGACCAACCCACCGATATAACTACAGCAAAGTATTTTATGCTTTTTTTTTTTACTAACAACAACAACACTCGCGGTGTTCGATTTGAAATTCTGTCAACTCGGGTGACCCGAATACGGCCGTCGTTTCCGCGGAGTAAACTATTAATATTTCATTTGTGCATCCATGTTTATGCCAAATTGTTATTTCTTTCTTTTAATTTTGAATAAACTCTAAGTTTTGAACTGCATGTATCGGCAAATTCTATGGCAGCGGGCATTTGTTTTGATATATTAGTAACCAATAGCTGTCGTCCACCCTGCTTGCTGCTGACCGAAGTTCGACGAGCGATTTCCGTTTCCGTTTGTTGGATTTGGATTATTCTGTTATTCAACACGATTTTACATATGGCGGCGCCCATAGAGGCCTATTTCCGTTTCCGTTTGCTGGATTTTGACGAAATCCTCTGTGGGTATTGTTTATGTATATATTGTTTATGTATATGTATATATATGTACACATTTTAGTCATCAGCCTCCCCATGGGTGGGTCGGTATAATGTACTAATAATAATAAATAGCATTCCGTAATCTATCACTCAAGGAAATTCAATATGGCTATTCATGCTTAGGTATGCATTCAGTCATGACTTGTATTTAATTAGTTATACCTAATTCAACAACTGAACATACATCACCTACATCAAATAGAATAAGTGGTTGGGATAGCCTAGTTGGTTGTTGGAGTTTTACATCCTGGCAACATCAAAGGTAATATCAGCATAAGTCCCGACTTGAGACAGTGCCCACTCATTGTGATTTTATAGTCCTGCCCCACTGGGAAATCAAGCCGCCGGCACCATGACCTGATATCCCACTCAGTCACATTATTATCCTGACACTGAGGTAACCAGTCCTTGTTCCCCACCCTATAAATGCCGAGCGCCAGGCTAGGAAACGACATGGGGTAGTAGCCTAGTAGTTAAAGCATCAGCGTCCTACGATTCGGTAACCAACCTTAAACTTGAGCTGTTTACAGGTGACGTTGGCTTGTTGGTCCGTCCAGTCGTCGGTGCATATTCTGGTGCGGAGCCCATCACGAACCAGCATCACGGGCCCGGTAATGTTTACGTAGTCACTCTTCACCTTAGGACTGTTTCCCAGCCATATGGAGGACTCTGAAAACAAAGCAGTGGCGTAGTACAACAACTACCCGGTAGGTGGCAGGACTGTCGGCAGCGGTTGGAGTTGGAAGCAGACGACAATGCAAAAAGAGTCCGAGTGGTGAGTCGGTTTGGGTGGGGTAGGTGGCAACTGTCGATCTGTCAATTGGTTGGTTGGTGGAAGTTTATGTCCTGGCAACATCTAAGGTTATATAAGGATGGTTCTGACTTGTTGTGACAGTGCACACTCATGGTGACTTTATAGTGCTGCCTCATTGGGAAATCAGGCCACCGACACCATGATCCAATATCTCACTCAGTCAGATTATCCTGACACTGAGCTAATCAGTCCTTGCTCTATCCTATTAATGCCGAGTGCCAGGCTAGGAAGCGCCAAGTATACATTTTTGTAAGTCATTGGTTTGACTCGACCAGGAATCAAACTCCCGATCTCCCACACGCAAGGCCTGCGCTCTACCAATTCGGCCACCACATCCGGTGATTTGTCAATTAATCCTAATGACCCGCCAAACCCCATTTAGGGATCAGTGGCTTAATAGGGTATTGATGTAGCTCAGCAGGGTTGGTGGCTGTGGCGCGTATTGATTGGCGGTTACGGTATTGTACTATATTGTACTGTGTCATTGTGTTTGAGTTCTGTCAAGGCTTCTCCCATCTACATCTATATTGGATATTAATACTCATTGTGCTTGACTTCTGTCAAGGCTTCTCCCATCTACAACTATATTGGATATTAATACTCATTGTGTTTGACTTCTGTCAAGGCTTCTCCCATCTACAACTATATTGGATATCAATACTCATTGTGTTTGAGTTCTGTCAAGGCTTCTCCCATCTACAACTATACTGGATATCAATACTCATTGCGTTTGAGTTCTGTCAAGGCTTCTCCCATCTACAACTATATTGGATATCAATACTCATTGTGTTTGAGTTCTGTCAAGGCTTCTCCCATCTACAACTATATTGGATATCAATACTCATTGTGTTTGAGTTCTGTCAAGGCTTCTCCCACCTACGACTATATTGGATATCAATACTCATTGTGTTTGAATTCTGTCAAGACTTCTCCCATCTATGACTATATTGGATATCAATACTCATTGTGTTTGAGTTCTGTCAAGGCTTCTCCCATCTACGACTATATTGGATATCAATACTCATTGTGTTTGAGTTCTGTCAAGGCTTCTCCCATCTACGACTATATTGGATATCAATACTCATTGTGTTTGAGTTCTGTCAAGGCTTCTCCCACCTATGACTATATTGGATATCAATACTCATTGTGTTTCAGTTCTGTCAAGGCTTTTCCCATCTACGACTATATTGGATATGATTATTATACATGTATAACAGTAAATATACAGACCATGGTGGAGGGTGTACTACGCTATCCAGAAGCGAGGCACGGAGAAAAGGGGAGCAAATAGACAGCAAAACACACCAAGCCAAGGTAATCTTCAGGAAGAGGAGCAGGAACAAGGGCAGCAGGTGGCGGAAGAGGTGATGAACAGAATGAGGAAGAAAGGAAGAAAGGCAAGGAGGGGGAGGAGGAGGTGGAAGGGAAGAGGGAAGATGACGCAATGAGGCGATGGGGGGGGGGGGGGTGAGGAGGGGGAGCGGGAGGGGGAGGGGGAGGAGTAGAGAGAGACGGAGAATAACAACTAGGAACAGAAAAAACTGGATTAAGAGGAAGGGCAAGAAGAGCAAGAGCAGAAGTAGGAACAAGAACAGGAGCAGGAGCAGAAATAGGGGCAGGATCAGGAACAGCAGCAGGAACAGCAACAAAGACAGCAGCAGTAGGAACAGGAACAGAAGTAGGAACAGGGGCAGAAGTAGGGGCAGAAATAGGAACAGGAGCAGTAGTAGGAGCAAGAACAGGAACAGGAGCAGGAATAGGAACATAAGCGGACACGTAGAGGTATGAGGATTGGTGAAAGCCCAAGAGATGTAATTAAATGGAAACACCCCTAGACCGCAATAGAAGTAACAACAGACTGTGGCAGTTGGCAGTTCCCAGTGGGAAATAAGTAACAATGCCTGAAGGTGATTCATGACTAGTGCAAGGACGCGCAAAAGAAAGCGCATGTCCCGCTGTCAGGAATAATACATGGTGCCGTGAGTGGAGGCAGCTTTACATGCTATTTAAGTTAAGCTTGGTTGCCTGTTGGAGTTTTACATCCTGGCAATATCTTAGGTCACATAAGTGCATGTACCGACTTGTGACAGTGCACTCTCATAGCGAAGATTATAGTGCTGCCCCACTGGAAAATCAGGCTGCTGGCAACATGACCCGATATCCCACTCAGTCACATTATCCTCAAACTGAGCTAACCAGTCCTTGCCTTATCCTATTAAATACGGAGCGCCAGGCTAGGAAGCGACAAGTATCAATTTTTATAAGTCATTGCTTTGACTCGACTGGGAACCGAACTCCCGACCTTCTGCACGCGAGGCCCACGCTCTACCAATTCGGCCACTGCGCCCGGGTTTAAGGTTAAGCTAACGCACCGTCAGCTATTTGTCCGTTGAAGCAGTAGACGACGGCGTGGTTGGAGTAGGCGTTTGGGCAGTTCGACACGTTTTGGTAGCTGCAGTCCAACAGCCTGGTCTCGTTACCCGCGCAGCTAAAACTCTGCAACGAGAATGCTCGAGATGAATATTACTGATACAGATGAAATTATTAAAAAAACCAATCATTGTGAAGTATGATATTGTTGCAGCTAAAACGCAGAAATATCAATCGTCACTGACATTACTACCATTACTATGGCACTATCGTCACTATTGTGTCAATTATCACTATCTTTACTACTATCAATATTCTCACTTATTACTATTATAACTTTTGTTACTATTATTAGCATTGCTACTATTTTTGCTATTATTCCCACTATTGCTACTACTGCAATTAGTATTACTACTATTACTGCCATTACTACCATTATTACCATTATTACTATTATTACTATTATTACTATTATTACTATTATTACTATTATTACTATTATTAATATTATTACTATTATTAATATTATTACTATTATTACTATTATTAATATTATCACCACAATTATTACGCCATCATTAGTGCGGTCATTATCATAGACCAATCATCTCTACCATTACTATCATTACAATCATTACAATCATTACAATCATTACAATTATTACTATCATTACAATCATTACCCATCATTAGTGCGGTCATTATCATAGGCCAATCATCTCTACCATCACTATCATTATTATCATTACAATCATTACAAATATTACTATCATTACAATCATTGCACCATCATTAGCACCATCATTATCATAGGAAAATCATCACTACCATTACTAGCATTACTAACATTATCATCACTATGATTACCATCATTATATCATTATCTTGATTATCATCATTATACCATCATTAGCACCATCATTATCATAGGCCAATCATCACTACCATTACTATCATCATTATCATTGCTCTCATTACTATTGTAGTGGTCTGCACTGACCTCTTAGGCAAGGAGCTGCATATACAGGTAGGCGTGGGTAGTGTCGTGATATCAGGGAGCATAGGTGGTGTAATGGTTAGCACACTGGCCCGGAATGCAAAGAGATGTGGTTTCGAGTCCCGCTCTAGGCGCAATATTTCCCAATTTGATCACCCCCACAACACTGGTTGCTATGACCATGATCCTCTTAAAGCTATGCGCTGTATAGTTGTTGAACCTACCCTGTGTATGTGTAAGTGCGCTGCCTGTATGTATGTAATTATAAGCATTAAAAGATTTACAATTCAAGGGGGACGAGTGTAGTGGTCTGCACTGACCTCTCAGGCAAGGAGCCACATAGACAGGTAGGTGTGGGTAGTGTGGTGATATCAGGGAGCCTAGGTGGTGTAATGGTTAGCACACTGGCCATGAATGCAAAGAGATGTGGGTTCGAGTCCCACTCTAGGCGCAATATTTCCCATTTTCGTCACACTCATGACACTATTATTACTATTATCATTACAATAGTATTACTATCATTATTATCATTATTATCATTGCTCTCATTACTATCATTACTATCATTACTATTATTACACCGTCAGTAGTACCGCCATTATCACACCCCACCACCACGACTCACCTTGTATTTGACCCTGTACCTCGATGACTGTGTGTCGAAGGTCTTTGGCACGGTGCCGTTGGAGAAGCCGATCTCCCGGCAGATAACCCGCACCTCGGGGCCTCGCAGCCGTGGCGTGCCGCACACCAGCGACCAGGTGGAGCCGGTGCGCACCTGCACCGTCCCGAAGCCGGGTGAGTAGGAGCGTAGGGTCCCCAGGCGCACTGAGTTACAGAGTGGAGGGGTGGGGTAGAGGCTGACCTGACTGTTGATGGTTCAACCGTGTGTCGGCAACAACGGCCGTATTCATGCCGAAAATCTAGTGGTGTGTATCTATCTATTCAGTCAGTCTTTTCAATTACGTCCACATGTCTACGTTGAAATTTACATGAAATTCTGAAATGGCCTGTCCCCAAGCTGCACAAGTAGGAGCGCAGGATCTCCAAGCGCACTGCACGACAGAGCGGAGAGCCGGGATAGAGGCTGACCTGACTGCTGGTGGTTTAACGCTGTGTCGGCAACAAGGGCCATATTCACGGTGAAAAGCTAGTGGTATGTATCTATCTATTCAGCCAGTCTTGTCAATCATGTTCAAAAGCCTACATTGGAATTTACATGGAATTCTGAAATGGCCATTCCCGAAGCCGGGGCGAGTAGGAATGAAGGGTCCTCAGGCGCACTGCGTGACAGAGTGGAGGGGCGGGATAGAGACTGACATGACCACTGGGGGTTCAACGCTGTGTCGGCAACAAGTGCCATATTCACGGCAAAAATCTAGTAGTATGTATCTATCTATTCAGTGAGTCTTGGCAATAACATTCACATGTCTACGTTGAAATTTACACGAAGTTCTGAAATGGTCAGGTCTGGGTCGAATAATAGCAAAAAGCAAATTTTGAAGTGGTGGTGATGGGAGTTAGAGTCAGCGTCAACGTAACATCTTGTATGTAAAAGCAAGATTAGGTTTAAAGTGTTTATGGTGAGAACCTCCGATTACCCTGAGGTTATTACGGGTTGGCTCCAGCCAACCCGTAATAGGACACACGCAAATACCCACACATTCACATACTCATACTCACACATACCCACACACTCATCATCATCATCATGCTGTCGGTCGCGATGCGACAAAGACTGTTTTCATTTCTGTCACTCTCCATTTAGCTCTCTGCTGTGAGAGTGATGTCTATGAGTCGGTCTTAATGTCTCTCAGCTTCAGGTTTCTCTTGATGGTATCCTTGAACTCGAGATCAGGGCGCCCTCTCTTTCTGTCACACCCACACACTCACATACCATCACATAAGACTGACATACCTACACATAATACTGACATACTCACACATAATACTCACTCACCTACTTACAAACTTGCCTACTTGTACTCCTACATCCACACACTCACTCACATACTCACAGTCCTAAACATACTCACACACTCAGCTAGTCACACTCACATACCCACACGCTCACACATAATACTCACACACTCCCTCACCTACCCACACGCTTACCTACTCACACTCACCTAACCACACACTCACATACACACATACTCACTCACACTCACATACAGACACAATCCCATACCCACACACTCACATACTCACACACTCCCTCACCTACCCACACACTCAACTACTCAAACTCACCTACCCACACACCCACACTCACACACTCACACACATACCCACCTACTCACACTCACCTAAGCACACACTCATATACACACACTCCCGTATCCACACACTCACATACCCACCTACTCACACACATGCCCACACACTCACATACATACTCACATTTGTCATAGCAACGCACGGCCGCGTAGTTAGCCTTGTTCGTGCACAAGCTGGTGTTGTACTTCTCCCATCCGTCGCTAGGGCAAGCCAGGATGTTGACCTCTGACCCATTGCACCTGACCCTGCCCAGGAAGACTCTGGAGGATCTGCCTCCAGAAGAGGGCTGCCACCTGACAGGAGGACACAGAGGTACGAGGTTAAGGCGAGCCTGCACACGGGGGCGGGGAGGTGGAGGGAAGGGGAGGGGGGGGGGGGGGGGGGAGGGGAGGGGGAGGCGGAGTGGGGGGGGGGGAAGAGAGGGGGAGGGGGGGAGGAAATGGGATGGGGGGGGGGGAGGTGGAGGAGGTGGTGGAGGGGAAGGAGAAGGGGAGAAGGGAAATAAAATCGTGTTTGTTGGAGTTTTATGTCTTAGCAACATCTAAGGTCATATCCGGACGGGAAAGGGAAAGAGAAGGAGAAAGAGAAGAGGAAAGGAAGAGGGAGGGGAGGGAGTGGAGGGGAAGGGAAGGGGAAGGGGGAAGGGGGAGGAAGGGAAGGGGGAAGGGAAGGGAAGGGGAGGGGAAGCGGAAAGGAAGGGAAGGGAAGGGGAAGGGGAAGGGGAAGGGGAAGGGAAGGGAAGGGAAGGGGAAGTGGAAGGGAAGGGGAAAGGGGAAGGGGAAGGGAAGGGAAGGGAATGGGAAGGGAAGGAAGGGAAGGGAAGGGAAAGGGAAGGGGGAAGGGAAGGGAAGGGGAAAGGGAAGGGAAGGGAAGGGAAGGGAAGGGGAAGGGGAAGGGAAGGGGAAGGGAAAGGGAAGGGAAGGGGAAGGGGAAGGGAAAGGAAGGGAAGGGAAGGGAAGGGGAAGGGAAGGGTGAAGGGAAGGGGAAGGGAAGGGGAGGGAAGGGGAAGGGAAGGGAAGGGGAGGGGAAGGGAAGGGGAAGGAAGGGAAGGGAAGGGGAAGGGAAGGGGAAGGGAAGGGAGAAGGGAAGGGGGAAGGGAGAGGGAAGGGAAGGGGAAGGGGAAGGGGAAGGGGAAGGGAGGAGGGAAGGGAAGGGAAGGGGAGGGGAAGGGGAAGGGGAAGGGGAAGGGAAGGGGAAGGGAAGGGAGGAAGGGAAGGGAGGGGAAGGGAAGGGGAAGGGAAGGGAAAGGGAAGGGGAAGGGGGAAGGAAGGGGAAGGGGAAGGGGAAGGGAGGAAGGGGGAGGGAAGGGAAGGGGAGGGGAGGGGAAGGGAGGGAAGGGGAAGGGAAGGGGAAGGGAATGGGAAGGGAAGGGGAAGGGGAAGGGAAGGTGAAGGGAAGGGAAGGGAAGGGAAGGGAAGGGAAGGGAAGGGGAAGGGGAGGGGAAGGGAAGGGAAGGGAAGGGAAGGGAAGGGGAAGGGAAGGAAGGGAAGGGAAGGGGAGGGGAAGGGAGAAGGGGAAGGGAAGGGGAAGGGAGGGGAGGGGAGGGGAGGGAAGGGAAGGGAAGGGAAGGGAAGGGGAAGGGAAGGGGAAGGGGGAAGGGAAGGGGAAGGAAGGGAAGGGAAGGGAAGGGAAGGGAAGGGAAGGGAAGGGAAGGGGAAGGGAGGGAAGGGAAGGGGAAGGGAAGGGAAGGGGAAGGGAAGGGAAGGGGAAAGCTGAGGGTGAGGGTGTGTGTGAATGTTGTGGCAAATGGTCGTGAACAGTATTCTAAGGATGGAGGGAAGATTTGTCTAAAGTACGGTTGTGGAGTATTTAGATGAGAAGTAGTCGTTACTACTGATGAGGATGTGGATGAGGATGAGGATAACGACGAGGCAGGAGATCAGAATAAGAAGGAGGAGAGGGAAGAGGAAACGGAAATGGAGAATAGGGAGAAAGAGAAGGACAGAAAAGGGGAGGATAAAGGGAAGTAGGAGGGGGAGGGCGAGGAAAAGAATAAGGACAAGGGGAAGGAGAAGTAAGAAAGGAAAATGAAGCGTACGGAGGAAGAGGGGAGATAGACGGGGGAGGGAGGGGAGAGGAAATGTATAAGGAGCAGTGTAGGGGACAAGAGGAAGGAGAAGCAAGAAAGAAGTGGAGGAGGAAGAGGGGAGGATAAGAAGGAAGGGGGGGGGAGAAGAGGGAGGGGAGGGAGAGGAAATGAATAAGGAGCAGTGTAGGGGACAAGAGGAAGGAGAAGCAAGAAAGGAGAATGAAGAAGTGGAGGCGGAAGAGGGGGAGGGATAAGAATGAAGAGGGGAGAACATGAGGAAGAAGGGGAAGGGGGAAAGAGAGGAGGGGGAGAAGGAAGAGGTGAGAAGGGAAGGAAGGGCAAAGGTCACACCTGCACTGAATGTCCACTGGCCGGTGCTTTCTGGTGTGAAGGGTCACACCCAAATGCACACAATCCATCAGTGTCTTTATGCGTGACTTTGTCACCTGCCTCTGGTCGTCTGCCATTTGCGTTATTGCCGATAAACAGCTCAGGCAGAGAATAATGCCACAATTTACACACGTGACCTTCAATATAGGTGAGCCTCCCCGCGTTAGTTGTAACTTACTAACACTATACAGCTATAGACGATTTTTCTTTTTCTTAAACATTTTGTTTTTTCAAACTCTGAGCATATATATTCAAGTGTAACTATAAGGGACGCACTTGGGGTTTAGATAATGGCATCCTGTTTGCATTGGGTTAAAGTTGCATAGTCCGATGGTTTTGAATTTCTTCTGAGATAAATATATTAGATCGATCACGAGTATCTACTTTACATTAGTTAAAAGTTACTTATATTTTAAATGGTAAACTTTTGAGATATTTTGAGTGCAAACATAGAAAATTAGTTTTGGCTAACTTGCCAAAACTCTGACACCATAGACTTCTGCAGTAACATGTTCTGTTAAATTGACTCAGTATTGCCTTCTACGCAGAAACAAATGCTTAATAAGTGCATCAGTATCTAAGTTAGATATGTAAAATCAAATCTAGATAATTGGTTTGGTTTTGAAAATTTGATATTTCATCGGACTATGCAGCTTTAAATGGACTGTTAATACATTATATTTGGTGGACAGAATGCTGGTCTAATACAGGTGGCGCCACTGTGTTAAACATAGGAAATAGGATATTATGGGGACTACAGACTGGACTACAGCAGCGAAACATCGTATGGAACAATCTTTTAATTTATATCCACATAACAGATTACATAGGACATACATGATCATTGTCAGAATAATTTACTGAGCAGACTTTAGTAAGCAGTTAATTTAGTAAGCTGAGATCCATTGTTAGAAGTATGGCTTTCATTTCTCTCTCTTTCTCTCGTTCACTCTTTCTCCCCCTCTCCTCTTATGTTCTAGTGGTTCAGGCAATGACCACCAGGGGACGCACCGAGGATGACTGACCCACTTACTTGACGGCAACACCGCCCTCGTATCCGAGCTGTTTACACGTGACGTTGGCGTCCCGGTGACCCCATTCCGGATCGCAGATGGCGCCCCACGCCCCGTCGTGGTAGAGCTGCACCTGCCCTTCGAGCCGATAGGTGGCGCCAGGGGTCTGGTGAAGACGCACCCGGACGGCTGCAAGGTTCAACGTTGGATGGTTGGTTAATTGTTGGAGTTTTACATCCTGGCAACATCTAAGGTCATATCAAGACGGGTACCGACTTGTGACAGTGTTCAGTAATGGCGACTTTATAGTGCTGCCCCACTGGGAAATCAGGCCACCAGCACCATGACCCAATATCCCACTCAGTCATATTATCCTGACACTGCGCTAACCAGTCCTTGCCCTATCCTATTAATGCCGAGCACCTGGCTAGGAAGCAACAGGTACCAATTTGATAAGTCATTGGTTTGACTCGACCGGCAAATGAACTCCCGATCTCCCGCACTCGAGGCCCACGCTCTACCGATTCGGCCACCGCACCCGATGGTTTTAAGTTTCTGTCATTTTAGGTTGATTGTTATAATCTAACTTACTTTAGTTTCAAGTAACTTATTTTTTAAATGGCTACTCTTTGAGATATTTGAAGTACAAATATGCTAAATTAATTTTGGCAACCATGCCAAATTTCTATCACCACAGACAGCAGTAACAGGTTCTATTTAAATGCCTCAGTATTCCCTCCTGTGTGGCGGCAAATGTTTGATAAGTGCACCAGTATCTAAGTTAGATAGAATAACATCTAGATAATCAAATCTAGATAATTGTTTTGATTTTGAAAGTTTGATCTTTTCATCGGACTATGCAGCTTAAAAGCCGCATAGTCCGATGGCGCGGCGATTCGGGGCGGGGCGGGGCGGGGCGGGGCGGGGCGTGGCGGGGCGGGGCGGGGCGGGGCGGGAGGGGGCGGGGCGGGGCGGGGGGGGCAGGTTGGTGGCGGCAATCAACACGACTCACTCTCGTTGGAGCACAGCACGGCCAAATACTCCCCAGTGGACGTCAAGCTCCACCTGCATGCTGCGGGTTCCCTCCAGCTGGTTCCTGGGCACTCTCTTACGGACGTCTCGTTGCCTGTGCACCCGAGCGCCTTCCGCGTCGTGACTCCGGCCAGCGACGCCACCTCGCGAGGCAGCCCCCGGGGCGCGACGCGCAGCCGCCGTCCAATGGCGTAGCCGATGCTGCGACACGTGACATTGACGTCGGCGTCCGTGACCTGGTTAGCGCAGACGACCGTTGTGAAGACCTCGTTGTGGGTTAGCGTGACGAAGCCAGCCGGCCGGGCGGTCAGGCCCAACGTGTCGGGCACTACAATAAAGGTGCGGGTGGTGACGTGGTGTGGGTTAAGTGATGATGTAGGTCGTGGTGACGTTATGGTTGATTGATTGTGGTTACATGGTGATGTGATTGGCGGTTGCCTAGTGATGTGGATTATGGTTACATGGTGATGTGGTATGTGGGTACATGGTGATGTGACTTGTGGTTACATTCTATTGTGGCTTGTGGTTAGATTGTGATTTGGATTGTGGTTGATAATGTATATTTTGGTTGCATGGTGATGTGATTTGTGGTTGCATGATGTGATTTGTGGTTACATGGTGATGTGGCTTGTGGTTAGATGGTAATGTTGATTGTGGTTGCATGGTGATGTGATTTGTGGTTGCATGGTGATATGGCTTGTGGTTAGATGATAATGTGGATTGTGGTTGCATGGTGATGTCATTTGTGGTTGCATGGTGATATGGCTTGTGGTTAGATGATAATGTGGATTGTGGTTGCACGGTGATGTCATTTGTGGTTGCATGGTGATACGGCTTGTGGTTAGATGATAATGTGAATTGTGGTTGCATGGTGATGTCATTTGTGGTTGCATGGTGATATGGCTTGTGGTTAGATGATAATGTGAATTGTGGTTGCATGGTGATGTCATTTGTGGTTGCATGGTGATATGGCTTGTGGTTAGATGATAATGTGGATTGTGGTTGCACGGTGATGTGGATTTAGATTACACGGTGATATAGTTTGTGGTTACCTAGTGATGTGGTTTGTGGTTACACGTTATGTGTTTGTTGTGAAATGGTTATATGGTGATACTGGTTACATGGTGATATGATTTGTGGTTATATGGTGGTGTTTGTGGTTACAGGGTAATGTTGGTGTTTACAGGGTGATACGGATTTTAGTTACATGGTGATTTGAATTTAGATGATATGGTGATGTGGTTGGCGGTTACTAGGTGATGAGGACTTTAGTTACATGGTGATGTAATTTGTGTTTACATGTTGATGTGGCTTGTGGGTGCCTGGTGATTTAGCTTCTATTTAAATGGTGATGATGGTGGTTACATGGTGGTGATGGTGGTTACATGATGATGGTGGGTATATAGTGATGATGGTGGTATATATTGATGGTCGTGGTTATATAGTGATGATGGTGGATATATAGTGACGTTGTTGGTTAGATAGTGATGGTGGTGGTTATATAGTGACGTTGTTGGTTACATAGTGATGGTGGTGGTTATATAGTGATGGTGGTGGTTATCTAGTGATGGTGGTGGTTATGTAGTGATGGTGGTGCTTATATAGTGATGATGGTGGTTATATAGTGATGGTGGTGGTTATATAGTGATTATATAGTGACATTGTTGGTGACATAGTGATGGTGGTGATTATATAGTGATGGTGGTGGTTATATAGTGACATTGTTGGTTACATAGTGATGGTGGTGGTTATATATTGATGGTGGTGGTTACATAGTGATGGTGGTGATTATATAGTGATGGTGGTGGTTATATAGTGACATTGTTGGTTACATAGTGATGGTGGTGGTTACATAGTGATGGTGGTGGTTATATAGTGATGATGATGGTTATATAGTGATGATGGTGGCTATATAGTGATGATAGTGGTTATATAGTGACGTTGTTAGTTACATAGTGATGGTGGTGATTATATAGTGATGGTGGTGGTTATATAGTGACATTGTTGGTTACATAGTGATGGTGGTGCTTATATAGTGATGGTGGTGGTTATATAGTGATGATGGTGGTTATATATTGATGGTGGTGGTTACATAGTGATGGTGGTGATTATATATTGATGGTGGTGGTTATATAGTGACTTTGTTGGTTACATAGTGATGGTGGTGGTTAAGTAGTGATGTTGGTTGTTACATGAGCTTGTGGTTAGATAGCTATGTTAGTGGTTAGATTGATATACTGGTGGTTATGTTGTGATTCTTGTGGTTACACATGATGCTTGTGGTTAGATAGCTATGTTAGTGGTTAGATTGATATACTGGTGGCTATGTGGTGATTCTTGTCTTACACATGATGCTTGTGCTTACACGTGATGATCGTGGTGACATGTAATGATCTTGATTACATATGGAATACATGGCGATGCTATTAAAGTTGCCTAGTCCGATGGTCTTGAGTTTCTGCCATTTATCGATATATATATATATAAATATAATCAAGAGATAAATATGGGTTAGGTTGATCATTATAGTCCACTTTACTTTTGCTTGAAGGAATCTTTATTTGAAATGGCTAACGTAGGAGATATTTGAAATGAAAACAATAAAGATTAACTTCGGTAAGATTGTCAAAATTCTCACACCTTCACATGCGTCAGCAGTAATACATCATATGACAGCAATGCATATTTAATAATGTGACAGTATCTAAGTTGGATATGTAGGATTAAATTAGCATATTATCACCCTATATACACCAATGCATCCCTAAAGTTGCATAGTCCGTTGAAACCATCAAATTTTCAAAACCAAAACACTTATCTAGATTTGATTCTATATATTCAACTTACATACTGGTGCATTTATTAAGCATTTGTCGCTGAATAGAAGGTTGTAATACGTCAATTTAATAGAACCTGTTAGTACTGAAGGCTATGGTACTGAAGGTTTTGGCGTGCTTGCCAAAATTAATTTGGCATGTTTTAACGTCAAATACACCCAAAGTTAGCCATTTAAATTAAAAGTTACTTCAAACTAACATAACGTAGATCATAACGATCAGTATAATGTATTTATCTCAGAAAATGGCAGAAACTCAAAAGCACCAGATTATGCATGCTTAATAAGTGTGACAGTATCTAAGTTGCATATGTAGGATTAAATTGGAGTAAGTGTTTTGGTTTTGAAAATGTCATGCGTTTATTGGAGTATGCAACTTTAAAATACGGCCAGATGCTGATACCAGTAGTAAAATGCAACCAACAGGCGAAATTAGGACAACTCGACAGAGCAACATGGTAAGCCCCCCTCCTAATCTTGTACCATGTTGGAAGCTTACAAGGGCTTACGGTAATTTCACATTCCCGGGAAGACCCCGTGAGGGTGAAAGGGTGGGGGAGGGGTTAGGGGGAAGAGAGGGGGGAGAGGGAGGAGGGGGGAGGAAGGAGGAAGGAGGAAGGAGGAATGAGGAAGGAGGAAGGAGGAAGGAGGAAGAGAGGGAGGGGAGAGGGAGGAGGGGGGAGGAAGGAGGGAGGAGGAAGAGGGAGGGGAGAGGGAGGGGAGCAGGAGGAAGGGGGGGGGGAGGAAGGGGACGACGGACGAAGAAAGGGGGAGAGGGGAGGGGGGAGAGGGGAAGGGGGGAGAGGGAAGGGGGAAGGGCAGGGGAAGGGGAAAGGGAGGGGGAAGGTGGAGAGGGCCGGATCATGGGGGTGGAAGAGGAAATTGGGTAGGGGAGGTTAAGGGGAGGGGGAAGGGGGAGGGGAAGGGCAGTGGGGGGAGGAAGGAGAATTGGAAATAGGGGGAATGGAGAAGGAGGGGGGAGGGATCTAGGGGGCAGAGGAGGAGAGAAGGGATAAGGGAGCGGGGAGAAGGGAGGGGGAGGGGAGAGAGGAGGGAGAAGGGAGGAGGGAGGAGGAATGAGAGAGAAGGGAGGAGGGAGGAGGGAGGAGAGATGAAGGATGAGGGATGAGGGAGAGCGGGGAGGGGGAGGGAGGAGCGAGGAGGGACGAGCAAGGAGAGAGGAGAGAGGAGAGAGGACAGCGGAGAGAGGAGAGAGGAGAGAGGAGAGAGGAGAGAGGAGGGAGGGCGGGTATGGGGAGGAGGGAGGAGGGAGGAGGGAGGAGGGAGGAGGGAGGAGGGAGGAGGGAGGAGGGAGGAGCGAGGAGGGAGAAGGGAGAGCGGGGAGGGAGGACGGAGGAGGAGTGCTCGGTGGAGTGGCGGGTGACCACATGGCACCTCCCTCCCCCCGCCCCTCCCCCCTCCGCGGGGCGTACCTGCTGACGCGTTGCGAGCCGCCCGGTAGCAGATGACGGCGGCCCGGGCTGCACACCCCGACGAGGTGGCCTGCATGCCGCACGCGCCCAGTGTCCTCTCGTTGCCCCGACACGCCACCTCCGTCACGGCGGCGTGTGACGTGTACGGAAGGTGTGACGTCACGGCCAGCGACGTGTTCACCGGCACGCTGCCGCCCTGGTAGCCCAACTCCCGGCAGGCGACCTTCGCGTCGGCGTCGTCCCAGCCGGCGGCGCAGATGGGCCGGGCCCGCACCGGGTCGACGAAGTCAACGTAGCCCCAGTCACCGGGCCTCATGATCCGCACTGTGGGAGACAAGGCAGCCGGGTCAAGAGTGTTTGTTGTTGGTGTTGTTATTGGTGTTGTTGCTGATTATGTTGTTGTTGGTATTGTTGGTGTTGTTGTTGTTGTTGGTGTTGATGTTGTCGGTGTTGTTGCTGTTGATGTTGTCGGTGTTGATGTTGTCGGTGTTGATGTTGGTGTTATTGATGGTGTTATTGTTGGTGTTATTGTTGGTGTTATTGTTGGTGTTATTGTTGGTGTTATTGTTGGTGTTATTGTTGGTGTTATTGTTGGTGTTATTGTTGGTGTTATTGTTGGTGTTATTGTTGGTGTCATTGTTATTGTTGGTGTTGTCAGTGTTGTTGTTATTATTGGTAGTATTAGTGGTGTTGGTGTTGGTGTTGTTGTTGCTGGTGTCGTTGGTGTTATTGTTGGTATTATTGGTGCTGGTGTTGTCGGTGCTAGTGTTGTTGGTGTTCTTTTTGGTGTAGTTGGTGTTGTTATTGGTGTTATTGTCAGTGTTCTTGGTGCTGTTGTCAGTGTTACTGGTCTTGTTGTCAGTGTTGTTGGTGGTGGTGTTGTTATTACTGTTGTTTTTGTTGGTGTTTTTTTCTGTTGTTGTCATGTTATTATTGTCGCTTGAAAACAGCATTAGACAGTTTTATTTGTAATACTTCCTTGTTTATTTATTGACTTTTTAACGTCTTAGCACATCTAAGGTCTTATCAGGACGGGTGTGTGAGGACTTAATAATGTTGCCCCACTGGGATACCATGCTGCCAGCACCATGACCTAATATCCACTGTGTCACATTATCATAGAATGCTAGGCAAGGTAGCGCCAGAATTCTAAACAAGGTAGTGCCAGAATACTAGGCAAGGCAGCGACAAGTATTAGTGTTATAAGAGCAGGATTTAGCTCGGCCAAGACTTGACCCCACGACCTCCCACAGAAGAGACGGGTTTGACCATGAATAGAAGCAAAAGAAAACCAAAATCCTAAACTTATCTAGATCTATATCTAAACTGTATGTCATTCATACTAGCGGTCAGATAAATAACTCAGACAAAGATATAGATTTATATATATATCTAGAATTATATATATATATCTAGAAACAAATCCTCCGGTGCGACTGACACTGGTCAACATCCGGGGAGGTGAGGTGGGCGAGATGGCGCCACAGGTACAGTGTCATATCTTACGGAGGATAACAGTAATAATAAGTAATATTACCTTGCGACTCTTTATACTCACATAATACGCTATACATCACATATATTATATATTTGTATTTTAGCGAAGATCACACTACATGTATATGTTAGATGTAATCCTAAACTTATCTAGATTTAAACTATATGAAGTTCATACAGGCGGTCAGATAAATAGCTCAAAGATCTATATATATATAATGTATATATTTGTATTTTAGCGAAGAACACGCTATATGTTAGATATACTGCAAGTCACATTTTAAATTAAATTTCCTTTGCAAGCACCTTCCATAATAGGCAATCATACTGTTTGAAGTTTTCTTACTGATGAAGGATTGCCAGGACATGGGGGTTGGGTGAGGGGTGGGTGGGGGCTTGGTGGGGGCTTGGTGGGGTCTGGGTGGGGGTTGAGTGGAGGTTGGGTGGAGCATTGGGTGGAGGTTTGGGTGGAGGTTTGGGTGGAGGGTTGGGTGGAGGGTTGGGTAGAGGGTTGGGTAGAGGTTGGGTAGAGGGTTGGGTAGAGGGTTGGGTAGAGGGTTGGGTAGGGGTTGGTTGGGGGTTAGGACAGGATTGGGTGGGGATTGGGTGGGGGTTGGGTGGGGGTTGGGTAGGGGTTGGGTGTTGAATTGTTACCATGTACAGTCCAGACACAGTATGCAAGTATTGCAGGTATTGCAATACCTCAGGGAGTTTGACGCCCCTGCCCTGCAGAGTTGTAAACCACTGCCTTGTGGTACAGGTTCTTGACAGAACCGAAGGCTAAGGGAGCAAACCCTAAACAGAAAACCATGTCACTGTGGCAGCATTAAGGGCGGTTCATGTAGGGAACTCCCAACATCTCCCGACCAGCCACTGCAGGGACAAATAGTTTCGCGCCTGTCTTGACATGTTCTTGCCGGTGTGAAACCTCTATTTGCTCCCCGAGAGAGTGCCATTGGTAACTTGCAAAAGCCAGCAGCACTTCAACACTTTTGCAGGCAGCTTTCATGAAATGTCACTATATCAAGTGATGGACGCATTGATGCTGAAATACAGAGGAGGATGGCCAAGGCTAGCGCATCTTTCGGCCGACGACGCCAGAGACTCTGGAACAACCACCATGTGTCCATGCGGGTCAAAGGCAAGATCTACCATGCAATCGTGCTATCCACCCTACGATATGGAGCCGAGGCCTGGACAGTGTACAGACGACAGGTGAAAAAGCTGCATGCCTTCATGATGCGACATATGCGTTCAATCATGGGGCTAACCTGGAATGACAAAGTGACAAATAAGGAAATACTAGAACAGACGGGGCTGCCCTCTATGGAAGATCTTCTGATCAAAAAGAATCTCCGGTGGACTGGACACCTCATGAGGATGTCATCAGACAAGCTACCAAAGTAGATCCTCTATTCTCAACTGTCTTCTGGTTACAGAAAGAGAGGGCGCCCTCGTCTCCTGTTCAAGGATACCATCAAGAGAAACCTGAAGCTGAGAGACATTAAGACCGACTCATGGACATCACTCTCACAGCAGAGACCGACAGCATGATGATGATGCTGATGATGATGACAGTCGTCACTCACATATCGGCCAATGCAATATAACAGCCATCTCATAATTATGACCAGTTTAGTTCATTCAGTATTTATTTCTATTGTCAATACACTCGGTACACCCCCGGTACAATACCCCCACCACCACCATCCGCAGTATACCAATGTAGTGACACTGTTTTGTACTTAATTATCTTATTTATTAGTTTCTTGTGAATAAATAGTGTCAATAACTGAAGTTGGATATGACTGAGAAATCAGTTGCTCGGCGGTGAGGGAAAATTGTAAACAGATATGAATATAACAAAATTAAATAGAAAGAAATTCAACCATTATACCACCATCAAAATCATGCTGTCAGTCGCAATGTGACAAAGACTGCTTTCATTACTTAACCGCTGCTCTTCATTTAGCTCTCTACTGTGAGAGTGATGTCCATGAGTCAGGTTTAATGTCTCTCAGCTTCAGGTTTATTTCATGTGGTTGTAAATTTAATAAAGAGATGCTTGCAAAGTGTTGATGTGCTGCTGGCTTTTGCAAGTTACTAGCAGCACTCTCTCTGGGAACAAATCACGTCTCACACTGGCAAGAACACGTCAAGACAGGCGCAAACTATTTGTACCTGCAGTGGCTGGTCGGAAGATGTTGGGAGTTCCATTCATCACCACCCTTAATGCTGCCATGGTAACAAGGTTTTCTGTTAGGGTTTGCTCCCTTAGCCTTTGGTTCTTTCAAAAACCTGTACCACAAGGTAGTGAGTGGTTCACAACTTTGCAAGGCAGGGGTGTCAAACTCCCTTGGGTATTTTAGCACCTAAGGTATCAGAGGTACTGCAATATCTGCATACCATATTCATTATACCAACAATGCAACCAATATGACCTATGCTGACACCTCGCTACAGGGACCGTAATTGCTTAGTACCACAGCTGACAGGTACATCTGAGCTTAACTGCTTTCAGATTGCCTCCATGTAAAATCCTATTTCCTCCGCTCCTTCAAAAAGAAAACACACCAAAATACACCTAAAACCAACAACAAACTACAAAAAAAAAGACCAAAAGGTTCTCCCAATGATCTGTCCGGGTAAAGTGTGTGCATCCTGTTCTAGTTTGTCGTGTCAGTGGGCATTTACCCAAAACTGTTGTGGAACCGGAAGCGAGGCTCCATGGGAAATTAGCTTCATACCACATATAACAGAATCAATACCAATCCTAGAAGGAGGTCTTCGAAAGCCACTCCATTACCAACAACTGAACAATGAAGCGAATTGCTTATGCTGGACTGTAACCGGCCCGAATAGAAGAGAACTGGTTCGATTCTGTCGGCTTCCGAAGGTGTAGCTGTAATTTATAAGAATGCAATCCCCCCACCCCTCCCCACCTCCCCTCTGTTTCTTCTTCTTTTGGGGGGTGGGGGTGGAGAGATATTTATTCATCAGAATATATATTGTGTTTTCAGTGCTCAGACACTAGTTTTCCCGCCATATAAGTTGTAAATATTTATGTTCATTATTATTCATTTATACTCCCAGAATATATCATATATCACATATACATATATAGTATGGAGTATATAATGTGCAATGTAAAATATAAAATATACAATATATCTAATATGCAGTCGATAATGTGCAGTATATTAATATACAGCATACATTAGATAACATACATTTTACACCATACATACAGTATATAACACGGCATATAATACAATATATGATACACAGTATATAAAATACAAAATATAATATATATGATATATGTGTGATATGTAATATATTATACATGCATATCACATACAGTATATATTATATTGCATGCATCATACAGTACGTAATATACAGTCTATAATATCCTGTATGTTGTATACAATATATAATATACAGTATATAATATACTGTATATGATATACCATATATAATATACAGGACATAATATTCAATATACAGTATATAGCATACTTATGTGATATACAGTATATAATATACATATCATATACAGTATATACTATGCAGTATATAATATACAGTATATAATATACATAATATAATATACTGCATCCAACATACAATATATAATATACAGTATATAATATATATTAGCCTTGCAGTCAGCTCGCTCAAATCACACTAAAGCATTCCGAGTCAGCTTGATCAGGCTACAAACAGACTTTATACGGGGTCATATACAAAGCCTAATTAAATTTTACATGGTCACCTGAACAGATCCCTTCCAACTTGAAATTAAACCCAAATGCTTGTGGGCGACAATGACTGTGTAGGATATCGGGTCATGGTGCCGGTGGACTGGTTTCGCAGTGGGGCGGCATTATAAAGTCACCATGAGTGCACACTGTCACAATTCGGTACCCCGTCCTGATATGACCTTCAATGTTGCTATGACGTAAAACTAAACGATGAAGTCAAGACACACGAGGGCTGCAAATCGAGGCAGTCAAAGCTGGGCATTGGCGACTCCTGTGTTGCATACTGCCTCCCAAAGCTCCCATTAATCACCCCAGCCATTAGATGTCCCCGAATGAAAAGCAGGGCGCTTCATATTTTAAACTTCCGCTTTGTGACGACACTGGGCCCCGGAGAAGACTCCACAGAGGCCATTAAACAATGGCAATGCCAGCGTTGAGATCAAACTGCTTCTGGAGTAAGGGCCTGGCTGCGGTCCGTGTAGGCAGATTTAATGAGTATGGCGAGGTTAAGAAGAGCCAGCATCAATGGGGATTTGAACAGGAGCAAATGTGGAATTATATAATCAAATGAGAAATGTCTACCTCCAGCCCACTGCCATTGTATTCTTCATTACGAACATGTTATTTTGATTCAACGGTGCCGACACTATGTAAAATATTTCGACTTTCTACACATATTTACATTATAAAATAGATTCCATTTAAAGTACCCATTTGTTGTATTTAATAGATAGAAGAATGTGTAACCCATTGCTGAACCCAGACTGATAAGGTGGGAGACAGTCATGTTTGGTATTTAATGTTTAATGCATATTGGATCCAGATTGAATTTGTATGGAGTGCATCGGATATGATAGGGGTGTCTGGCCAGGTTGCCATGACCTGGTGGTAGCTGGGATGTGGGAATGATGGGTGCACCCGAGTTGCACCCATCTCTACTGTCCTGGAACGTCAAAATGGCCGCCATAGGGAGTAAAATAACAATATGCATTGGATCACTGACATCATGCACCTTCAATGATGTCATAATATACCTTAATAATATCATCTACCAAGGATACCATCAAGAGAAACCTGAAGCTGAGAGACATTCAGACTCATGGATGCAACTCTCACAGCAGAGAGCTAAATGGAGAGCGGCAGTCAAGTAATGAAAGCAGTCTTTGTCGCATCGCGACCGACAGCATGATGATGATGATGATGGTACAGTATAGCACAGTGCAGTATTGTATGGTCTGGAACAGCATAGTATACTGGAACAGTATAGTACAGCATAGTATGGTAATGTGAGGTACAGAATAGCACTGTACAGTATAGTATGCTGCGAAATATTTTCATCATTAGGGTTCCAAGACGCGGATTGACGTCAAACTAGATGAGGCTACACAGCAGTTATATCCAGTTTGATATCGATCCACAATATGTAAGTCCTGTAACTGTAATAGTGGAAGTATAATATTAAATATTTATTGTATCATCCTAATAATATGTTTATTAATTAGAAATACCAAATTTGCAATCATTTATTTTGGATTGGAATAATTCATTTTGGATAGGACTAATTTATTCTGGATAGGACTAATTCATTCTGGATTGGAATAATTGATTCTGGATTGGAATAACTGATTCTGGATTAGAATAATTTATTCTAAATTGGAATAATTTATTCTGGATTTGAATGATGTCTTCTAGACTGGAAAAACTTAATTTGGATTTGAATAATATATTTTGGATTTGAGTAATTTAATTTGGATTGAATATTTAAATTGAAACAAAGTTATTATTTCTTGTCCCAAATGACCTGAATTGAAAGCAGTTACAAAATGAGCACTGTTAGGAGATTGGCCACCTCACACAGTACCGTCAACTGCCCAGTTCAATGTTGGTGACGTATTCAAGTTGGTTGGTTGTTGGGGTTTTACATCCTGGCAACATCTAAGGTCATATCAGGATAGGTGCCAACTTGTGTTAGTGCACACTCATAGCAACTTTATAGTGCTGCCCCACTGGGAGACCAGACCGCTAACACCATTACCCACTCAGTCACATTATCCCAACAGTGAGCCAACCAGTCCTTGCCCTATCCTAATAATGCCGAGCACCAGGCTAGGAAGCGACAAGTATACAATTTTAAGTCATTGGTTTGACTCAACCGAATTCCACAATCTACCAAAATGAGAGACGGACGCTCAACTCATTCGGCCATCCCATCTGGTCTCGCATTAAAGTAAAGTACAGCACATATTGCAGAGTGTACACAGGCAGTGGGTTCACGCTCCACTTGACGCCCCACACATATATGTAGGTTACGTAGACAATGCGCCGCCTGTCGGAGTTCTAATGCGCAACACTGGGCGCCCGTCAGCGCAAAGCCTGACAGATGGCACGGCGCGCCACCTGGTGACACTTTACTTGCATTTGTCTTAGACACTTCCACCACCCGGGGGGCGTCATTTATTACACAGAGTGCAGCGGTGGTGGGTGTGGGTGTGGGCAAAGGGGTGTGGGAGGTGGTGCTCATGGCTATGATGGTAGTGCGGTGGAGTGGGGGAGGGTGGGGGAGGGTGGGGATGGGGGAGGGTGGGCGCGGCGTTGGGGAGGTGGTGCTGATGGTTGTGATGGTAATGTGGGGTGGGTGGGGTGGGTGGGGGTGGGAGTGGGGTTGGAGAGGTGGTACTGATGGTTGTGATGGTAGTGCGGTGGGGTGGGGGAGGGTGGGGGGAGGGTGGGGTGGGGGTGGGGATGGAGTCGGGGGTGCTGATGGTTGTGATGGTAGTGACGATGGTGACAGTGGAATGTACATGAGGTGTCGTAGTGGCTGTGGGGTTGTTGACTGGGCCATGGTGATGGTGCGTACGGTAGCGATAGTTCTAGTGGCACTGGTGATGGTTATGACAGTGGTGATGGTAGTGACAGTGGTGATGGTAGTGACAGTGGTGATGGGTCAACATAGAGTGTCTGTGCTCTACCGATTCGACGACCGTGTCCGATCACAAACATAAAGGCTCTGTCACACATCACCGGATTGGGGAAACGGAAAGAAACCGAACAAAGTCCGTTGATATCCGGCAAAGTCTGGTTTGTGTCCGTTGCATATCCATTGCATATCCATTGATATCCGTTGATATCCGGCTTGATCCGTTACAAGTTTTGAGCATGCACAAAACTTGTAACAGATTGCGCTGGACTGACCTATGCAGTTATTATCCATTACCGTTGTTCCCCGTCCATTCCTCGTCCGTTCCTCATCCATTCCTGTCCATTACATATCCATTACACATCCATTACCCATCCGTTACCCATCCGTTACCCATCCGTTACCCATCTGTTACCCGTCTCTTACCCATCCGTTACCCGTCCGTTACCCGTCCGTTACCCATCCGTTACATAATCGATACATTTCAAGTCTGAATAACACCGGACTAGAATATTCTTTGTCCGGTTCTGTCCGTTGTTCAATCCGCCAGAGTGTGACAGGCACTTAAGATACATGTGTTTAGTATGTTCTGCAACAAAGCATTGAACACAATTGTATCTTTCTCTTCTTGTGCTCATCTGAATGCATCGATTCAGATTCACAGTGCAGCTAAAAATGATTCTAGGAGAGCTTGAAATTTTTAATTTGCCTCGGGTGGGATAGGGATAGCTGATAGCTGATAGGGATAGCTGACAATTGAATGATCACGGATGGAATTGAGTAAATATATGCTACACACCTATTCAGCCAATAATGGCTCCCAGACACCAACCGACTGAGGTGATTATTGTAATGAACGTGTTAACTCATTGAGCTGCGTTGTGGAACTGTTTATTTGAGCAGGCCCTTCCCAGCATTCCCTACATGACGTCGTGGTTGCCAATGACACAAGTCATGGTTACCTATGACACCGATACATCACATCTCCTTTCCGTTGGAAAACATTGAACGAACTATGGATTAACTTACATTGATGTTGAGAAATGCAACAGAACAAGCACGTCTCAAATGTATGACATCCTTACCCTACTGCCATAAGTACCACTCAATATTCTCCCTCCCTTCGAGAGTGATCGATCATACGGTAAGTGCGTGATTGTCCTTGTGACACTACTTTAACACTATTACAGACAGGTGTGATCAACTTAATACGACACAACATCCTCAGTACATCCCAATATCACAAATGTGAATAAATCAAAACAACCTTAATGAAGGATATTCATCATGGATATACAATATCAATGATTGACATTATGTCATGTGTTGCTCTTTTATGGCACGTACTGTACAATTTAATATCTTAAGCGATCTTAATCGTAGGTATGTTTAATTTAAGGATCCGAAATGTACATGCAAATGACTTATGTATGATAATTTAATCGTTCTGGTCGGTGAATTTGTCGACCATAACGGGTCTTATACGGTGTTGTCACATTTTGATTGTCCGTGCTTTTGTTACAACCATGTTCCTTAACTAATGGTACCCGAACTGGGTCAGTTCTGATCACGGTATGTGGCCTTATAGGGGGACATTTGAAAAGGAATTTCCTGTTACGGCGCACAATTGTGTTGTCGTCGTTGATGATTGTATAGTCTCTGGGTCCAGGTGTATTAATCTGAATGACTTTGCCCGGCCTCCAACAATTTTTGTGGTCTCTATATCGTATGACGTCACCAGCCTGAAGCTTACCCAAAGGTCTCCCAGCTCGTTTATCAAAGTACCCTTTCTGCATTACTTGACCCCGTTTCAACAATGACATTTTTGATGGTTCTAACCTGGGCCTTAGTCTACCATCCAGAATAGGTATGCGGGTTCTTAGACTGCGAGACATTAGTAATTGTGATGGAGACGCCCCCATACCCTGCAAGGTTGTGTTTCTGTAGTTTAATAGACCTATGTACATGTCACCGTCATCAGTTGCTGACTTTTTTATGATGCCTTTGATGGTTTGAACAAATCGTTCCACCTGGCCATTACTTTGCGAATGCATAGGGTTAGTATAAATTGGCGTGAAACCGTATTCTGTTAGAGAAATTGTTATATTCAATACTTTTGAATTGAGGCCCATTGTCAGACACAACGAACATAGGTATACCGTATCTAGCAAATGTCTGCTTTAGTGCGATTATAACTGTTTTGCTGGTAGTGTCATGCATTTTGATAACTTCTGGAAATTTGGTATAATAATCCACAATGACCAAATAATCGACTCCAGATAAATGACATAAATCGACCCCTATTTTATAAAATGGGATGTCTACAACAGGGTGACTTATCATAGGCTCTTTATGAGGGGAATTCCTGGAGTCTTGACAGATCTGACACCTGGCAATTTTGTCCTCTATTTGAGGGTTCATTCCAGGCCAGAACACAGTGTCCCTCGCCAATTGTTTACATTTAATGATTCCCAGGTGTGATTCGTGTATCTTATTTAACATTTCGTTTTGTAATGATCTTGGAATCACTATTTGCATGCCTTTGAATACTAAACCATCAGATGATGTTATGTCTCTATTGTAAGTGTAAAACGGTTTAACATCCGGCGAAACAGTTTTGTTATTAGACGGCCAACCGTCAACAGTGTAACGTATTATTTGTTGTAAGGTTATGTCTTTCTTTGTGGCTGATACAACCTGCTGTATTACATCGTTACTAATATCCACGGTAGCCACCGAAACGTCTTTATCGAAGAGGTCATTAGGCTCTATGCTAGATGTGTGTGCTCTTGATAATGTATCTGCAAAATAAAGGGTTGACCCTTTAGTATAAACCACTGTTAAATCATAATTTTGCAATCTCATTCGCATACGTTGCATCCTGGCCGAGAGTTCGTGGATAGGCTTTGTCATAATTGATTCTAACGGCTTATGATCAGTTTGAACAATAACATTATTACCATAGATATATTCATGAAATTTTTTACATCCGAAGCATATAGCCAGCAGCTCCTTTTCTATAACAGCGTAGCTGATTTGACATTCGTCCAACGCTTTTGAAGCCATTGCAACAGGTTGATTATTTTGGAAAATGGTTGCTCCTAACCCATATTTTGACGCATCTACTTGTAATGTTATTTGTTTTTTACAATCGAAATACCGTAGGACAGGTGCATCCCTCAACAACTGTTTTAGTTTCTTGAATGCCGTTATTTGCGGTTCATCCCAATGCCAAGCTATATTTTTTTTTATTACCATACGTAATGGTCTAGTTATCTCTGCCATGTTATTTATAAATTTGCTTACATAGCCGATCATGCCTAAAAATCTCTGCACAGCAGCTTTGTCAGTTGGATCTGGCATGTCAATGATTGCCTGGACTCGCTCCTCATTTGGCCTCAATCCTTCAGCCGTAATTAAATGCCCTACGTAGTTTACACTGGATTGGCAAATCTTCGACTTTTTCGGGTTCAATTTAAGATTTGTCTCTCTGGCACGGGACAATACCGCTTCCAAACGTTCATTGTGTTCATGTATGGTTATATGAATTAAATTGATATCGGATGACCGTAATGTTAGACTTACCCTCACAGTACTCAGTAAAAGCAGCAATGAGCGGTATAATTTTATCCTTATCTGTAGCATCGATCCGTAACGTCTTGTGTATTTGTTGTGCCTCCCTGCCCGCTACGTGGAGAAAGACACAGCATTGTACTCTCTCCGATTTGGAAGAAGCACCCGATGCCGTTGCATATATCTCATACGCCTGCAACCATGATCTCCAGTTCATGGCCATGTTATCGTCCACGTTCAATGGGGACGGGGGTTTCAAGCCCGTTAAAGCCATTTCGTTGAGTTCTTCCGACGAATCTGACACCATGTAATGAACGTGTTAACTCATTGAGCTGCGTTGTGGAACTGTTTATTTGAGCAGGCCCTTCCCAGCATTCCCTACATGACGTCGTGGTTGCCAATGACACAAGTCATGGTTACCTATGACACCGATACATCACAATTATCAGCGCAGTTGATGGTATTACATCTGCGGGATTTGCGATAAGTCATGAAACCACTAATCTTGTTTAAAAGGCATCGTGCTATCAACTCCTCTTTGCTTTACCAAGTTCCCAATATACCTGGCTGTTTGTTTGTTTTGTTTGTTGTTGTCTTACGTCCTAGCAACATCTAAGGTCATATCAGGACGGGTACCGACTTGTGACAGTGCACACTCATGGTGACCTTATAGTGCTGCCCCACTGGGAGACCAGGCCGCCAGCACCATGACCCGATACCCACACAGTCACATTATCCTGACATCGAGCCAATGAGTCCTTGCTCTATCCTAATAAAGACTAGCGCCAGGCTAGGTAGCGATAAGGGTGAATTTGATATATCATTGGTTTGACTCGGCCGGGATTCGAACTCACGACGTTCCGCACAGGAAGCCTGCGCTCTGCCGATACGGCCACCGCGTCCGGTTGTAGCTTAGTGGATGGGTAGGAAGACCATCAATATCAGTAAGCAGCCGGAGAGGTTGTGGAGGGAGGGAGGGTGGGAGGGTGGGAGGGTGGTAGGGTGGGAGGGGGATACAGTGCGTGAGCAGGTGGGCGGGTGAAGTAATAGATGAAGGTGCTGACAGCGCAGCTAATGGGCGGGCAGATGAACAAGCAGACGGAGAGGCTGAATGGATGACGTCACATGAAATGGAGGGAGACTAGAGAAACAGATAGGCGGGCGAAGCGCGGGTAAGGGACGCAGCCAACTGGATGAGGAACGCGGCGGTGTGTGTGAGGGTGGGGGAGGGAAAGGGGAAGGGGGAGAGGGGGAGAGGAGGGGAGTGGGAAGTGGATGGGGAGGGGGGAGGGAGGAGGGGGAGGGGGAGGGGGAGGGGGGAGGGGGGAGAGGAAGAGTGGAGGGGAGGGGGAGGAGGGGGAGGGAAGGGGAGGAGGGGAGGAGGGGGGGAGGGGGGAGGGGGGGGGGGGAGGGGGGGGAGGGGGAGGAGGAGGGGAGGGGGGGGGAGTGGGGGGGGGGCGGGGGAGAGGGGGAGGGGGGGGGGGCAGGGGGAGGGAGGGGGGGGGGGGGGGGGGAGGGGGAGGGGGGAAGGGGGAGGGGGGGGGGGGAGGGGGAGGGTGGAGGGGGGGGGGGGGGGGGGTAGAGGGTGGAGGGGAGGGTGGGGGGAGGAGGGGGGGGGGGGGGGAGGGTGGAGGGAGGGAGGGGGGGCGGGGAGGGGAGGGGGGTGGGGAGGAGGGGGGGGGGGGGGGGAGGGAGAGGGGAGGGAGGGGGGGGGGGGAGGGGGGGGAGGGGGGAGGGGGGGGGGGAGGGGGGGGAGGGGCGGGGGGGGGGGGGGGAGGGGGGAGGGGGGAGGGAGGGGGGGGGAGGGGGGAGGGGGGAGGGGAGGGGGGGGGGGGGAGGGGGGGGAGGGAGGGAGGGGGGGGAGGAGGAGGGGGCGAGGGGAAGGGGGAGGAGGGAAATTGGGTGGACGGAGACGATGTGCGATAAGAAAGACAAGGATCTAGGAAAATTACGGAAGCAGAACATTAACCAAGGCACAAAGTGCGGGGCAGTCGGAGGGTGTCTCAGTAAGGTGTCCTCAAAATAAATGTAGAGAAATGGCGAGATATATTCCGCATATATTCCCCTGTCTGCTGAAATCTATGATGTACAGCATGTTGGTGTGAACAACAAAGTTAATTGTGAATCTTTTCACTTGAAATAACCGAGTTTAGGCCCTTTGACATCGATGTATTCTCCATATATTCCCCATATATTTCCCATTTATTCCCTATATATATTCCGCTATTTTCCATATATATTCCCCATATATTCCCTATTTATTCCCTATGAATTCCCTAATAAATCCCTATATATTCCCTATGTACACTCCATATATTTCCTATACATTCCCTCTGAATCCCCTATAAAATCCCTATATATTCCGCCATATTCCATATATATTTTCCATATATTTTCTATTTATTCCCTATATATTCTATATGCAACCCATATATATTCCCTATATATTCCTTATATATTTCCTATACATTCCCTATGCAATTCCTATATATTCCATATATATTCCCTATATATCACATATATATTCCATATATATTCCATATATATATTCTATATACGTCCCCTCCCATGTGATGTCATCGCCAGTCTCGATAGCAGTAACCACAAACATTACATGACTACGGTAATCTATGTAGCGAAGCCTTGATAACAGGACCACAGCAAACTCTTATCTCGAGATAGGAGAAGAATGATAACGGCACCACGCAACAGAGCAAGGTGTGACTCGGCTGGAGAGCGTTCATGGATAGCGATCAAATACAAGTGGACCTACAGGGAAGGAGTTGGAGAGGCTGTGTGAGTGTTATGCATAGCAGCCTAGCTCAGGATGTGAGGGTTTTCTTGGTTCTGTTTTGTGTGGCTGAGAAGAACAAATGTAAGGATATATTCGTGAATATCATGCAATTGAAACAGGCATGTAGTAGTTATTCATCTACCAAATTGACAAATATAATATCTAAAGAGGTTAAAATAATTGTAGGAGCTATATAATTATATTCCCATATATTCCCAGCATATTCCCAAAATTTTTCCCACATAGGGAAGGCGGAGGGGCAGGGGCAGGGGAGTGGAACGGGGAGGGGGAGGAGGAGGTTGAATGATTGATGGTTGTTTTATGCCGTGTCGGCAGCATGGGCCATATTCATGGTGAGAAATGTTTATTTTTTGTTCAAACCATCACTTTTACATGTAAAAGGAGGCAATCAATTATGTGTCAATATGCACTCATTAAATTTAAAAGCTCACAATTATATATTTCTGGCCAAGGGAGGAGGGAGGAGGGTGGGGGGGAGTGAGTGGATGGAGACAAGTGATGCGTCATACGAAAGGGAAGGATCTAGGGAATTACGAAAGTCTAATTGGATTTTGTACTTAATATATAATATAGACTCTAAAGAATTACCTGATGGTTGTGTTAACTTGCATGATCTGCTGTTAAAAAAAATCCTTCTGCCATATTTAGATGAATATATTATGTTGATAATTATGAACTATTTTACATTAGTTTAAAGTAACTTCTATTTCAAAGGTTTAATTTTGGGGATATTTCAATTGCAAAATAGTCAACATCATAAGGGATTCAACAGTAACATCTTCTATTAAATTGACTTAATATACCTTCTATGCAGCAAATACATGTTTAAAGAGTGCACTAATATCTTAAGGCCCGGTCACATACACATTAGTGGACATAGTTGAATATAGTGGAGGCTAACATAGTTGAACATAGTCGAACGTAGTTAAACGTACCGGAGAAGTGTGGATGCCAGTACGTTCAACTACGTTCAACTACGTTCAACTACGTTCAACTACGTTCAACTACGTTCAACTACGTTCAACTATGTTCAACTACGTTCAACTACGTTCAACTACGTTCAACTACGTTCAACTAGGTTAGCCTCCACTTCATTCAACTACATCCACTAACGTGTATGTGACCGGGCCTTAAGTTGAACGTGTAAGATCAAATCTCTGTAAGCACTTTGAATTTTGAAATTTGGATGTTTTTATCGGACTATGCAGCTTTGTTTCTATTTGTTCAGGATATTGTAGCAGTCTGCACTGACCTCTCAGATATGGATCCACATAGACAGGTGGGCGTGGATAGGGTGATGACATCATGGAGCTTCGGTAGTGTAATCGTTAGCACACTGGCCCGGAATGCAAGAGGCGTGGGTTCGAATCCTGCTCGAGGTGCAATACTTCGAATTTTCATCACCCCCCCCCCACACTGGTGTCGTGACCAGCATCCTGCACACGCTATGTGCTGTATGGTTGTTCAAGGCTAGGTATATGCCTGTCTGTCTGTTTGTCTGTTTACCTGTCCACCTACCTACCTGTCGATCTGTCTATCTGTCTGTTTACATGTCTACCTACGTACCTGTCGATCTGTCTGTTTGTCTGTTTACCTGTCTACTTACCTACCTGTCGATCTGTCTATCTGTATGTCTGTCTGTCTACCTATCTACCTGTCGATCTGTCTGTTTGTCTGTTTACATGTCTACCTACCTACCTGCCGATCTGTCTATCTGTTTACATGTCTAGCTACCTACCTGTCTATCTGTCTGTTTACCTGTCTACCTAGCTACCTCTCGATCTGTCTATCTGTCTGTTTGTCTGTTTACCCGTGTCCCTACCTACCTGTCGATCTGCCTATTCGTCTGTTTGTCTGTTTTCCTGTCTACCTGTCGATCTGTCTGTGTGTCTGTTTACATGTCTACCTAACTACCTACCTGTCGATCTGTCTATCTGTCTGTCTGTTTACCTGTCTACCTACAGCTAACCTATCGATCTATCTATCTGTCTGTTTGTCTGTTTACATGTCTACCTATCTACCTGTCGATCTGTCTATCTGTCTGTCTGTTTACCTGTCTACCTACTTACCTATCGATCTGTCTATATGTCTGTTTGTCTGTTTACCTGTTTACCGACCTACCTGTCGATCTCTCTATCTATCTGTTTACATGTCTACCTTCGTTCCTGTCGATCTGTCTGTCTATCTGTCTGTTTGTCTGTTTACCTGTCTACTTACCTACCTGTCGATCTGTATATCTGTATGTCTGTCTGTTTACCTGTCGACCTGTCTACCTATCTACATGTCGATCTGTCTATCTGTCTGTTTGTCTGTTTACGTGTCTACCTACCTCCCTGCCGCTATGTCTATCTGTCTGTCTGTTTACATGTCTAGCTACCTACCTGTCGATCTGTCTATCTGTCTGTCTATTTACCTGTCTACCTACCTACCTGTCAATCTGTCTATCTGTCTGATTGTCTGTTTACCTGTATCCCTACCTACCTGTCGATCTGCATATGCGTCTGTTTGTCTGTTTACCTGTCTACCTATCTACCTGTCGATCTGTCTATCTGTCTGTCTGTTTACCTGTCTACATACCTACCTACCTATCGATCTGTCTATCTGTTTGTCTATTTACATGTCTACCTACCTACCTACCTGTCGATCTGTCTATTTGTCTGTTTACCTGTCTACCTATCTACATGTCGATCTGTCCACCCATCTACCTGTCGATCTGTCTATCTATCTCTCTGTCTGTTTACCTGTCTACCTATCTACCTGTCGATCTGTCTATCTGTCTGTCTGTCTATCTGTCTATATATATATCTATATCTATGCATATATAACAAGCATCAGTGCTGAAGCCCTGGTCTTCTGGCATTTGTGAAAAGTTACCAAGGAATAGTAATACATGCGAAAAGTAGGTCAGTTTAAAAAACAAAGGCGCTAGCTAATGTGTTTCTTGAAAGTAAGAATTTCAACGCAGAAAAGATAGTCGAAAGGTGTGAGACGGGGTTAAGATATTCCGATGGCCACTAAAGGATTATGAATAGAACATGGGGGAATGGGGAGGGGGATAGGGCATGGGGTTGTGGGGTGGGGGGTGGGGTGCAAGTATGTAGCTCTAAGCCAGCGGCTTGCAGCTCCCAGCCCAGGCTGTCTGCACGACATGATTGATAAGGCGCTAATTGAGGGATGGCTGCGGAGATGAGAATGAATCCGCACCCACACATTGGTCATACATCCTCCACATTAGCCGATTCGCACTTCCGCGAAGTCACGCATGCCAGTCAGCGTCCTACCGCGCATGCTCACCGGTACACGTGACTCTTGGGTACTCAAATAATCAAATTCAGGATGAGCGCATCATGGACAGTCCACACCTCGACGATGTCAACATCACCAACGCTCACTCACGTTGTCACAGCCACTGATATTCCTCATTTGAGTATTGCTATGGCAACCTGTCACAGAAATACCACTAAAAATGTTCCATTCACTAATCGGAACAAACTCCGCAAGGAATGGACATGGCTGCCCACAATGCGCCCACCCACCCTCCTACAATACAACAAAAAACGGATGGATAGGGTTGACCATCCATGGCCATCAGAAGTCTAAAAGCCGTCAACCACAAAATTATCTCAGCCTGGGCCGGGGGGCTCGAAGCTGTGACCTCACACCTGGCATCACCATAGACTAAAAAAAAAAAAAAAAAATTCAACAACAAAAATCACTCTAGCCTCCCTCGGCACTTGTGAATTATGCAACTTGGTTAACTCATTAAAGCTGCACATTTTCAACAAAAAAACAGTTATCTAGAATTGATTCTAAATATCTAGTTTAGATACTGTTGCACTTATTAAGCATTTCTTCCCAAATAGAAGGGAATACCATGGCAATTTAACAGAACCGGTTACTACTGAAGCCTATGGTGCCAGAGTTTTGGTGTGTTTGCCACAAATAATTTGATATCTTTGGACTTCAAATATCTCAAAACTTACCCATTTAAAATAAATTAAAAGTTACTTCACACTAAAGGTACATAGATTATAACAATCAATTCAATATATTTATCACAGAAAAACTCAAAACCATCGGACTATGCTACTTTAAAAATCCGCTAGAGGTCGTACCTGAGATGTTGGAGCACTGGACGGCTGCAGCGTCCCTGTGCGTGCAGTTGTGGACGCCTAGGTCACTGTGCGCACAATCCGCCAGGTGTCGCTCCGTGCCGACGCACCGCACTCTGTCCAGCAGGATGAGGCCGGTGGCCTCGCCGTACGGAGCTGGACGCACCGTCTGTGAAAAGAAACAAGAAAAGTAAAACTTGTATTTAACGATGTGACTAGAGCACATTCATTTTCATATTATCGGCTATTGGACATCAAACATATGGTCATTCTGACATATTTCTTTTGGAGGAAACCCGCAAGGATAGGGCAAGGACAGGTTAACTCAGTGTCAGGATAATATGACTGAGTGGGATATCGGGTCATGGTGCCGGCGGCCTGATTTCCAAGTGGGGCAGGACTATAAAGTCGCCATGAGTGCGCACTGTCACAAGTCGGTACCCGTCCTGATATTACCTTAGATGTTGCCAGGACAACAACTCCCAACAACCAACCTTGGATTGATGCGGTGTCTGAATCGATGCGGTGGCCGGATATGTGAGAGCATTGGCTTCCCATGTGGAAGGTCGCGCAGTCGAACCCCGACCGAGTCAAAGAACTGGTGAGCTCAGTGTCAGGATAATGTGACTGAGTCAGGTATTAGATCACACTACTGGTGACCTGGTGTCCCAGTGGGGCAGCACTATAACTATAAAGTTGCCATAAGACTGAGAGTGCACTGTCACAAGTCGGTACCCATCCTGAGGCATTGTTACGATGTAAAACCCCAACACACAATCTTAGTTGGACCCTAACTATCTGGTATGTATATTTCACAAGGTCTTTCTTTCCATCGTTATGGTTACCAGTGGTTACAGGGACAAATAGTTTTGCGCCTGTCTTGACATGTTCTTGCTCGTGTGAAACCCCTATTTTCTCCCCGAGAGAGTGCCTCTGGTAACTTGCAAAAGCCAGCAGCACTTCAACACTTTTGCAGGCAGCTTTCATGAAATGTACGACCGCACAAAACACTATACCGGCTTATTTCTATGGTATAAGTAATGTATATGTGTTATTTTTAAATGGGGAAAGCACCTCCTTTTTCATGTGAAAAGATTACTGATATAAATATCAACTTGTGTGTACATTGTTCATGTGGATATAAATATTGTATTATTATTACTCTGCAATAGTTAAGTCCTGTAACCTTAATGGGACACCAAGGACGAGCAGGCCCCAAGGACTAGCAGGTCCCACCTCATCGCCATAGCTGACTTGACACCACTACCAACTAACCACCAATTTTCGCTAACAACCAACAGGTGACCCCACCCACTGCCTAACTAATCCCATCCTCACTTCACTTCTTCCTCTGGCCTTGGCCGGACTGACTGTGCACACCGGTGAATCTGGAGGGACTGAAGTTTGGATCCTGGTCGAGTCAAACCAATGACTTATAAAATAGGTACCTGTTGCTGCTCGGCGCTTGGCGTTATGAGGTCAGGACAGGGACTCGGCGCACAGTGTCAGGATAATGTGACTGTGTGGGACATCAGGTCATGGTGCCGGCGGCCTGATTTCCCAGTGGGGCAGCACTATAAAGTTGCCATGAGTGCACGCTGTCACAAGTCGGTGCACGTCCTGGTATGGCCTAGGGTCTTACTGGGGTGTAAAACTACAACCACCCAGCCTCCCCCGGCCCTCTCAGAGGACTGTGGTCGGGCTCTTAGGCTGCCTTTTTCCTTCCTCCCCCCCCCCCCCCCCGCCAATTTCTCTGACCACTATCCATCGGAAGCCAACTCCCGACCACATGGACTTTCAGCGGTGCCCATTCAGTGCTGCAGATTTGCAGCCTTCAGCACACCAATCCGACTGAAAACTCCCCAAAAACAACATTAATGGGAAATATGAAGACAATTATATGTGTTCAATTACACACATCTTGGCCAACAGGGGTCGACTAGTTAAAGTTGCATAGTCCGATGGTTTTGAATTTCTCTATTTTTTCTGAGATAAATATATTAGATCGATCACTAGTATCTACTTTACATTAGTTCAAAGTTACTTTTATTTTAAATGGTAAACTTTTGAGATATTTTGAGTGCAATCATGGAAAATTAGTTTTGGCAAGGTTGCCAAAACTCTGACAACATAGACTTTTGCAGTAACAGGTTCTATTAAATTGACTCAGTATTGCCTTCTACGCAGAAACAAATGCTTAATAGGTGCATCAGTATCTAAGTTAGATATGTAAAATCAAATCTAGATAATTGGTTTGGTTTTGAAAATTAGATATTTCATCGGACTATGCAGCTTTAATGTTCTGTACCTTACCTCCTTCAGAATAAATCATTTCTACCACCAACTGGCCCTCTGATGGCAATGGCTAATTGCGCCTCATGCTGCGTGGGAAAGTTCGGATCTGATATCTTTGAAAGAACTAATGGTGTGGGTAGCAGCTCAACTATGGAGTATTGTCGGTGGAAAATGCATTATAAAGGATTTCCACAACCATCCCTTCCTTTGATGGCAGTGGCAACAACTAATATTGTAGGTCACACTCAGTATGCAGAATTCTCTGTGGAAAAGGTCTTATAGAGGATTGCCACCACCTACCTCCCCTCAGATGGCAGTGCCATATGGTTATGGCTTCACTGAGCATGCACTGCAGAAAAAGGTCTATTATATGGGCAGAACGTGAGTCCTCGAAGCCATGGCGGGGAAAAGGGGGGGTGGGTGGGAGAAGGACAACCATTGATGAGAAGAAGGAGGGAGGTGCTGGGGTAAATTAACAACTAATGGTCCAGACCAGGAAGGTTTGTAACCATGGTGACGAGGGGGGCGCATTACTAACAAGTCATTACCAACTAGAGAGGAAAGTAGCGGGGGGGAAATGTTCGTCCTAAATGAAATTGTGAAATTATATTTCCGAAAATAGTTAATAGCATAAGTACTGGTCATATAAACATCATGAGCTTGTTCTGTGGGCCTTGTAAAAGTGACAACGGTTTGAGGAGTTGGTGAAAATGACATCATGTTTGGAGGAGAGTTGGTGAAAATGACACATCGTTGAGGGAGAGTTGGTGAAAATGACACATAGTTGAAGGGCAGTTGGTGAAAATGACACAACGTTGAGGGAGAGTTGGTGAAAATGACACAAGGGTCGAGGAGTCGGTGTAAATGACACATGTTTGGAGTAAAGCTCATGAAAATGACACAAGGTTAGAGTAGACTTTGTGAAAATGACACAAGGTTGGAGGAGAGTTGGTGAAAATGACACAAGGTTGGAGGAGAGTTGGTGAAAATGACACAAGGTTGCAGTAGACTTCGTGAAAATGACACAAGGTTCGAGGAGAGTTGGTGAAAATGACACAAGTTTGGAGGAGAGTTGGTGCAAATGACAAATGGTTGGAGGAGAGTTGGTGAAAATGACAGTAGGTTGGAGGAGAGTTGGTGAAAATGACACAAGGTTGGAGGAGAGTTGGTGAAAATGACACACAGTTGGAGGAGAGTTGGTGAACATGACACACGGTTGGAGGAGAGTTGGTGAAAATGACACACGGTTGGTGGAGAGTTGGTGACAATGACAATGGTTGGAGAGTTGGTGAAAATGACACTAGGTTGGAGGAGAGTTGGTGAAAATGACACAAGGTTGGAGGAGAGTTGGTGAAAATGACACAAGTTTGGAGGAGAGTTGGTGAAAATTACACATGGTTGGAGGAGAGTTGGTGAAAATGACACTAGGTTGGAGGAGAGTTGGTGAAAATGACACAAGGTTGGAGGAGAGTTGGTGAACTTGGGACATGTTTGCAGAGGAGGCACGTAGCTTGTAACTTACACGTTATCTTCACTATGGATGGGTCCTATGTCTGATCAATCAACCACAATGGCCCGCATGATAAAAGTTGGATTTAGAGCTTTGATACCACCCCACCCCAACCCTCTGCACCCTTTCTGGTAAATGGATTATTCATTGGAATAAGTATATTGTCAACATTAAAGCACTGGTATTTCAGCGATTAAAAAAAACAAAACAAGAAAAAACTCAATTTATTTCAAACAGTTTTATCCCTGTTTGTGGGTGGGTAGCGGAAATAATGTGAGGGGTTAATATAGAACTTAACTACATATTATACATGCATACACGTGTATGCGAGTGGATGGTAGTATAGGCATAGGGACTCCAGGCGGCGCCAGGAGTGTGGTTAGCCGGAACGGGAGATACGACGACATAGAAAATAACGATGACTTTTGTTATAACCTCATAAGTATTGTACTTCTGCTTTCTCCTTATAAATTTAATATCATCTTTTCGGTAAACATGTTTTCTATATGTGTACCAAGCGATTTGTTTCTACGTAGTGTGCTTCTACAGATATTTCACTTTTTCTGTACGAAGATTGCTCGCGACCCAAAATATCAACTTATGTGTACATTGATCATGTGGAAATAAATATTTTATTATTATTATTATTTATATTCATATAATTGATTATATAGCATATGCATATTCATACATATACACTTATGAATATGTGTGTAGATATACATACATATTTAATACATGCTTGCAGATTCATTATATACATACATATGTCAAAAACCGCAAGAACAACATAACATAATTTCTTGCCGCCA
Organism: Branchipolynoe longqiensis; assembly: GCA_030323885.1. Classification (NCBI taxonomy): domain Eukaryota; kingdom Metazoa; phylum Annelida; class Polychaeta; order Phyllodocida; family Polynoidae; genus Branchipolynoe; species Branchipolynoe longqiensis. Next base: position 34,615,991 of record CM059188.1, read on the forward strand.
ATATCGAATTTTCGATATAGAAAAAGCAACAAAAATATAAAACAATTTCTGCAGCCTCCAATATCCAATCTTTGATATTAAAAAAGCTACAAGAACAACATAAAACAATTTCTCCACCAGCCAATCTCCAATTTTCTATGAAAAGAAAGAAAGCAAATAATAGTGACACACAAAAAAAGCACAAAGCAATATCTCCACCGGCCAATTTTCTTTGCAAACATATTTAAAATTAGGCGAAGCATAGCATCCGCATTTCAAAATACTCTAATTAGTTTAACACAATATTCCTCAAAGTGGCCGGAGGACTTGGAAGACCAGCGCCTCGGCGTTAACGAAATAGTATTCAAATTAATAAAGCGAGTGAATGTCCAACAAAAAAGAAGGAATATATTGGGGTTTGAAGCCCTAGGGTCTGAGTGATGAGCAAGCATTGCAGATTTCAATTTCCGTATTAGTGTGATAAAGCATTAACTAGATGACTTTGCTTTTCACACTGTAGTCACATGTCTGTTGAAGCTGAATCGATTTCAATGTATTTTGATACATTATAGGCCATACTTAATGAGCATTAAAGGACTGAGTAATGATTGAGCAATTAAATGGATATCATCACTACATTAACTAGGCTTCTTCTCCATGGTAACCAGCCTATCTGACGCCTGCCTGTTCTCCAGTCATTTCCCCTAATGAACTGATTACAAATATTTATAAGTCATTTGTTTGACTCGTCCGAGATTCGAACTCCTGACCTTCCACATGGGAAGGCTGCGCTCTTACCAATTCAGTCACCGCGTCCGGCCATGCCGGTGTCACAGTTTCCGCGGTATGCAAGTTTCCGCAGTACACATCGCTTCTGCGCATGCATCAAAATCGAACAGCATCATCACTAACCTTATAAATTTCATATAATGTTTTTAGTAAAGATGTTTTCTATATGTGTACCAGGTGATTTGTTTCTAGGTGGTGTGATTTTAGAGATATTTCACTTTTTCTGTATTTTCTGTATGAAGATTGCTCACAACCATTGACAATGCCATGAGTTTGATGGTACGCGCAGTGCAAAACATTAGTTTTATTCAAAATTAATAGAAATCAAGAACCCTAACCGTATAAATCTTTTTGGTAAAGATGTTTTCTATATGTATACCAATCGATTTGTTTCTAGGTGGTGTGGTTTTAGAGATATTTCAGTATTTCACTTTTTCCGTATGAAGATTGCTCACGGCCATTGACAATGCATTTGAGTGTATGCGTACCGCGGAAACTGGCGGACGGCGGAAACTGCGACAACGGACATCATTTCTTCCGATATTAGACACACCAATTCTTTCGATATTAAAGTTGCATAGTCCGATGGTTTTTAAATTTCAGTTTTTTTTTATAGATAAATATATTAGATAAAATACTAGTATCTACTTTACATTAGTTCAAAGTTACTTTTATTTTAAATGGTAAACTTTTGAGATATTTTCAGTGCAAACATGGAAAATTAGTTTTGGCAAGCTTGCCAAAACTCTGACACCATAGACTTCTGCAGCAACGGGTTCTGTTAAATTGACTAAGTATTGCCTTCTACGCAGAAACAAATGCTTAATAAGTGCATCAGTATCTAAGATAGATATGTCAATTCAAATCTAGATAATTGGTTTGGTTTTGAAAATTTGATATTTCATCGGATGATGCAGCTTTAAACACACAACATTTATTCCTCCTAACCCTACTCAGTCTTCTAGGCAGCTCAATTATGTAAATATAATATTTAGGGGAACGCTCCCCCCCCACCACCTAAATAAATCAATAAATAAATAACTTGCAATTGTCTAATACCTTGAAGTGCCCTACTACTTAGTACTGAACTAAAATTTTCTGAAGAAAGAAACTGCTTACTCCCCCCTTCACTGCCAACAAAGGTATATGTATACAGTGAAACCTCTCTAAATCGATCGACTATGGGACCAACTTTAAATGGTCCATTTAGGGAGGTGGTTTAGGGAGTTTTTCATTTTGTTACAATCGTATTGTATGGGCGATCGTTTGGGACCCAAATAAAGAGATCGATATAGGGGAGTGGTCCATCTGTGGAGGTGGTCGGTTAGAGAGGCTTTACTGTATATATACATATATATGTGTGTATATAATGTATATTTAGGTGCTATATATATTACACCTATATATACATATATATTGCTGTTTGATTCATTGTAGTCTCACCTCCTAGCAACATCTAAGGATGAGTACCGATTTGTGACCAATGCGCACGCGTGTTGACTTTATAGTGCTGCCCTAACCGCGCCGCATACACGCCGCAGGAACCATAATAATATGCACACTCAGAAAGTAAAGTAACGCTTGTTATATTTAATGATGCCTCTGAAGCACATCAATGTTTATGTTTGGCTATTGGACATCAAGCATATGGTCATTCTGACATATTTCTTTGGAGGAAACCCGCTGCCGCTGCCACATAGGCTACTCTGTCCGATAAGCAGCAAGGGGTCTTTTATATGCACTTTCCCACAGTCAGGACAGTACATACCACATCCTTTGATGGAACCAGTTGTGGACCAATGGTTGGAACTGAAAATAGACCAAACTGAAAATGGGTCCACTGAGAAGGATCGATCAGATGACCAACACCTTCACAGGTGGACACGCTACCGCCTGAGCTATATCCAGCTCCCTAAATTTATATATGTACAGCAAAACCTCTCTAAATGGACCGATCTTGGGACCGACTTTAAGTGGTCCAATTACGGAGGTGGTCGGTTTAGGGAGTTAGAATATGGTTACAATGGTATTGTTGGGATCCAAATAAAGTAATCGATATAGGGAAGTGGTCGATCTGTGGAGGTGGTCGGTTAGGGAGGTTTTACTGTATACATATATATATATAGTATAGTTATACGAGTCTTACCTTGGTACAGATGATGGATAACTGTTGTTTTACCGAGGTATAAGCCTCGGATAGATGTGGGCTAGGGAGAGGTAAGCACGTCCGGTACCAGCAATCTTAACCTACTTATTGAGGATAAAAATGACTTTCAAACAATGGATACTATTACTTTACCGAAAAGGTACACCAACGGAATAGATGTGGCAGGGTGTGGCGGGAGGGCCCTAGCCCACATCTATCCGAGGCTTATACCTCGGTAAAACAACAGTTATCCATCATCTGTACCAAGGTAAGACTCGTATAACTATACTATTTTACCTCGGTAAACAGCCTCAGGCTAGCCTCAGGCTAGGGAGACCTTTACATAATTCATTTTTATCCTTAATATCATTCTTTCTTATTATTATAACATTCTAAATTTTTGTTCTCACCTATTCTTGTTAGTTGGCGAGAAGACGCTTTGCAACGCCGGTAGGCTTTTCTAGTCGTTTATTATAATGTTTTGCAAACGACTTAGCCGTCTTCCAGCCTGCATGCGCTAGTATTCTTTTCACAGAAATACCAAGCACCCGTGCCTTGGAGACCATGGCTCCTCTAGTTGAGTGGGAAGAGTATTTACTCGTATCCACTCCAGCCAATTTCAACACCGTAATTGTCCATCTGGCAAGTGTGTCTCGTGAAATCGCCTTATGTGGCTTTATAAAGCTCACTAATAGTTGTTGTGATGCACGTAAATCCTTTGTCTTGTATATATAAGCCCGTATGGCCGACGCAACACATAATTTCCGATCATTCGGAAAACAGTCTAAGTGAACCGTTGATAAAGGGTCACCTAACGTGTTCGATTTAAGCAATTTTTCTAAATCAAACGTAGCTTGTTCCTTGTCTATTTCTAATCCAGTTAAGGATAAAGCAACAATCGTCTGTCCTCTGTGTCCGGTTACTAACAATAACAGGACCGCGACCTTAAAACCTAACTGTTTTATATCTAACCACGAGTTGTGAGGCCAAGCCTGAAACAACTTAAATACTATAGAAACATCCCAAAACCGACTATACTTTGGTTTTGGAGGATTCCTTTGATAAATTGAACGAAGTAAATAACAAATAACATAATGTTTTCCAACTGTTTCGCCATCAATTCTAGGTAATATAATTGATAACGCACACCTCGCCGCATTAATCGATCCAAAGGAAAGTCCTTCATCCTCTAGAGAACGAAGAAAACCGAGCTACTTGTGAAATCTTTGGATTTGTTGGCTTAACTTTCATTAACAAACAATGTACACCCCATTTCTTTAAATAGGTTGTATACATTTTGACAGTTCCTGGCCTCCAGGCATCCGATACTATCCTATCCTCAGTAATTTTGTCCAATCCAAATTGCTGTAGCTGCTTCCTTAGAAAAGGAATGCCAATAGGGGCGTCGTTGACACGTCGCCGTGAACCACTAGCGGTCCGTGGTGCGTCAGATTCCCGAGTTTTCTTGGGAATCGTATATGTTCTTTTGCCAGTTGTGAAACTACTGGCAGCCAAGGTTGCGTGTCCCAATCGGGCACCACCAGTATCGCATGTGTCCCTTCCAAGCCGATTTTTCTCACTACTCGGCTGATAATGCTAAATGGTGGGAAAATATAAAAATAATTATTTTCCCAGGTAATAGCAAACGCATCTACTTTCCAAGCATCCGGTTCAGGATGCCAAGAAACATAACAGGGTAACTTGTTATTATTTCGTGATGCAAATAAGTCAACTTCAGGTGTACCCCATTTTTCACAAACAAAGTTAAACAAAGGTGTAGAGAGAGACCACTCTAAATGGTCATGGAAATTTCTACTTTTATAATCTGCAAGTGTATTTTGTGACCCTGGAATATGCGCTACCGTCAGCCAGACTTGTTGAGCCTGTGCCCAGTTCCAAATCAGTTTAGATAACTGATTGCAAGACTTTGATTTGGTTCCACCCATGTTACGAATATATGCCATGGCAGTAGTATTATCAGTTAGTATTCTAACCTGTGATTTATTTATCTTTACTAAACTACGTAAGCCCAGATAAATAGCACGCAATTCTAGTGCATTAATATAGTCTGATTTTTCATCATCAAGCCATCTACCTCCTGTTGTGACCCCATCTCGATGAGCTCCCCAACCTTCTAACGAAGCATCAGTAGTAATTACTGTATTAGGTTCCGCCATGCGGATTGGATTTGGTGAACTTGCTATATGTTGCATCCACCATCCAATATCCTGTAACCCTTCTTGCGAAATAAACATCTTTCGCTCAAAATTGCCTTTAGTTCGTGTTAACGCTAAATTTTTATCTATTTCTAGCGACTTAATATGGGCCTTCCCATATAACACAGCAGGTGCATATGATGTCATTATGCCAATAAGAACAGCAACCTGTCTAATTTTTGGCTTTGATAACTTAATAAGCTGAGTCGCTGTAGTCATAAACTTAATTCGTTTTTGTTCTGTTATCGACACTGTAAGGGACTGTGTATCCAGAATAAACCCTAAACATTTGAGTTGTTTTGTTGGTTTAAACACTGACTTTTGTTGATGTACATAAAACCCCAATTTAGTGAGTAATGCACATAAATCCAAAACTGCATTCACACAACCAATTTGTGTTGATGCTATAATAAAAGAATCATCTATGTATGGAAACATTATGTGACCCTTCCTCGCCATTACCGAGAAAACAGGTTTAAGCAATTTAGTAAATAAACGAGGCGCACAAGCTAAGCCATTCGGCATGCAGGTAAACTCATAGAGTTGGTTATCCCAAATAAATCGAAGAAATTTTCGGTATTGTTCCATTATGGGAAGCGTATAATATGCATCCTGTAAATCAACACTAGCCATCCACGCATCTGGTGTAATCAGATCTCGTGCCGTATCTAGAGAGAACATTTTAACATGTCGATATTCCACCCTTTTATTAAGGATTGTTAAATCCAGGATCATTCGAACATCACCATTAGGCTTCGGTCTCGAGAAAATGTTTGAAATAAACTGTCCTGAACAGTGTGTCACTTTTTGTATAATTCCTTTCTCAAGAATTTATGTACCTGTTTAGTTAGTGCCTCTCGTTCAACTGGTTGAATGTTATATGGAAAAGGTATTATACTTTGTACAGGAATTTGTGTAAAGGGAATGTGAACACCCCTAACTATTTTTAAAATTTCTTGGTCACTAGTAATTTTGTGCCACTCAGAAATATGATTACTAATATTACCAGCCACAAAGTTGCTTACAGTTTGTGTGTTTTTAGAGGCTTCAGGGACTTGTAAAGTTTGTGTTTGGACCTCTACTTGGACCCGCCCCTGGGGAAAGGTCTCGACGAGTTGAACCCTCGGCCTATTGGCCGTGCGTGTTGTCGGTCCAGCCTGGGCGAGCGCCCCGGCCCCGAAACCCTTGACCGAAGCTTGAACTCGGTCTGGTTCCTCTGGTGAACCGTCGTGGACGAAAATCCCCTCGTGACTTTTTGAAACGAGGAGCTTCCTGTTTCTTCTTGCCATCCATGTTTTTGCCACTCTTGGCTGCAGTCTCTACCTCTTTATAGAGGTATTGTAGTTGACCGCCAAACATCTTAGTGTTATCTAAGGGTTTCCCTTTAATCGGCTCTGGAGCAAGATAAAGCGTAAACTCCTTCCCCTCATTATCGGTAACCTTCTTAGAGCGAGCCACTTCCTTGCCAGCATCTGTGCAAACTGACTTGAAGACATTTTCATATCTTCGATACGACAGGTAATTACCTGCCGCCGCTAACACTGCAATGCCTTTGTCCATTGTCTTAGCCAAAGACGAGAACTTATTTTCACTCTGCATCCTATTAGCCACAGGAACAATAGCTGTTAGGGTCGCCAACACTGCCTTATGCACTGTGTGCAACACATCCTCAAACTTCTTACGGTCATCCGTCATATTGACATCCCGATCCATTTCTTTAATGATGGAGTTGGGAACACCCTTTATGCCTGTTAACTCATCTCCTAACTTGGAGATAACCTCCGCCGGTTTAAACGTGCGGAAATGACCATTCACGGTCTCGCGCATAAGCGTAGTGGTTTTAACCCGCTTAGCCTTTGGCTTCTCCACCTTCTTAGCCACTTTAGTGCCAATGTCCGCATAGACACCTTCATATATAGTGTCTGAGTCTGATTCTGTAGAAATAGACTCAGTGGACGAATCAGAAGAAGAATATTTCCTCTTCCTCTTCTTCTTTTTAGACTTAGTCTTCCGCTTTTTGCGAAACCCAGTCTCTGCCCGCTCCTTGGTGAATTCATCACCCGAAGAAATCACCTGTTTCTTCTTCTTCCTCCGTTTAGGAGAAGGAGGAGGAGGAGCCTTAAGCTCCACCGCTGAGTCTGTATCCAAGAAATCCTCATATGAATCCTCTTGGACACTCGGCCTACGCCGCTTCCGAGACACGGACGATTTGGAAGTCAAGATGTGGCTTTCCAACCGTGCAAAGCAAGCCTCCCAATCTGGAGGCGCAGGCACATCAGGCACTGCGTCCTCGTCCGGGTCGGAGAGGATATGCGCCCGGGGCTGTGTCGACGGCCCTGCCGACAACACAGGTGAGGAGTCGTACTCCTCGTCCACTCCACTCGGAACACGCCCCTCGGCTGCTGCTGCACCGCGCTTACTCCGCTTCGTGGCCATCGGGAGCTGAAACAAAGATTTTTGGTCAGTCCCGGTATATATATATGGCACAATATGGTTGTTTCAAACTCATTTGGACATCTATTGGTGTTAGAGAACGTGTTTATACCGTTATAACACAGGCGTAATAAGCTAAATTTGTGCGTGGGTTGTGGGTCAAGCCCAAACCTTACGCGGGGTCGGGACCAGTGTATCGGCCCGCCCATCCCTCTGTTCCGCACACTTCTCCCACCTGTGACTACTACATCAACAAGTTGGAGAAAATGCTACGAAACTCGGAGAAACGCCTGAAAAAGTTTTGTCTAGGGGAGTCTATAAAAGAAACCCAGGAGCATCTCCAACATTACTCTCTATTAGAGTACGAGAGAATTTCCACATGAGATAGGGCGAAACCCACATCTCTACCCATAGTCACACGGTGACCCGGGTGTTGACAGAACCGCTAATGACCGGTTTGGTTCCTTCGAGAAACCCACTCAAGTGTTCTATCCTTGGTTGTTTATAACCAAATAACTCGTCCAAATTGGACCAACGAAAGTCTAAACTTTCCATATTGATGCTCTAATGCATCATAATTAAGCTAACCACAGTTTTTATTATACTTACTGCGTATTTGCTTGTATGTAGACTAATTTTGCCGGAGCAACCCAACGACACGTTATCCAGTCGTGAGTTGTATATGCTAATTGCTGGTACCGGACGTGCTTACCTCTCCCTAGCCTGAGGCTAGCCTGAGGCTGTTTACCGAGGTAAAATATATATATATATAGTATAGTTAGACGAATCTTACCTTGGTACAGATGATGGATAACTCTTGTTTTCCCGAGGTACAAGCCTCGGGTAGTCGTGGGCTAGGGAGAAGCAAGCAACATCCGGTACGTCAATCTTTACAAAACTTATTCAGGATAAAAATGCGGTTAATGATTGGAATTCCTCATGTTTTCTTTTTGGCACAAGCAAACATCGTAGTCGTGACTGGGTGTGGTGGGTGGGCCCTAGCCCACGACTACCCGAGGCTTGTACCTCGGGAAAACAAGAGTTATCCATCATCTGTACCAAGGTAAGATTCGTCTAACTATACTATTTTACCTCGGTACACCGCCTCGGCTACTCGAGGCCGAGGGAGACTTTACGTAGCCTCATTTTTATCCTCAATCATATACATCAACAATGTAACATTCAGAACAATCATAACTCAAACTGTTCACACTCACGTGACCTTCTTAGTTGGTGAGTAGTCGGGTCGCCACCCCACTTGTCTTCTCAAGTCGTTTGTTGTAATGTTTTGCAAACGACTTCGCCGTCTTCCAGCCAGCGTGCGCCAGGATCTTTTTAACCGAGATCCCCAAATGTCTTGCTTTTGAAGCCATCGCACCTCTCGTAGAATGCGAAGCATAACGTTGTGTATCAACCCCTGCTTCCTTGAGCACAATCATCGTCCATCTTGCGAGCGTGTCTCTGGAGATAGCCTTATGTGGCTTAATAAAGCTAATCAATAGCTGGCGCGAATTCCTAATTGGCGCTGTCTTGGAAATATACACCTTAATCGCCGACACCACACAAAGTTTCCTATCGTTTGGGAAACTCGTCAAACTAATCGAAGAGAGTGGGTCTCCTAAACGGTTTGATTTTAACAACTTATCCAAATCAAACGTAGCCTCCTTGTCATCTATCTCTAAGCCCTGAAGTGAAAGGGCAACAATAGTTTGGCCTCTATGTCCAGTTACCAAAAGTAACAATACAGCCAACTTAAAACCTAACTGTTTAATCGATAAATGTCTATTACTAGGCCATTGCTGGAACAGCTTAAATACTACTGAAACATCCCAAAACCTACTATACTTAGGCTTAGGAGGATTCCTAAAATAAACACCCCTCATAAACCAGTGAATAACATGATATTTTCCAACTGTTTGTCCTTCAATCCTGGGAAGAATTACCGACAGTGCACATCTGGCTGTATTAACAGCTCCATAACCCAGGCCATCATCTTCCATCATCCGCAAAAATCTTGTAACTTGAGCAATCGAAGGGTTCATAGGCTTTACTTTATGCACTAAGCAATAAACACCCCATTTCTTTAAATAACACGTATATAATTTTACAGTTCCTGGTCGCCATGCATGCGCAATTAACCTCTCCTGGGTAATTTTATCTAAACCAAACTTCTCTAAATATTTAGCTAAAAAAGGAATGCCAATAGTGGTGTTGTGGACACGTCTCCCGTGTTTGTCAGTTTTCCTTGGTAACGAAGGTTCAGCGGACCTCTTGGGAATCGTAAACAATCTCTCGCTCCCCACTCCACTGCTGCCCTCCAGGGCTGCGTGTTCCACTCCGGCACTATTAGCACTGCATGCGCATTGTCTAGTCTGATTTTCCTGGCTACCTTGCTGATTAAGGCAAAAGGGGGAAAAATATAATAAAATTTTTCATTCCAAATCATCGAGAAAGCATCCACTTTCCAGGATTCTGGCTCTGGATGCCAAGAAACATATCTATCAACTTTGTTATTCCTACGCGAAGCAAACAAATCTACTTCTGGAAAACCCCACTTGTTACAAATTTCCTCAAAAATACTATCACTCAAAGACCATTCTAAATGATCATGAAAGCAACGACTTTTAAAATCCGCTAACGTATTTTGGCTACCTGGAATATGAGCAACTGTTAACCAAACTTGGTGTTCTTGAGCCCAATCCCAAATTTGTGTTGCTAATTTGTTACACTCCTTGGACTTTGTTCCACCCATATTCCTAATATACGCCATAGCTGTAGTATTATCCGTTAAAACTTGAACAACAGTCTCAGGCACATCTACCAAACTCTTTAAACCTAAATAAATAGCTCGGAGTTCTAAAACATTAATATGATCATTTCTCTCTTCTTCTAGCCAACGGCCCCCTGTAGCTATCGCCCCTCTATGAGCACCCCAGCCTTCCAGCGAGGCATCTGTGGTAACAACCGTATTAGGCTCCCCCATTCTAATTGGATTATGAGAGTTACTAACATGGCTTAGCCACCAGTCGATATCCTTTCGACCATCTTCCGAAATGACCATAAGACGTTCAAAATCTCCTTTACTTTTTGATAACGCCAAATTTTTATCTATTTCCAAAGACTTAATATGTGCCTTACCATATAAAATAGCGGGTGAATACGCTACCATAATCCCCACTAACACTGCTACTTGCCTTATCTTAGGTCTTTTGCACCGCAACAAATCATCCGCTGTGGTCTTAAATTTCTCAATTTTATCCGGCGTCAAAGACACCGTCATACATACAGTATCTATAAAGAAACCCAAACATTTTAATTTCTTTGTAGGTAAAAGAACTGATTTAGTACTATGAATATAGAAACCTACCTCCGTTAAAGTATCACATAAATCTTTAATGGCTAACAAACAATGCTGTTGCGTTTGCGCAACAATAAAGGAATCATCAATATAAGGAAACATAACATGGCCTTTCTTCGCCATCTCAGAAAAAAACCGGTTTAAGTAATTTCGTAAACAAACGAGGAGCACAAGCCAACCCATTCGGTAGACATGTAAATTCAAAAAGCTGACCCCCCCATAAAAATCTCAAAAACTTCCTAGAAGTTTGAGCAATGGGGATAGTGTAATAAGCATCCCTTAAATCTACACTCGCAAGCCAAGCACCTGGTGTCACCAAATCTCTGGCCGTCTCAAGAGAAAACATTTTAAAATGTTTATAAACCACTAGCTTATTTAACTTAGTCAAATCCAAAATCATCCTAACATCTCCATTAGGTTTAGGTCTAGAAAAAATATTAGATATATATTCGCCTTCAACGTGTTGAACTGGCTCCACTATTCCTTTAATACAAAAATTTTTTACTTGCTTATCTAAAGCTTGATGTTCGTCCAAAGACAGACGGTAAGGAAACGGTATACGGCTTTGAACCGGAATACTTAAAAAAGGGATCTCAATACCCCGAACGATCTCCAAAACTTCAACATTACTCGTAATATTTTGCCAAGCCAAAAAATTATTAGCTATATTACCAGCGTGAAAATCGCTTACTGAAGTTTGAGTCGACACCTCTACTTGTTGGTGTCCCTGTTGGCAGGCCTCGGGAGCGGCTTGAAGGGCGGGTTCCCCCTGAACGGACGGTTGCCGTCGTTCCAACCGAACTGGTTTCTCTCTCTCTGCCCCCGGCCTCTCTGACTTCCGTAGCTGGAACTGCCTGAGCGTCCTCCCCGTTGGCCGGTTCGCCTGCCCGAAAATCCGATCTAAATTTCTTAAATTTTCCAACACTGTCCTTCTTCCCCTCATGGTGTTTTGACTGTTTGGCTGCCGTCTCCACTTGTTTGAACAAGTACTGCAACTGACCTCCAAACATCTTTGTTGCATCCAGTGGCTTTCCTTTAATTGGCTTCGGGGGAAGGAACAACGTGTACTCTTTCCCATCATTATCCACCACTTTCTTGGATCTCGCCACCTCCTTTCCTGCCTCTGTGGTAACTGATTTGAAAACATTCTCATATCTGCGATATGAGAGAAAATTACTCGTTGCCGTTAATGCTGCCACCCCCGCGTTCATATCGTCACAAAGAGTAGTAAACTTATGGTCCGTCATCATACGGTTGGCTATAGGCATAATAGCCGCCAACGCAACCAGCACCCCTTTATGCGCCATGCTCAAGGATGCCTCCATTCGCTTCCGTTCTTCATTCAAAGTAACATCGTCATCCATGTCTTTCATGGTAGCCTCCGGGAGTCCCTTAACCCCAGTGTACTGCTCCGCCAGTTTATTTATAACCTCCACCGGCTTTAAACGTGTGAAAATGTCCACGGACATTTTTACGCATCAACGAACACGTGTTGATTTTCTTTCGTTTATCCAACCTGATCTTTTTCATCACCTTCGTCGTAATGTCGGCATACTTCCCTTTATGCGACGCTTCCGAATCCGTGTCCGTAGTCGTAGAATCCGACGAAGAGTCGGAAGAAGAAGACTTCTTCTTTTTCTTCTTCTTCTTTGACTTAGACTTCTTCACTTTCTTGGGCTTTCGGGATTTACTACGCTTCCGGTAGTACTCATCACCTTCCGATGAATCCCTCTTCCTCTTAGACTTGGCAGACTGCAACACCTCAGAGTCAGTCGACTGCTGCGCACGCGAGGCATCTTCCCACTCCGAGTCGGAGTCCGAAACCTGATGCCGGCGTTTCCGTGCCCGAGAATCAGAGGGCTGCCTGGGATCCGGTAACAACTGTTGCAACTGCTCACGTATCATCTGGGCAATCTTGTCTTCCTTACTGGAGAGCCCTGCCCTAGGTGAAGAACCCTCAGACTGGCCCGAAGCCAATGCAGGGTTCTCCTCGCGGTCTGATGTGGGCGATGCCCCCGCGCTACTCTGCTTCGCCGCCATATCGACGTGCCTAAAACGAAAGAAAAAACGTTTTTAGACCAAATTAAGTCGCATCTAGCCAACAGGACAGAGGTACAAGTGCTTAGCAGCACTATAAAGCATAATAACTGTATTTACACCAGTTTATGCGAGGCGTATAAGCTAAATTTGATTCGAAAGCATTACAGCTGGGAGTCCCAAGCTGCTGCCAACGATGGGGTAGGACCAGTGTAGGTGCCTCCCACTCCCTCTGTGTTCTACACTTCTCAATCCTGTGGCTTCTGCACCAACAAGACAAAGAAAATGCTAAAACACTCGGGGGTTCGCCTAAACCTTGAGAAATCTATTAAACAAATACTTAAGGCATCGATTTCCCTTTATCTAACTAAACGAAGATTGACTCCTGTCAATCCGCTCTCCGTTCGGCAACGGGCGGCAAAAACAAATGGCGGTGTTGTCATACTACGCACCGGCAAATCCACGCACAAAACCAACGAAAAACGACAAAATATCGTCCAAAAACGCTACTCAAAGCGACAAATATGTGCGTGAAACATTTATAAACAATTCTCTGTAATATTACACGCGTACTCACTCGTTAACGCGTCAAAATCCTGTAAAAACTGCTCGTACACCTCGTAACGTCCTCCCGTTACGAGTGGAATATGCTAATTGACGTACCGGATGTTGCTTGCTTCTCCCTCGGCCTCGAGTAGCCGAGGCGGTGTACCGAGGTAAAATTTATACATATTGCTATTTAATTCCTTGGCGTCTCACCTCCTAGCAACATCTAAGGACGGATACCGACTTGTAGCAGTGCGCACTTATGACAACTTTGCAGTACTGCCCTAACCGCGATGCATAGGCCCTACCCACCGCCGGTACCATAATACCCACACTCAGTCACATTATCCCGGCCCTGAGCCAACCAGTCCGCGTGTACGTGTGACGTGACTCACCCTGCCCCAGGAGTAGTGGAGTGTCCGGCAGATGACGGTGGCGACGGTCATGTTGACTCCATTTTTGCACACCATGCCCCACGTGGTGGCGCCGGACCGTCTCACCTCCACCCGGCCCGCACTCGGGTACTTGCCGCCCACCAGCCGAACCGAGAAGCGAGCTGCAAGTAGGCGAGAAGAGAACACAGGGTTTTAGTTTAGTTTGTTAGTTTTGTTTGTTTGTTTGGTTGTTTGGTTGGAGTTTTAATTACACATCATGGCAACATTTATGGTCATGTCAGGTGGAGTCGGAGGCGTTAGCTGGTTATCCTTGTTTGTCTTTTGTTGGTTTACATCCTAGCAACACCAAAGGTCATATCAGGACGGGCACCGACTTATTGATTGATTGATTGATTGGTGGTTGCTTTACGCCGTGTCGGCAGCATAAGCCATATTCACGGCGAGAACTGTTTGCTTTTTATTCAGGGTACCGACTTGTGACAGTGAGCACTCATGGCGACTTAATAGTGCTGCCCGACTGGGAAATCAGGCTGCTGGCACCATGACCTGCTATCCCACTCAGTCCTGACACTGAGCTAACCAGTCCTTGTCCTATCCTAATAATGCCTGAGCACCAGGCTAGGAAGCGACAAGTATCAATTTTAAAGTCATCGGTTTGACTCGACAGGGAACCGAAATGCCGACCTTTCGCATGCGAGGCATGGGTGAAAGGATGCTGTATCAAACCACAATGGGATGGGATCCTCTCCCGCAGGCCTGTATGTCATCTGCGTAGAAGTACATAGTAGGCTAAGTTATCATATACAGGTTAGGAAAAAACTTTGAAAATTAAAAAAAAAACTAGTATAGAAACTACTAACACCCAACACCGCAAAGGTTGGCCCGAGAAAGATCAGGTAAACACTCCTGAGTGTGGGACCAGACCAATCCAGTATCACAGCTGTCCAGCGTTGAAAACAAGCACACTCACAGGAGCTTATACGTTATGCGCAGAATAAAAAAACTTGTCATTAAAAAAAAAAAAAAGGTCCGCGCTCTACTGATTAGGCCACTGCGCCCGGTTTGTTTGTTGGGAGTTTTACATCTTGGCAACATTCATGGTCATGTCAGGTCGGGATAGGACGCGTTGGCTGGTTATCAATCTCACCACCTAGATCCGTGACCCTTTGGACACGCCTGGGTGGCAACGGCAGCATGGACACATCCCAACGGTGAGAAGTTTGAGCGCGTTAGGTCTACAAATAATTAACTACTCTTCTCCGTTTTATGTACCCGTATTCTGTAACATAAAGTTTATTTGTTTGTTGTGGTTTTACATCCTAGCAACATCTAAGGTCATATCCGGATGGGTACCGACTTGTGACTACAAATAATTAACTACTCTTCTTCATTGTATATACCCGTATTCTGTAACAAAACGTTTATTTGTTTGTTGTGGTTTTACATCCTAGCAACATCTAAGGTCATATCCGGATGGGTACCGACTTGTGACTACAAATAATTAACCTCTCTTCTCCATTTTATGTACCCGGATTCTGTAACATAAATTTGATTTGTTTGTTGTTGTTTTACGACCTAGCAACATCTAAGGTTATATCAGGAGATATCCCACTCAGTCACATTATCCTGATACTGAGCCAACCAGTCCTTGCCCTATCCTAATAATGCCGAGTGCCTGGCTAGGAAGTGATGAGTATCAACTTTAAAGTCATTGGTTTGACTCGACCAGGGTTCGAACCCACGATCCCATGGTCTACCAATAAAGGAGACGGACGCTCTAACTCATTCGGCCATCCCGTCTGGTCTGTAACATAAAGTCGCCATGAGCGTGCACTGTCACATTATTTCCCCACTGGGAGACCAGGCCACTGGCACCATGACCCGATATCGCAGTACACAGGTGAATACCAACCCTATATAAAAACGGTCGAAAAAGCGGGTTAAGGAAATGAGAGTCTGATTTCACAATCAAAGAAGCAACATTTATTCTTTACATATGTCTTATTGATAGCCCGCTACTTTTGAGTTGAAAAATATAATATAATATCTAGTTTAATCAGATTTAAAAGTGAAATCGACAGCATTCTCTGGCCACCATCTTGTCTTTTTGCATTCTCGCCCATTTCACCAACTCTGTGGCAATATATGCAGCCATTTGATACTGGAGCCACAGTTTCTAGTTCAGGTTCCATACTAAACCTATTTTCGCCCGTATTTACACTACGTTGTCCTTCACCCGTGTACTACAAGTACCGGGTGAATCTTTTATCTAGGTTGCGACAAGTATCAATTTTGTAAATCATTGATTTGACTCGACCGAGAATCGAACTCCCGACCTTCCACACGGGAATCCTGCACTCCTACTGATTCAGCAACTGCAGGTTTAGTTTTTAGTTGTTGTCTTACGTCCTAGCAACATCTAAAGTCATATCAGAACGGACCGCAGATTAGAGTGAGTGACCAAGGTACTTAGTCATTGAGGGCACGAGTACAGTGCTTTCTAAAAAAAAGTTGTGAAAATGCAGTTGGAATTATAAAAGTAGAAGTGCTTTTGACACCGAGGCGCGTGTAGCAAACACTATGGAGTATAGTTAATGTTGTGGACAAAAGTAGAGGTTACAGGTGAGCATGGAGACGATGCTGGTGGCATGTGTCGGCTCATTTTGAAAGCACTGGAGTAGTATGTATTCGGCGCAGTTCACAATATGTTTTCTATAGTTTATGGTTCACAAGGTCCAGACCAGCAGCAAATCTGACCATTGTAGAGTTTTGTGTAAATTTAAATGTAGGCATAGACATGTGTTTATTTGCTTGTTGTTGTTTTACGTCCTAACAACATCTAAGGTCATATCAGGACGGGTTCCGACTTGTGACAGTGCGCACTCATGGCGACTTTATAGTGCTGTCCCACTGGGAAACCAGGCCGCCTGCACCATGACCTGGTATCCCACTCAGTCACATTATCCTGACACTGAGCACACCAGTCCTTGCCCTGGCCTAATAATGCCGAGCGCCTGGCTAGGAAGCAACAAGTATCAATTTTTAAGTCATTGGTTTGACTCGATCAGGGTTCGAACCCACGACCCCACGATCTACCAGCACGGGAGAAGGGCGCTCTAACTCATTCGCCATGATCAAGGATGGGCCGGCCCGGGGACCAGGCGGGATGACCGACTGGGTAAAGCGTTAACCTCTTACTCGAGAGGTCAGGATAATTATTATTATTATTATTAAAGTATTGGTTTATTCAATTGTAACTATCTTTGGCCGGTTGTAGCCTCGATCTGGATCAGAGACATCGCGTGATGTACTTAACGCCAACAATTACAAAACCACGAAGAATGTAATGTATGTAACTAATAGCTACAAGTAACAAGCCGGACCCAGCGGCTGGTGGTCACGTGACCACGTGACGTGGTAAAGCATAGACGAATAATTGAGCCCTTGTTGAATAGGACTCACAGCAGTCACGTCTAATTCACAACACGACAAAGAATGTCATTATAGTTCACTATTATGTAAATATCAGGCCTCATACTAAGCACGCTCGTGGACAAGTGGGTCTATTAGGCCTAGATGTTTAATTGCTCGCTTTTCACATTTCCCATTCTCCTTAAGCTTAGTCTCGTTTTGATTAACATTACCCGCATAGCATTATTAGTGAAGCAGTCGGGTCTAGTAGTCCGCACTAACGTCTCAAGGAAAGAGCTGTATAGAGAGCTATGCATGGAAAGGGTGCTTGTATAAAGGATCCTAGATAGTATAGTGGTAAGGAAGAACCTCGCCCGGAATAGCTAGATGTGTGAGTTTAAACCAGTCTAATGGTAAGGAGTCTAGCCCAGAATGGCTAGATGTGTGAGTTTAAATCAGTCGAATGGTAAGGAGTCTAGCCCGGAATGGCTAGATGTGTAAGTTTAAATCAGTTGAACGGTTAGGAGTCTAGCCCAGAATGGCTAGATGTGTGAGTTTAAACCAGTCGAATGGTAAGGAGTCTAGCCCAGAATGGCTAGATGTGTGAGTTTAAACCAGTCGAATGGTAAGGAGTCTAGCCTTGAATGGCTAGATGTGTGAGTTTAAATCAGTCGAATGGTAAGGAGTCTAGCCCGGAATGGCTAGATGTGTAAGTTTAAATCAGTTGAACGGTAAGGACTCTAGCCCAGAATGGCTAGATGTGTGAGTTTAAATAAGTTTAACGGTAAGGAGTCTAGCCCGGAATGGCTAGATGTGTGAGTTTAAACCAGCCAAATGGTATGGACTCTAGCCCGGAATGGCTCGATGTGTGAGTTTAAACCAGTCGAATGGTATGGACTCTAGCCCGGAATGGCTCGATGTGTGAGTTTAAACCAGTCGAATGGTAAGGACTCTAGCCAGGATTGGCTAGATGTGTAAGTTTAAATCAGTCAAATGGTACAGAGTCTAGCCTGGAATGGCTAGATCTGTGAGTTTAAATCATACTCTGGGTGCAATGTTTCCAATTTGCAACCCCCACCCCCAGCCTCCGATGACATTACCAAGACATTGAATTTCCCAGAATGGCGGTAGACTGTATATATGGGTCGTTCTCAGAAACTGTGTACCACTTGAGGTAGTCTACTTGAAATGCATATTTCAAAGAAACCCATTATTGGAGTGTCAATATTTAGATTTCATCATTTAGCCCAATAATGTGGGAGATATTTTAGATCAAAAGTAAATGTTAATATTGTGTATTATGTATCTTATTTTGATGGATGTAGCTAAATACATAGAAAATTACATCACTAATTTGTGACATTGTCAACAGCATTGAAAATAAAGTGTCACAAACTTAATGAAAACCTCTGAACAACAGCTCATTTCACTTCAAATGGTCATATACAATGTCTTCATTAAGTTGAAGACATTTATTTCTAAAATTTTTTTTAAAATTATGAAATAGTTAACCTTTTCTGGAGTCATTAACATCATAACATTTCGTTTCCACTTGCAAGTACTATGAAACTCTGTATCCAACACTGAGTACAGATACAGTACAAGAACTATTTTCACCATTTGACACTCTATGCATGGACCCAGTTATGGTATAGTAAAAGATAAATCCTGAAATTGCCCCTAAACATTGAAATTTGAGCCGAACATTTGTGTAAAATTGTTGTTTCCACTTTGACTGTTACCTTGCAAATATTTTGTTGCTTTTCTCTTTAATATTCACAAATAAGACAAAACCATATCAATGAGGTTTCAAATTATAATTACTACTGTTTATAAAGCAAGTGGCATGTGAAATGTCCTAAAAATGTCAAGTTTTGTGTGGAAAATATTTGATTTTGGAGTCAGATTAGTTTCCATGCTATACTGCTATTTATTGGGTGTGAGCATCATTTGACCTACTTAAAAATGCCAGAATATGTTTATTTTCAATTATTCAGATGCAAAAGGACATACACATTGAGGAAACTTGTTTATAGGACTTTGGTAGCATTTTGATTTTGTGGTACTGATGTCACACTATTGGTACACAACTTCTGGGAACGACCCATATGTATAATTACTCGCCTTTCACACACACCCATTTCTCACTAAGCTTGTTTTAATTAACCTAATTCCATAGTATTACCATACTTTCCTTTTGCCACTGTATCAATAAGGATCTGTGCCAAATAATATATATGTACATGCATATATGGTTGTTGGTGTGTTGGTTGCTGGAGTTTTACATCCTGGCAACATATAAGGTCATATCAGGATGGGTACCGACTTATGGCAGTGCACACTCATGGTGACTTTATAGTGCTGCCCCACTGAGAGACAAAGTCGCCAACACCATGATATCCCACTCAGTTACATTATCCTGACACTGAGCTAACCAGTGCGCACTCATGGCGACTTTATAGTGCTGCCCCACTCGGAGACCAGGCCACCAGCACCATGACCTGATACCCCACTCAGTCACATTATCTTGACACTGAGCCAACCAGTCCTTGCCCTATCCTGATAAAGTCGAGCGCCTGGCTAGGAAGTGACACGTATCAATTTTTAGTTCATTGGTTTGACTCGACCAGGTCTACCAACACGGGAGAGGGAACGCTCTAACTCATTCGGCCATCCCAATTGGTCTAATATATAATGAGACTGTCTCAAAAGGTGCTAAGCAATATGGGACAAAACTTTGTCCATTGCAACGATCAACATACTATCTGCTTATGCATTTGCTCAGGATAAACTGATTTGTTTTTTACATGGTGTTTCATACTCCCAATAAAATACATATTGATTTGAAGCAAATGTCTTTGTGTTTTCAGTGTAACCGTTTCTGTGCTGTTTTGTGTCAATCGTTACAATGGACAAAAAAAAAGAAGAGTTATCACCTTTTGAGACAGGCTCATATATCATTTGTCAAGCTAAAGCTTCTGAACAACTGGGCCTATGTATATATGCCCTTGGAGGTGGGGGGAGGAGCGACTACCGCCACCGCCGCTGAGCAGGCAATCGGGCCCAACTCATATAACCTCTCCGCCAGCACCGACAACGCGCAAGCTTGGGGGTTGCGGGTTCCAATCCATATGCAAAATATATAATAAAACGTTCCATAATAAAGATATGTGTATGAATGCTTTATGCTACACATCACTTTATTTTGAAGTAACTTTTATTTTAAAGTGTTGACTTTGCAGTTATTTGAAAGGAAAATATACAACATTAGTGTGGCATGCGCATTAAAATATTGGATGGCATAGGCTTTAGAAGTGACAGGTTCTATCAATTCGACTTAAGCTAAGATTCCATATACGCGGTATGCAGCATGCGGATGCGAATGTGGTATATGCGGCATAGATATATGCCAACCCCCAATAGCCGATGCTTACTTTTTGTGCTTGGGGGTCGTTAAACAAACAAGCAAACCTAAAAAGATACCCATGACATTTTTTGTTTTTTTTGCTCCAAATTTGTGAAGGAAGGTCAAAGTTACTATTGTTTTCTATGGCAAACGCAGCAGTATTCGGATTCGCATTCGGATTCGCATTCGGATTCGCACCGATCGATCCATGGGTTGATCCATTTGCCGCATTTGCATTCACATTTGCATTCGCATTCGCGTTCGCATTCACATTCACATTCACGTTCACATTCGCGTTCGCGTTCGCATTCACATTCGCATTCGCATTCGCATTCGCAATCGCAATCGCAATCGCAATCGCATTCGGATGTATGGGACCACTATTATGCCTTTGTATGCTGTTCGATATTTTTCCACATTTGCATTCACATTTGCATACCGCATATATGGAATCTTAACTTTAGTATTACCTTATGTGCAGCAATACATGTTTCATGAGTTGGCTAGTTGGTTGTTGGAGTTTTACGTCCAGGGCAACATCTAAGGTCATATCAGGATGGGCACCGACTTGTGACAGCGCACACTCAGGCAACTTTATAGCGCTGCCCACCTGGCAGAACAGCCCACCAGCACCATGACCTGATATCCCACTCAGTCACACTATCGTGGCATTGAGCCAATCAGTCCGTGCCCTATCCTAATAATGCCGAGCACCAGGCCAGGAAGTGACAAGTACCAATTTTGTAAGTCATCGGTTTGACTCGACCTGGAATAGAACTCCCGACCTTCCGCACGGGAAGCCTGCGCTGTCCCGATTCGGCCACCCCGTCTGGTGAATTTAATGAGTGCACCAGTATCTAATGCCAAGTACACACCTACCGTTTACGATTCACGCACTAAAACTCGCGACGACCTTACGACTGAGAACGGGCCGATTCATTTTTCGAATCGCGAATCGTATTCGCAAGCAAGCAGCTTTAGCCCTGAAACTGAGTTTTAAGTCGCGAATCGCAATCGGTAGATGTGCTAGGGTATCACACACCTAACGACTTTTGTGCACGAAACGGGCAGTTTTAGATCGTAAATGGTAGGTGGGTGCGGATGCGGGTAGGTGTGTACCTGGCATAAGTTGAATATCAATGATCAAATGTAGATGAGTGTTTCGGTTTAGAAAATGTGATGCCTTCATCGGATTATGCAGCTTTAATATGACAGTTGGTGCGGACAGGCACATGCTTCCATTGTTTGTTGTTGTTTTACGTCCTAGCAACATCTAAGGTCATATCAGGACGGGTACCGACTTGTGACAGTGCGCACTCATGGTGACTTTATAGTGCTGTCCCACTGGGAAACCAGGTCGCCAGCACCATGACCTGGTATCCCAATCAGTCACATTGTGCATGTTAACGTAACATGTCTAATTCACTGGGCGGGGACGGAACCCCCGACAAGAGCCGACCCCACTCCGCCTTGATATAGAACACCCATACGCCCAGCACTCTGCCGCCACCTAGCGTTAACCCTGGGTACCCCCCTCCACCCACAGGAGGAGGACGCGACCCACTCCCGCCAAAAAGAACACGTGACCGTTAAAACTCCACCCGCCTCCACGGCCACAACCCCTCCAGCTCCCGATCGGACAACTCCAACCCTAACTTCACGCAACGTAACGCAACGCAACGAAAATAATGCCGACCCCACGCAAATCAGCACGTAACACACCAAAAAAGGGCGGCAACAACAACCCACCAAAAGGGCGAGGACGCCCAAAGAAAACTACCACCGGGAGGAAGGAAGCCACGGATAATCTGTGCGATGCAGATAACACGGCCGACAACCAGACGCTGTCACCACCACCGCAGTCACAACAACCACTGTCACAAGAACCGCCACAGCCCTCAGCGGACACCAGCGGCATGGGTAGTGGCATCCTGGAGGCCATACAGGCAATGATGGCCGATCAGATAACGGACCTCCGCACGGACATACTTGCAACAGTGGATGCAAGGATGGGCGCTGCCACAGAAACTACAATCCAGCAACACCGAGCGCAAGGAGTGACGCCACGCGCCCCTCCGACCACAGCCTCAACGGTCGGAGCACCAACCGTCAACAGTCCCCCGGCTCAGCCCATGCTCACACCGGTCGTGACGTGCTCGGCCCCCCAGGCCGCTTACCACCAACGGCAGCCTCCCCTAGCTACACACCCCACAACCCACAATGCCACCCACTTCAGTGATGCTTACACGGAGGATAGTAATATACAAGCAGGATACGGCCAATACGTCGCCCCGGACTATGAGACTCACAGCACTGACCGCGCGGAAGCCATCAACGAGATGCTCGCAGCAGCAGGTTCAGCACTCGGCCGTAAAAGAGGTAAACCCAAATTCCTTCCTCATCTCTATGTGATACGTGGCACCAAACGCGAGAAGGTAGGCCTGGGCGATGCGACCTGGCCCGAGTACTGCGCGGCTCTGTTCAGGATGGGGAAGGACGCAGCAGTCCCCCATGACTGGAAGCCACACATGCTGGAGCACCACCATCAGCTGATGACAATGGCCACCGTCTGGGACTGGAACACCTGCCGGCAATGGTCCGAGCAGGTGTTCGACATGATTGATGACGGTCGGCTGCCACACGGATGGGCGGATCAGTACGCCATCAAGGACATCCAGAGGGATGCCTGCGTAGTGGGCACGCGTCTGGCAACGAAACAAACACAACGTACTAACTATAATGGTGCAAAGTCGAGTGGGTACGCAACTAACAGCGCGAATGACGCAAAAACAGACTTTAATAAAGAGACAGACGGGAAGCCCTGCCACGTCTGGAACTGGGGTAACGACTGTGGCTTCACGGCGTCGCACGGCCAACACCCCGACCGAAAAGTCCACATATGCGCGTGGTGTGCGAACAAATACCACAGGTCCAACAGCCACCAGGAACGCGCGTGTATGAACAAAAAGCGCTTCATGGAGAGAAAGACACCGTCGAGCTCTGAACCCACCACCCAGCAGACGAGCCAGGTTTTTTGCTAGGCGGCTCCACCCCCCCAGCTGACAGCACGGGCAAGGAGCCAGACGACAGTGCACGCCAGAACAGATACACCACAGTGTGCAGGACTCACAAAGTAAACAAACCAACCGGTGGCGCCCCAGGCGGGCCCGACAACAGCAGAGACCCCGCCTGGAGGAGACGCCCCCCCGAACCTGACAGCGCACCGCGTAGCGGCACCCCCCACACCCCCGGTGACCTAATTAACACTAGGGCGAACAAGGTCAGCAGAAACCACGCCACCAACGGGATGGACTGCAGTGCCTCACATACCACAATGCATACTAACGATATTACGAACTGCATCTGCGCGGATGACTCGGACTGCACCGAATGTAACAGCAACTTCGCCACCACCGACAGTGATGCCGACAGCAGCCACGAGGCCGGCGACCAGGAGGCCAGCCCTACTGCACGCCACACTGACCTCTCGAATTGTGTGTGTGCCGAGGTCTCGGACTGTAGCCTATGCAATGACGTGACAGATGAGCTCCACACGGATGATGGCGACGACAGCAGCACCGGAGGGCACGACGCCACACCGGCAAAACCAGTCAGCGGGGGCGGTGTGAGGAAACGCCCCCGCTGCGAGTGTCCCGGCATGTGTAAGGGTGTGTGTACAAACTATACTACGGTCGCCGGCGCCTGCTTCCCCCCTGAAACACCAGGGGGCAGCACCAGCGGTGATAGCCAGGAGGAACATGGCCGCCACCGCACACACGGCGACACAGGTGGCGCCACCTGGAAAGAGGCCGGCCGAGGTGACAACAACAACAGCCGCGACTATCCCGCTGACCCACAACACGGCCACGCCCCCCATAGACGCGACCACGCCCACGACCACCCGGACGCCGACACGAGCACCAGCCCGGATGGGGGAACGAAGCCACGCACCAAGCGCCTCAAAGTAGTGGTGGGTGAACTCCACAAAGTCTCAGACACACCCGACTCAGACGAAGACGGCCAAGGATACGCGACCCTCCCCCTGGTATCTCCACAACATTACCGTACCACACTTGACACCATCTGGCCACGCCCACTGGAGGACCAGTGGACCCGCCACGCAGAATACCTTGCAATATACAAGACGGTACGCCAAACAGCCCTCCCCAACTACATGGGAGCCAGGATACCAATACCCTCTGGCCTGAACATCCCACAATGGAGGAGGATGCTCACCGGATACCATGACTACGAGATAGTAGACTACCTCGAGTTTGGCTGGCCGGCAGACTACACTGCCGCCACGCCCCCCACACCGACCATGACTAACCACGCGAGGGACGCAGCCCAACTGGACGCCATCAGGGACTATATAACAACTGAGAAAGGCCACGGAGCACTCCTCGGGCCATTCAACAAGCCCCCCTTCCACCCCTGGTCACAAGTAAGCCCCATCATGACCCGCCCCAAAAAGAACACTACCGACAGGCGGGTCATAGTCGACCTCAGCTGGCCAAAGGGGGGCAGCGTAAACTCCGGGATAAAGAGAGGCCATTACCAAGGACGCCACTGCACATACAGCCTACCCGGGATAATGGACGCAGCAGACGAGGTGGCCCGGGTGGGGCGAGGGGCGTATGCATGGGGGGCTGACCTCGCCAGGGCATACCGGCAACTAAGGACCTGCCCTCTCTCCACACCTCTCTTTGGCATAACGGCCGATGGTCAGTACTACACGGACGTGGCCCCACCTTTTGGGTGCCGCACATCCTCAATGGCCTGCGCCAGGACGACAAACGCAGTCGTCTACCTCCTGAGGAGGCGGGGCCACTTTGTCCACTGCTACCTCGATGACTTCGTGGGCGTGGCACCCACCAAGGAAGAGGCGGAGAAGGCGTACAACGACTGCCTCGAGATCACAGCCCGGCTCGGCCTGGCCCTCTCCCTAAAGAAGTGCACCCCGCCCACGAAGGTCATCGAGTGGCTCGGCTTCCGCCTAGAAATCGACGGGATGCGGGTCACCATACCAACGGACAAGCTAGAGGACACCCTCACCGAGTGCAAAAAATGGGTCGCCCCCAGACAGGCTACTCGTAAAGACCTTCAGAGGCTGGTGGGCCGCCTCCAACATGTGGCGAAATGCGTCATCCCCGCCAGGCGATTCATGGCCAGGATACGCGAGGCACTGAGGCAGGCCCCCTTCAGCGGCAGTCAACAGGTACACGACGAACTCCGGGCCGACATCCGCTGGTTCCTGGAGTTCGCCAGATGCTCCAACGGCCTGGTCCTACTCCCAAGTGACCCCAAACTCCCATGGGTGATCGAATGCGACTCATGCCTCACAGGGGGCGGGGCATACTCACCAAGCGAGTACTACGGCCAGCAATACCCAGCCAGCTTACAGGACAGCACGGCGAACATTGCTCACCTGGAGGCCATCAACCTAGTCGTGGCACTGAAGGCGCTCGCACCCCCACACCCCGACAAATACCACATAACCATCAACACGGACAATGCCGCCAGCCAGCAGGTCCTCAACAACGGCACCGGTCGTGACAAGACCCTCACAGCATGCGCCAGAGAGATATGGCTGTTTGCCGCAACACACTCATGCGAGGTGGAGATACTCCACAAGCCCGGCTCTGAACTCATCCTGGCAGACGCCCTGAGCAGGCGAGCAACAGACAGCAAAGCCCAGGCCGTCGCAGCCACACTCTGTAGAAACCTAGCAATAACTGAAATTAATGTGAATTTTAATAGAGTATTTACCGCGGGACTGTAGATAACCTGGGTAGCTCACACCTATTTGCTCTCCCTCCCCAGGTTATACAGATGAACAACACGAACGCATCCTCCACCTGTACTTTGCAGGACTGTCAGCAGGCACGTGGAGGAACAAAGCGGCCCAAGCAAAGCAGTACATCGACTTCGCAAACCACCACCAGGCCGACCCTCTTGCCCCCACCCAGTACGACATACTCGCATATATCTCACACCTGAGAGAAAAACTAACGACGCCAGGAGCGGTCCTCAACTATGTGAGCGGGGCAAAGACCTGGGTGCAGATATGCGGGGGAGACGTCTCGGCATTCAGCACCTACCCCGTCACGCTAATGAAGCGCGGGGTGCAGCGGCTCACCTCACACATCCCCCGTCAAGCCCCGCCCCTCACGCCCCATGACCTCCTCCAGGTGACCCGATACCT
The DNA here is from genome assembly GCA_030323885.1 of Branchipolynoe longqiensis. Lineage (NCBI taxonomy): Eukaryota > Metazoa > Annelida > Polychaeta > Phyllodocida > Polynoidae > Branchipolynoe > Branchipolynoe longqiensis. The sequence continues at coordinate 34,642,912 of CM059188.1, forward strand.
CACATCCGCGGGCCCCACAGCAAAGGTGCTCAAGACGGCGATCCTGATAGGATACTACACCCTCCTCCGTCAAGGAAATCTCGCCCACACAGGAGCAACGACCGACCCGGGCCACACCATCCAGGCCCGAGACGTTGTCCCCTCATCGACCGCTCTCACCATCACCGTCCACTCCACTAAGACTAGGTGGAGGACGGGACAGACTTACCGGGTGCTAGTTCCGGCCATTCCAGGCTCTCCATGCTGCCCACTAGCAGCCTGGCTAGACTATGTCGCCTACCAACGGCCACGCCCACTCGGGCCGGCCTTCCAAGTGGGGGGGGGGGGCTCCCCTTCTCACCCCGGCGCTCCTAGGAGCGCTCAGGATGGCCCTGGCGGCCTCCGGGAACGAACAGGCAGACAAGTACACACTGCACAGCCTCAGGAGAGGGGGGGCCCAGGCCTGCGCCGCATCCGGGGCCCCCCTCGGGGCAATCATGGAGCTGGGGACGTGGTCCTCAGCCTCCGTTCATACCTATGTCCCGCGGGGCCAAATCACCGCCGGACCACGAGCCCTCTCCTCCATATTTGGTAAAGGGCTCGAATCCGGTCCCCACATACCACCACTGGGATCAAAAACCCCACGGGACGAACAAAACACAAAGGGCTAGCACCCAGATAAGACAACACCCGACATGTAAACCTCTTAACGAAGAAAATAAAAACCACTCTATGGAACTGCTGTCTCCGCCTTAGTGAATTGTGCATGTTAACGTAACATGTCTAATTCACTGGGCGGGGACGGAACCCCCGACAAGAGCCGACCCCACTCCGCCTTGATATAGAACACCCATACGCCCAGCACTCTGCCGCCACCTAGCGTTAACCCTGGGTACCCCCCTCCACCCACAGGAGGAGGACGCGACCCACTCCCGCCAAAAAGAACACGTGACCGTTAAAACTCCACCCGCCTCCACGGCCACAACCCCTCCAGCTCCCGATCGGACAACTCCAACCCTAACTTCAACCCACCCCACCCACACCTCACAAAGACCACGGGAAGGGTAAAGGGCTCGAATCCGGTCCCCACATACCACCACTGGGATCAAAAACCCCACGGGACGAACAAAACACAAAGGGCTAGCACCCAGATAAGACAACACCCGACATGTAAACCTCTTAACGAAGAAAATAAAAACCACTCTATGGAACTGCTGTCTCCGCCTTAGTGAATTATCCTGACACTGAGCTGAGTGCCTTGCTAGGAAGCGACAAGTATACATTTTTAAGTCATTGGTTTGACTCGACCTGGGTTCGAACCCACGACCCCACGATCTATCAGCACGGGAGACGAACGCTCTAACTCATTCGGCCATCCCGTCTGGTCTTGCTTCCATTGTAAAGTGCAGGCTGGAATTGGAACTGAAAGACTTCAGATTAAAACGTCCTTAATTTCCTCTTGACGCAGATCAGATCTTTTCAGAGAGAATGAGTATGGGTGGGGGGGGGGGGGCTGTAAAACGAGAACTCGCGTTATTTACGAGAATCCAAGAATCCCATCACAAACGAAACGCCCTTAGTTTGTTTGTTGGGGTTTTACATCCTAACAGTAGCAACATATTAGGTCGTATCAGGACCGGTACCGATTTGTGATACTGATAATGCGAACTCATGGTCACTTTATAGTGCTGCCCCACTGGGAAATCAGGCCGCCAGTACTATGACCCGACATCCCACCCAGACATATTATCCTGACATTGAGCTAAGCAGTCCTTGCTCTATCCTATTAATGCCAAGTGGCAAGCTAGGAAGCAATAAGTATCAATTTAGTAAATCATTGGTTTGACTCGACCGGGATTTGAACTCACGACCACCCGCACAGGAAGCCTGCACTCTACCGATTCGGCCACCGCGTCCGGTAAACGCCCATTGTATTCGTGACAATTACTTCTCCCTCAGTGTATTCCTGCTACAGTATAACCCCGTTAAACTTGAAGGGACCCTAGAAATTTGTTTGGATTAACCGATCATTGGTTTAACCAAGCTTTGACTTTGACTCGGCATTGGCAAAAACGTGGGTGCATTATGAATGTACAATATATGTGGACACTATGATTATTGTTTTTTTTATGTATATACAGTTTAACCCCATTAAACCAACCTCGGTTAAATCAACTAATCGGTTAATCCAAACTTTTTTCGGCGACCTGCAAAATACTACCATTTATCATATAAAAAAGTCTCAGATGACCTTAAAACCACATGAACGTTTGGTTTAACTGTACCGGAAGTGGCCTGGGGCCGACAATTTTGTTTGGATTAACCGACTTTGGTTTAACCAACTTTTTTTATATGATAAATGGTAGTATTTTGCCGGGCCGCCGAAACAAGTTTGGATTAACCGATCGTTTGGTTTAACCGAGCTTGGTTTAACGGGGTTGTACTGTACACGGTATTAAGAGCTGCACTTTTAAATACCACACATTTCTCCAGTATCAACCACTACCCACACACCGGCCCCGAGTTTGGGTTGGTTGGTTGTTGGGGTTTTACGTCCTGGCTTCATCTAAGGTCATATCAGGACAGGCACCGATTTGTGACAGTGTGCACTCATGCCGACCTTATAATGCTGCCCACTGATAAATCAGGCCACCGGCACCAATGACCCAATATCCCATTCAGTCATATTATCCTGACACTGAGCTCACCAGTCCTTGCCCTATCCTATTAATGCAGAATGCCTATTATTGCAGAATGCCAGGATAGAAAGCGACAAGTATAAATTAGTTTGACTCGACCGGGAACCAAAGTCCCAATCTCGCGTATGTGTTGTTTTGTTGTTTGTTGTTGTTTTACGTCCTAGCAACATCTAAGGTCATATCAGGACGGGTACCAACTTGTGACAGTGCGCACTCGTGGCGACTTTATAGTGCTGTCCCACTGGGAAACCAGGCCGCTGGCACCATGATCTGGTATCCCACTCAGTCACATTATCCTGACACTGAGCACACCAGTCCTTGCCCTGTCCTAATAATGCAGAGCTCCTGGCTAGGAAGGGACAAGTATCAATTTTTATGTCATTGGTTTGACTCGACCAGGGTTCGAACCCACGACCCCACGATCTACCAGCACGGGAGACGGACGCTCTAACTCATTCAGCCATCCCGTCTGGTTCTCGCGCATGCGAGGCCTGCGCTCTATGGATTCGGCCACCACGCCCAGTGCAAGCTTGAGTGTGCAATGAAAGCATACAATATTTTGACACACACACACAAAAACCCACATGACCCACCCAATCCATCAGGATGCCAGTGTGAAGCTGGCGTCCATTGTTTCCCAGGCAGTCCGATAGGTGGCGCCGCAATGAGGGTTTTGGCCTCGTCACCGATGATATGAGAGTGCAAAAAACAAGCGAGTCGCTTTTAGTTAATCAGTTGTCGGAATGAAGCTCACATTCCACGAGCATGATTTTCTTCGCAACTTACCGGGCGCGGTGGCCGAATCGAGCCTCGCATGGGGAGATCGGGAGTTTGGTTCCCGGTCGAGTCAAACCAATGACTTATAAAATTGATATTTGTCATTTTCTGGCTTGGAACTCGGGATTAATATAATAGGGCAAGGACTGGTTCGCTCAGTGCCAGGATAATCTGACTGAGTGGGATATCAAGTCATGGTACCAGTCAGTGGCCTGATTTCCCAGTGGGGCAGCACTATGAAGTCACCATGAGTGCACACTGTTACACGATGTAAAACTCTAAACCAAAAACCAATCTTCACAACGTACGATATATGATATTTGTAAAATAAAAATCGAAATAGTTATGTGGTTCTATGAGAGACTACCATACCATAGCTCTGAATGCTTGCATTACAATGTGTTTATTTGTTTATAGGGGTTTTATGTTCTAGCAACAGCTAAAGTCATATCAGGATGGCTACAGGCATTGTGCCAGCACACACTGGAAGACCAGGCCACGATAGTAACACTAATAATAAATGAAGTACAGTAAAACCTCTCTAAATCGACCGAACTTGGGACCGACTTAATGTGGTCCATTTACAGAGGTGGTCTGTTTAGGGGGTTAGAATATGGTTACAATGGTATTGTTGAGACCCAAATAAATCGATCGATATAGGGGAGTGGCCGATATGTGGAGGTGGTGGGTTAGAGAGCTTTTCCTGTAGTTCCCTTCCGCGCCTTTATACTCATACAATACGTTATACATGACATATTTTAGTTGTATTCCATTGAGAATCAGTCCATACACTGAATATCGCCCACTCTCATCAGTAGGACACCTTAAAGTTGAATGCGCTGCGGGAGGCAAACCCCCAACACTAACTCAGTGGCTCTTCCTTATCTGCCTATTGGCCCAGGCTTTAGGCAATACGGCGGAAGCTAATTTCTACTTATGGGTTAACATGTCCATGTTCTTACTCGCCACCACTCGATCTTGTCACGGCAGATGTGGCGAGGTGGCGGGCTGGGTGCAAGGAGGTGCGGACGGACGGGAATGGGTGTGGGGAATGGGTGCGGGTGTGGGTGTGGGTGTGGGTGTGGGTGTGGGTGTGGGTGTATGTGTGGGGTGGGAGAGGGGTAGAGGTGGGGGGTGGATGAATTGGCCGGGTGGTGAGGTTGGTGAACTCGGTGAGAAGGGGCGGGAGCGGGGGAGGGAGGGGGGGGGGGGAGGAGGGTGACCCAGTGTAGTAAGTTCAAAACACTACCCTACAAAAATACTATGGTAGTGTTTTCTACCTATGTTGAAAACACTACCGTAGTGTTTTCAACCTAGTTTAAGGTAGGTTCAAAACATTACTGTGGCCAAACTGAAAACACTATCCTTAAGTTCAAAACACAACCTTTAAGTTCAAAACACTACTCTAAATGTTTTTGTATAATTGCTGCATATTCATTTTCATTTGTAGTAGGGTGAGGCAGTATGCAGTAGTGTGGGGCAGAATGCAGTAGGATGGGGCAGCGTACAGTTGGATGAGGCAGTATGCAGTAGGGTGGGGCAGTATGCAGTAAAGTGGGGCAGCTTGCAGTAGGGTGGGGATGTATGCAGTAGGGTGCGGCAGTATGTAGTAAGGTGGGGCAGTAAGGGTTGTTGTTGGTTGCTGGTTTACATTCTGGCAATATCTAAGGTCATATCAGGACGGGTACCGACTTGTGACTGCACACTCATCGTGGCTTTATATTGCTGCCCCACTGGGAAATCAGACCTGAACTTAGGTTCAAAACACTAACGTTGTGGCACCAGGAGGGGTGAGGCACCAGAAGGGGGTGAGGCACCAGGAGGGGGTGGGACACCAGGATGGGGTGGGACACCAGGAGGAGTTGGAGCACTAGGACGGGGGGTGGCAATAGGAGGGGGTGGGACACCAGGAGGGGGTGAGGCACCAGGAGGGGGTGGGACACCAGGATGGGGTGGGACACCAGGAGGAGTTGGAGCACTAGGACGGGGGGGGGGTGGCAATAGGAGGGGGTGGGACACCAGGAGGGGGTGAGGCACCAGGAGAGAGGGAGGGTGTGGCACCAGGAGGGGGTGGGGCTGGCAGGTCGGCTGCGAACCCTTTAGAGGTGGCAACAGTGGGTTGTAATGGGGCCAGCCGTGCTATAAAAAAGAAGGTACAGTTCCACCGTTTCACTAAGAAATAAGCGCAACTAAACAACAAAGTGATTCCATTGAAATCGTCATTTCAATCCATGTCCACTTGTTCCGTCACGCATGTATTTAAATATGACAAGGCTCCACATCGCATCAAGTGTTTAATCATAGCCTTGTCGGGCTTTTTGTTGTTGTCTTTGTTGGTTGAGTCAAATTGGTATCGGATGAACTCACTTAAGACCACGTGCTGCTGGATAAGTGGTTTTTGCAATTTCACCGGGGTCCAGTGGACTCCTCCTGGTCTCCTGGTCTCCTGGAATGATCACCACACACGAGGTGGGCGCATATATCACTTAGCCTGGCGTCGAACACCGAGCTAGGTGGCCACCGGCATAATTTTCCTAACAATTCACCGCCCAAATTAGGTAATCACAGCAAAGAGATGATTATCTATATGTACATACATACATGTTCTTAGGTTTTAATCTAAAGATTTGTGAGTTCTATTGTCTGACCGATGCATCTCTAGATCACAGCAAAGAGATCATTATATATTATGTAAGAATGCATTAAAAGAAGCCGTAATGGTGGATACAATGTTTATTGAATCAGTGTAAATATAATATATATAAATCACAAAGTATCTGGCTGGGCTGAAAACGCCCTACCGAATCACATACAAATAAAAATAAAAAACAGTAGTAGTATGAGCATTATATAATATATATATGTAGTATAAAGGATTTATTTCAGTTCTTAGGATTTAATCTAAAAATCTAAAGAATATTAATTAACAAATTCTGTCTTGCGAGTTCTAGTGTCTGGCCGACTATAGATCGGTCTTCGAAAATGTTACCAATTCCCTTGCTTATCTGGAGTTTTACATCCTAGCAACATCTGAGGTCATATCAGGACGGGTTCTTCCGGAAGTGCCGACCGGCGCTTGTGGGTTAGTTGGTTGTTGGAGTTTTACATCCTGGCGACATCTAATGTCATATTAGGATGGATACCGACTTGTGACAGTGTCACTCATGGTGACTTGTATAGTGCTGCCCCACTGGGAAATCATGCCACCAGCACCATGACCTGATATCCCACTCAGTCACATTATCCTGACACTGAGCCAACCAGTCCTTGCCCTATCCAAATAATGCCAAACGCCTGGCTAGGAAGCGACAAGTATCAATTTGTTAAGTAATTGGTTTGAGTCGACCAGGGTTCGAACTCATGGGGTAGAATCCCATGATCTCACCAAACGGGTGACGGATGCTCAACTCATTCGGCCATCCCATCTGGTCTGCACTTGTTGGTAACACCATGCGGTGCAGGGGTGGATCGGGGTGGATGGGCGCCTCGCCAAGCATGGACAGCTTTATCGCATAAAGCAACCCTAATTGTCTCCCACCCGGCAGTCTGATAGCTGACTGTCACTCAGGGTCCCCACGAGGGTTGGGTTGGTTGTTGGAGGTTTTACATCCTGGCAACATCTAAGGTCATATCAGGACGGGTACCGACATGTGACAGTGCGCACTCATGGCGATTTTATAGTGCTGCCCACACTGGGAGACCAGGTCGTCAGCACCATGACCTGATATCCCACTCAGTCATATTATCCTGACACTGAGCAAACCAGTCCTTGCCCTATCCTAATAATTCTGATCACCTGGCTAGGAAGCGAAAAGTATAAATTTTGAAGTCATTGGTTTGACTCGACTAGAGTTTCAACCCCATAATCTACCAAAATGAGCGACGAGCGCTCAACTTGTTCGGCCCCCCCCCATGACATACCCCAAGGCGCAAAACAAGTGAAAGTAGTGAAACAAGCAAAATCAGTCAAACCAGCAGGACCAATTTTAGAACATATATGAGTGCTCAACTAGAATGAAGTTAGAAATTGGAAAGTTGGAAAGTTGCGACGATAAAAGAAAAGGAAAGAAAAGAAAGAAGAGAAGAGAAAGGAACAAACATGAATGTGTGTTTGTTGTTGTTGTTTTACGTCCTAGCAACATCTAAGGTCATATCAGGACGAGTACCGACTTGTGACAGTATGCACTCATGGCGATTTTATAGTGCTGCCCCACTGGGAAATCAGGCCGCCGGGACCATGACCCGATATCCCACTCAGTCACATTATCCTGACACTGAGCTAACCAGTCCTTGGCCTATCCTAATAATGGCGAGCACCAGGCTAGGAAGCGACAAGTATTATTTTTTAAGTCATTGGTTTGACTCGACCGGGAACCGAACTCGCAAACTCCCAATCTTCCGCATGCGAGGCCTGTGCTCTACCGATTCGGCACCGCGCCCGGTCACGAACATGAATGGAATTCCTTCTGTCTAAAGGTAGATACTTTCTGATGACGTAAGCACACTGTATGCGTACCCAGTACCCGGCACCCAGTCGCATATGCACCTTGGGGGGGGGGGGGGGGTCCTCAGAATTCTGGCACAAACTTGTGTACGTTGACTGAGGCACGCTCTACAACACTGCACTGAACAGAACTACTTTTGAACGGTAGCTGGAAATCCTTTGTAATGAGTGTGGGGGGAAAAAAGAGCCAACGCTATTTAGAGTCACGAGTTTCTGGTGCATCCCGAGAGATGGCGCTGTATTTGAGGCGGTTGTTTTCCCCCTTGAGTAACCGGAAGCAGTGGGTGTTGTTTGTAAGCCACGTGTTTCTAGTATTTTGGGGCCCACGCGTTTCTTAGCATGCCCACCACGCCGGCTGTGATTGGAACAGCCTCTCTTGCAGATCCATGCCACGTCCTGTTGTGTTTGGAACAATATATATGATCGCAATCTTTGCAGCCAGTGCAGCCATTGCACAATTTACAACCTTTGCATCCATCGCCGCCTTTGCAGCCTTCACAGCCATTCCCTATTTTGTAGTCTGTGCAGCCTTCACAGCATTTGCATTTTCTGTAGCCTTCGCAGCCTCCACAGCCTTTGCATTTTCTATAGCCTTCACAGCCTTTGAAGCTTCTGTAGCCTTTGCAACCATCGCAGCCTTTGTAGCTCTGTAGCCTGCACAGCCTTTCCAGCTTTTGTAGCATTCGCAGTATTTGCTGCTTTCACAGCCTTCGCATCCGTCATATCCTCTACAGCCTTTGTAGCCTCTGTAGCCTTTGTAGCCTCTGTAGCCTTCGCAACCTTCTCAGCCTTCACAGCCTTTGCATCTTCTGTAGCCTTCGTAGCCGTTGCAGCGGTCACACCCTTCACAGTCTTCAGAGCGATTTCAGCCCATGCAGCCTTTGTAGCCTTCACAAACTTTGCTTCCTTCACAACCGTCCCAACATTTGCAGCCATCAAAGCCTTTTTGACTTTGACAGCCTTTTTGACTTTGCAAACTTCTATGCAACTGTAACCTCTGTTTGGAACAGCAGACTCTGAAGCAGCGTTTGTATATTGTATTCTCAGATGCTGTACTGTTACAGTACACCTACAAGCTAGTTAAAAATGGTGAAAGATGCAGCAACTTCATTTGCCAGAATAAATACCCCTCACCATTTCATCCTGATGTAACCGCAGAGGAGCTGAAACTACTTCCTGAAGATTTTAAAGAATTCCTCTGTGTGCCTTAGACAATGAAAGATAATGCATCAGTTTGAAATCGCTATAGAAACATCATTCCCCCCCCCCCTCCCCCACAAATGTGATATATAATTGTGAAGAATATGGAAGATACTTTCTAGTGATGTATATAACTTTGTAATGCTGTTTTGATGATTAGAATTGTATCCTGGATAAAAAGAGTAACTATAAACTATAATCGTATACTGGATTAAAATGGTTAAACAGTTGAGTCCCAAAAACAAACTAAAATTGTTCAAGGGATGACGCATTTCTTACGTCCCGTGGAAACCTATTCCATAAAGTAGGGTTTGCCACACAGAAGGCACAATCCCCACATGACTATGACCTTAGATGTTGCTAGGACGTAAAACAACAACAAACAAACAAACATGACTCGGGTCGAGACAAAAGGAAATGTAATAATACCTGACTGAATGATGTGAGCTTGTTTTTGTTTGTTAGGGTTTAATTTCCTAGCAACATCTAAGGTCATATCAGGATGGGAACCGACTTGTGACAATGCGCACTCATGGCGATTTAATAGTGCTGCCCCACTGTGAAACCATGCCACTGGCAGCATGGCCTGATATCTCACTCAGTCACGTTATCCTGATACTGAGCTGACTAATCCTTGCCCTATCCTAATAGTGCCATTCCCTAGACTAGGAAGCAGCGATAAGCATCAATTTTGCAAATTTGTCAGTCATTGGTTTGACTCGACCGGGATTCGAACTAACTCCCGACCTTCAGCAGGGGAAGCCTGCGCTTTACCGATGCGGCCATCGCGTCCGTTCTGAAGATCGGGTGAGAGTTCGGGAAGACAGTCTGATGGATGGTAAGATTACACAGGAAATGTTGGTGGTCAATGAGCTATTAATAGATGCAGGGAACGCTGTGCGCTGGTTCCCGCCGGTCATCAACATAAAAGATGTCTGCGCCACCAAGCCAGACGATATCACAAGGTGCAAAGGCCAAACAAGCAGCAACAGTGTTTAACGACCGCGCTCGGTGTGAGCTCAGTATCACGTGGGCTGATTAGTTGGGGGATTTACGTCCTAGTAAGTAACATCTGAGGTCATATCAGCAGGGATGAAAGTGGTCTCTGGGAAAAAAAGCGGAAATGCGGATATCCCCCCCATAGGTTTAACATTGTCAGGGAATCGCGGAAAAATACTGGAAATCAGGTTTCAACGAGTCTTGTTGTGATTGCATTATCGCCCATACCAAACACTTTCTTGCTTGGATTCAATGTTCTAGCTCCATCTAAGGTCATATAAGAAAGGGATTCGAACCACTCAACTAGTGTCATATACATGCCATTTCTTGGAATTTTGTTCAATATTAATCGGTGAATATAATCAATCCCGGAAATCCGCGAAACAGCGGAGATCTTTCATCCCTGTATCAGGATGTGGGCTGATTGGTTGGGGATTTATGTTCTAGTAACGTCTGAGGGCATATCAGGATTTTGGCTGATTGGTTGGGGATTTACGTCCTAGTAAGTAACATCTGAGGTCATATCAGGATGTGTGCTGATTGGTTGGGGATTTTTTTCTCTTGTTTTTTTCTTTTTCTTGAAGATTTATACTGCCTATCATGGATAAGTCTGAATAGACTTGTTTTCACCATTAGACAGTTTGTCGATAGAAAGCCCGAGCCTACACTTTTACCGACCCAAGGGATCTTTAACCTCCCACACCACATAGACATGGTATGAGAGAAACCAGCCTTTGATATGATGCTGGAAGTTATAGACAACTGTGGAAATCCAAATTGGCAGAGGTGGGGGCACATGGAATCGAACCACCGACCTTCCGATTAGGAGTCTGACCTACAAAAAAGTCAGACACTCTAACCACTCCGCCACAGAAAACACCACAATGTCAGTAACGTCCTAGTAAGTAACATTTGAGGTCATATCAGGATGTGGGCTGATTGGTTAGAGATTTATGTTCTAGTAACGTCTGCGGGCATACCAGGATGTTGGCTGATTGGTTGGGGATTATGTCCTAGTAACATATGAGGTCATATCATGATGTGGGCTGATTGGTTGGGGATTAACATCCTAGTACATCTGAGGGAATATGATCTAGGCTGATTGGTTGGGGGATTTACATTCTGGTAATATCTGAGGTCATATCATGATGTGGGTTCATTGGTTGGGGATTTATGTCCTAGTAACATCTGAGGGCATATCATGAAGTGGACTGATTAGTTTGGGGATTTATGTATTAGTAACATCTGAGGGCATATCATGATGTGGGCTGATTGGATGGGGATTTACATCATGGTTTACATCGGGTTCTGACATTGTATTTACATCGGAATCTGACGTTCTCATAATGTCAATACAACTTTTTCCGATTGTCAAAATCGGATCGGAGTGACAGCGGATTCCGATGTCACGCCGACATGGCCGTTAACGTCAGAATGATATCGGAATTATGCCACACGGCAGGCTGGGAGACCTGAGGTTCAACCAGGGCTGTGACTGGATGATGAGGCGAGAGACGATTAAAGATGATAATTTATATTCATCCATGACAAGGGCACCACGTTAAACAGCAATTCACGGAGAAGCACTACGCTGGGTTATAAACCGACTAAGCCACCAGGAGTTCCTTATTTCAGTGATATATTCTACAATATAGCATTCTTCACCCTGTGCTGTCGAATAAATCCACCATCTTGGTTTTCATTCGAATCGGATTTTAAAAAGTATAACAGATGATTAATTATATCAGAAACACCAAGTAGAAATGTGTCTATGTACGAAAGATAAAAAGAAAACATTTCATTAGAGTGTGGGTGCAGCCATTTATTATGAGTAATGGCATATGGCCGAACGAAGCTGACTTGAGCTAGCTTTTTGTTGTTGTTTGTTTGTTGTTGTTTTACGTCCTAGCAACATCTAAGGTCATCAGGACGGGTACTGACTTGTGACAGTACGCACTCATGATGATTTTATAGTGCTGCCCCACTGGGAAATCAGGCCGCCGGTACCATGACCCGATACCCCACTCTGCTACATTATCCTGACACCGAACTAACCAGTCCTTGCCCTATCCTAATAATGCCAAGCACCAGGCTAGGAAGCAACAAGTATCAATTTTTAAGTCATTGGTTTGACTCGACCGGGAACTGAACTCGCGAACTCCCGATCTTCCGCACACGAGGCCTGTGCTCTACCGATTCGGCCACCACACCCATTTCTTGAGCTAGCTGCTGATGACAATCAGCTCAGAAGGGGAAAGACGAGAGCTGCTGATGAAAATATCAGACTACATATACATATATTGTAAATAACTGTAATGTCACATGGCTGGAAGACCAGTGCCACGGCGCTGACAAAAGACTTTATTCAATGAATAAACTATATTTACAACAACAACAAATATCTACTCTACTGTAAAAAGTTTAAAATTGTTCCGTGAATGACACTATGGCGGCAATATCGAAGCACCGGAAATGGGACAGGTGGCTGCAGCACCCAGGCCCGCAGCAAAGATACAGACGTACACGATTCGTTCAATATTAAATCAGAAATACACAAGCAGTGGCGGAATAAATAATAATAATAAAGCAGGCACTGCCAATTTATATTCATAAATTATATTACAAATTATAATATATTTGAAATCAGTTTGACAAGCTTAGTTTAGCTACTAATTGGGAAGGTGATCCATACTAGTGCAAGCTTAATATATATTCTTTTAAAGAGCATAGAACGGGATGGCCGAATGAGTTAGAGCGTCCGTCTCCCATGTTGGTATATCGTGGGTTCGAATCCTGGTCGAGTCAAACCAATGACTTAAAAATTGATACTTGTCGCTTCCTAGCCAGACGCTCTGCATTATTAGGACACGGCAAGGAGCAGTGGGATGAGGAAGACCAGTGGTCTGCGACTGGAATTCTCCCTGCTTAAACAACTAATGTACCCCAGAAAAACCCACAAACAAAACGCTTAACCATGACAGTACTGTTGTTGAGGCGCTGCAGATGACTCTGCAACCAGTTTTCTCCATTTCCCTCTTCTCAACTGTCCTCTAGGACTTGCCGAATTCCATCCCTGTCCAATTCCTGATTTTATTTTCCCACCTCTTCCTTTGTCCACCTTCTCTTCTTTCCCCTTTCACTGCGCCTTGCAAGACAGTTTTTTTGGCCAGAGCTGATGAACGGGAAATATGGTAATACCACTGCAGTTTGCATTTCTTTATGATCATTGGGAGATCCTTATATGGTCCAATTGCCTGCTAGATCTAGGCAGAGCCTTCCTCATTGGTAACATGGTCTTTTTATGAGACGTGTGATATCTTGCAGTAGCACCTCATTTCCATTGTTTGTATTCTTCGCTGGAGCTCCATCTGTGAGGAGCTGGAGCTCCATCTGTGAGGAGCTGGATCCAGTTGGATCCAGTTGAATCCAGTTGGATCCAGTCGAAATCCATTCCTCTTAACCTTGTTTTCATTAACCCAATCCACATAACGTCATTGCTGGCGCTGCACAGCGAATGTGAGAGCAGTATTGGGAAGAAGCATCATTTTATTACCATCTCAGCCTGGAGCTCGGCATGCATGCCATAAGAGTGATCATCAAAGATGAGCAACATGCTGACAATGAGAAAAACTCATGCAAGATTGTCTGAAGGAAAATTAAACACATGACGTAGGCCAAACTACAAACAGAAATAATATAGGTCGTGACTGATAATAATAGTTGAAATGCTGCCTAAATAACCAACTGACATGTGTTTTGATGTTTGATCGTTGTTGTTGTTTTACGTCCTAGCAACATCTAAGGTCATATCAGGATGGGCACCGACTTGTGACAGTGTGCACTCATGATGACTTTATAGTGCTGTCGCACTGGGAAACCAGGCCGCCGGCACCATGACTTGGTATCCCGCTCAATCACATTATCCTGACACTGAGCACACCAGTCCTTGCCCTATCCTAATAATGCTGAGTGCCTGGCTAGGAATCGACAAGTATCAATTTTTAAGTCATTGGTTTGACTCGACCAGTGTTCGAACCCACAAACCCACGATCTACAAGCACGGGAGACGGACGCTCTAACTCATTTGGCCATCCCGTCTGGTCCCAACTGATGTGTGTGAGGTTTGTTTGTTGTTTGTTTGTTGGAGTTTTACGTCCTGGCAACATCTAACTCTAAGGAGGTCATATCAAGATGGGTATCGACTTGTGAAATTGAGCACTTATGGCGATTTTATAGTGTTGCCCCACTGGGAGATCAAGCCGCCGGCACCATGTCTTGATTTTGATATCCCACTCAGTCACATCATCCGGACACTGAGCTAACCAACCAGTCCCATGGTATGACATGTTAGGATGTGAGCACCTTATCATCAGTTAGATAACGAGGTTCACATTAAGTAAATGAGCACAGATGTCTCATGAAAGGATTTATGATATGAGATAAATAAAATGTATAAGTTGTTGTAATTGGGTGCGGTGATAACACAGTCATGCGATGCAGAGAAGGTGGTGTTTGCTTGGTTGTTAGAGCTTTAAGTACTGGCAACATCTAAGGTCATATCAGAACGGGAGAGGGTGGCGGGTTGGTGAGGACTGAGGCAGGGGTGGGATACACACAGGTCTGGAGCATGGGTGTGTTGTGGAAGAGAGGAGGGCTCTGATTGGCTGGAATTTTATTGGTGGTTAGGATGAGCCAATCAGAGGGGGAGGGGAGGGGAAAGGCAGCGGTGTGGTTGTAAAAGTGTGAGTGGACCTGTGTGCTTTGCTGCCCTCTGTGCCACCTAACAATGACAGTGGGTAAGTACTCCCCTCTCACTCATTCAGCCCTATTACCAACACATTGCATGTCCCAGTATAACAATATCCGGTATAGATTTATAACCACTCGCTCTCCACATGTATTACACACACCCATTTCCCCACACCCTTCAGCTTGCCTCAAAGTAACCCTATGGTATGCAGGGGCATAGCTAGGCGTACGCGCGTACGCCAAAACGTCCACATCGTTTTGTCAACAACAACAACAATTTTAAAATAATAAAGAGAGAGAGAGAGAGAGGAGGCATGTAGTAGTCCGGAGTGTCGAAAACTCAAGTCTAAAATGTGTAAAATCTGCCAGCTTAAGCTTAAGCGGCCCACTAAACCCCCTGCCGAAATTAGGAGAACATATCATTAAAGGTCTAGCTACGCCCCTGGTATGTGTTGTCCTGTCTGTGGGAAAGTGCATATAAAAGACCCCTTGCTGCTAATCGGAAAGAGTAGGCTATGTGGCAGCAGTGGGTTTCCTCCAGAGAAACATGTCAGAATGACCATACATTTGATGTCCAATAGCCGATGATATGAAAATCAATGTGCTCTAGAGGGCATCATTAAATAAAACAAGCTTTACCTTTTGCCTCAAATTAACTAAATTCCATAACATTTCACACTACTTACTTCATGGAGATTTTATAATCTGGATAAATCCAAATCCTATGCACCCCCCCCCCCCCCCCCCCACACACTCTGGCTTTATAATTAACTGTCTAAAACGCACACAGGTTGCCATGGTGGCGTCAATGGCGCCGGCCCCCATGGGATTGACCTGAATATAGAGCGGGAGGTCAGTTCCGCCAGGTCACGTTGAATACCCGCGAGAGGGCGCTGCGGTGGTGTGAAGCGCATACAGGAACAGGGTGGGTGCAACAGTTCCAACCGTCCAACATCTATCTATGTACAAGACGGGATGGCCAAATGAGTTGAGTGTCCATCTCCCATTTTGATAGATCGTGGGATTCAAATCCATGTTTTGGAACCCTGGTCGAGTCGAACCAATGACTTAAAAATGTATACTTGTTGTTTTCTAGCCAGGCGCTTGGCATTATTAGGATAAGGCAAGGACTGGTTGGCTCCAGTTTCAAGATAATGTGACTGAGTGGGATATCAGGCAGTATGTTATCGGCCTGGTCTCCGAGTGGGGCAGTACTATAAAGTCGCCATGAGTGTGCATTGTCACAAGTCAGTACCCAACATGATATTACCCTAGATGTTGCCAGGACGTAAAACTACAAAAACCAACCAATCTATCTATGTACGCCCACGGGACACTTAGCCCCAATTCTGATACCATCAAAAGAACTGAGTGAATGTGTGAGTGAGTGAGTGAATGTGTGAGTGAGTGAGTGAGTGAATGTGTGAGTGTGTGAGTGAGTGAGGTAATGTGTGAGTGTGTGAGTGAGTGAGTGAATGTGTGAGTGTGAGTGTGAGTGAGTGTGTGAGTGAGTGAGTGTGTGAGTGTGTGAGTGAGTGAGTGAATGTGTGAGTGACTGAGTGTGTGAGTGAGTGTGTGAGTGTGTGAGTGAGTGAGTGAATGCGTGAGTGTGTGAGTGAGTGTGTGAGTGTGTGAGTGTGTGAGTGAGTGAGTGAGTGACTGTGTGAGTGAGTGAGTGTGTGAGTGAGTGTGTGAGTGAGTGTGTGAGTGAGTGGGTGAATCTGTGAGTGTGTGAGTGAGTGAGTGTGTGAGTGAGTGAGTGAGTGTGTGAGTGTGTGAGTGTGTGAGTGAGTGAATGTGTGAGTGAGTGAGTGTGTGAGTGAGTGTGTGAGTGTGTGAGTGTGTGAGTGTGTGAGTGAATGTGTGAGTGAGTGTGTGAGTGAGTGTGTGAGTGTGTGAGTGAGTGAGTGTGTGAGTGAGTGAGTGAGTGTGAGTGTGTGAGTGTGTGAGTGTGTGAGTGAGTGAGTGAGTGTGTGAGTGAGTGTGTGAGTGTGAGTGTGTGAGTGTGTGAGTGTGTGAGTGTGTGAGTGAGTGTGTGAGTGTGTGAGTGTGTGAGTGAGTGAGTGAATGTGTGAGTGAGTGTGTGAGTGAGTGAGTGAGTGAGTGTGTGTGTGTGAGTGAGTGAGTGAATGTGTGAGTGAGTGAGTGAGTGAGTGAATGTGTGCGTGTGTGAGTGAGTGAGTGAATGTGAGTGTGTGAGTGTGTGAGTGAGTGTGTGAGTGAGTGAGTGAGTGAGTGAGTGAGTGTGTGAGTGAGTGAGTGAGTGAGTGAGTGAGTGAGTGACAGAGCGACTGAGTAAGCGATTCCGGGGGACATATATCCTCGCAACATTTCAGGTAACATCAAGACAACCATCATGTGTGGCATAACAAGCACAATGGTGGTGACTTTATAGTGCTGCCCCCACTGGGATACCGTGTTCTTCAAGTTCTTCCTTAGAGGGGCACTATCTAAATGGTCATTCCTGCTGGTCCAGAAATGTGGCCTTAGTGGGCTTAATCGATTAACACGACCCGGGCGACTCGGGTCACCCCGGTTACTAGAATTTCAAATCGAACACCGCGAGTGGAGTTGACAAAAACATGTGCCATGTGCAAAAAGCCCCGACCCCAGTAACCCACCTCTTGGCTGGGGTTTGCCAGGAACGAAGACATCACATTTCTGCTGGTAACGTCCTGCAGGATAATAGCTACCAGTACCAGTCCTAAATGTTTTTTTTTGGGTAATAACACAGATTAATGAAATAGAAATATAACCAAACTATGCAATCATAAAATACTTTAAATCCTATTTTGCTGTAGATATATCGGTTATTAAAAAAAAAAAGTGCCACAATTTTTTCAATCCCGATCGTGGAGAAGCATATTCGATTATTCGACCCGAGTCTGTAGGATGTGCACATGCGCCAAAAAGTGGCCCGGGTGACCCGAGTTGATTAATCGATTGCGCCTGGCACTATATGACTCCACCCAACCTTGACTTGGACATCAACACAGCGTACTGGTTCCGCTCTAGAGCGTTTCTCACGCCACTTATTCCTTTAAATGCGCAGCAATTTGCTACACATTATCCTCAATTCTTGACACTTACATCAGAGGGCAGGCCGCTGATGGAAATCCCATATAACTTAGAAGACATTGTCAACTGGGCAGTGTATTTGTTGTTGTCATTGTGTACATTAGTTGTTTAAGCAAGGGAAATGTCAATCGCGGACAATTGGTCTTCCTCATTCCACTGCTCCTTGCCCTATCCTAGTAATGCCGAGCGCCTGGATAGTTGGTTGGTTGTTGGAGTTTTACTTCCTTGCAACATCTAAGGTCATATCAGGACGGGTGCTATGCAGTGAGTGGCTACCTAGTAACCCACTGGATTGGTGGTGTAAATCGTCTATTACTTGTTGGCTTTATTGCGCATTAAACTAATCTGGACTCGTGGATGAATCGCGACTTTTATGTAGGCTGACCTATTAAAGGTTTTATTCCCATTTGTTTGCTGTTAGCATTACTGTTTTAGCTGCTGTTGGTGTTACTGATTTAGCCGATCATTTAGATTTAGTGCCGGTGTAGGACGTTTAAAACACTACCCTGTTGAAAACACTAGTGTTTTCAACCTAAGTGGAAAACACTATGGTAGTGTTTTCAACTTAAGTTGAAAACACTACTGTTAAGTTCAAAACACTACCCCTACATACGTCCAAAACACTACCCAAGTTCAAAACACTATCATAACACGACAGTGGGTGATGCAATGCTGCAAAAAGTAACCTCCTGGTACATATTGGTATGCTGACCATGCTGCGGCGTTTGATTGATTGTTTGTTGTTGTTTTACATCCTAGCAACATCTATGGTCATCTCAAGGCGGGTACTGACTTGTGACAGTGCACACTCATGTGGCTTTATAGTGCTCCCTGACTGGCAGACCAGGCTGCCAGCACCATGAGAGTTGTGTTTTGAACTTAAAGGGAGTGTTTTGAACTTAAGGATAGTGTTTTGAGCATGGCCACAGTAGTGTTTTGAACCTACCTTTAACTAAGTTGAAAACACAACCATAGTGTTTTGAACCTAGGTTGAAAACACTGCCGTAGTATTGCTGTGTGGTAGTGTTTTGAACTTACTACACCGGACTTTAACCATCGTCTTACCTTACAATGAGCCCTGGCTCACATTAACCAAGCACCGCGGGGCGCCCCCAGTTGTTGGAGTTTTACGTCCTAGCAAAATATAAGGTCATATCAGGACGGCTCAGTTAAAGAGCTACTACTGTCTTCTCTCCCCGGATTAACCACGCCTAAAGTATGTTTCGTTTGTTTGTTGGGGTTTTAAATCCTCGCAACATCTAAGGTCATGTCGTGTTGGGTACTGACTTGTAACAGTGCACACTAATCGAGACTTTATAGTGCTGCCCCATTGGGAAATCAGGCCACTGGCACTATTACCCAATATCCCACTCAGTCACATTATCATGACACTGAGCTAACCAGTCCTTGTCCTATCCAAGTAATGCCGAGTGCCAGGCTAGGTAGCGATAAGTATACATTTTGTAAGTCATTGGTTTGACTCGGCGGGTTTCGAACTCCCGCCTGCGTTCGATTCGCCCGCCCCTCCAGTAACTACGTCTAAAGAGGGCAATGCCACAATGCCACTCCCCCTTATCCACCCAGCCTCCCCACTCCCCAAAAAACAAAAGAAAAGCCAGGTTGTACAGCAACATCAATGCTAAGTCATTTACTGTCCGATCTCAACGATATAGTTGCTTCAATTTCGCACAGTCGAGAAAGGTAATATCGTTACGTTAGATTTGGTTTGTTTGTTGGGGTTCCACGTCCTAGGAACACACACGGCCATATGAAGACGGGTTCCCGACTTGTGACAGTGCGCAGCTTTATAATGCTATCCCATCCCGGACACAGATCAAACTAATCCTATTCCCAGCCTAGGAATGTTGAGGTTAGGAAAAGTATCAATTTAGGAAATTCCCTGATTTGACTTGGCTTGGATTTGAACCCACGACGTTGCTATCTTATCTGGTAATGAGCATGATTATATGCTGCATAAGAATTATATGAGTATAATAACCCAGAATATCCCTCCTTTCACTCATCACTCACACAGCTCCATGGACTGTGGGAGTCTGTCATAGTCATCTACTGCTCGAGCCTCCCCAACCCCAGCTCCGATTGTGGCGCCACCACCCCTGCACACTGTAACCGCCACTCACTGTACCACTGAACATATATTACGCTATATATAATGCTATATATATACATACACATATATACATACACATATATGTATATACAGTTAAACCTCTCTAAACAGACCGACCAGGGGATCGACTTGAAATGGCCCATTTGGGGAGCTGGTCGGATTAGGGAGTTTAAAAAAAACTCTTACAATAGTATTGTATGAGCGATCGTTTGAGACCCAAATAAAGCAATCGATATAGGGAAGTGGTCGATCTGTGGAGGTGGTCGGTAAGAGAGGTTTTACTGATACATATATATCATGCTATACATACATGAATATATATATATACATATACACATATATATATCCATACACTCATATACATATCCGAATGACAGGTCTGGTGCACTTGAGAGTGCTGGGACAGTCCACGCACGCAGCGCCACGAGTCCCCTGGTATCGAACCCACGAACCACTAAGGTGTTACAGGAATAGACTGGCATGTAGCCGGATCCCTCCTTGCCCTACATCTGCATACAGGTGGCTGTATACGAGTTATATATCAGGGGAATATGGTGCTGTGGTGCATATTGTAATATCCCAACGTAGTTGAGACTGCCTCTGGATAGTTCCGTCATCCGCCGATAGCCGGAACTGGCGCTGTCTTCTGGATTCTACCATACTGATGTCGACTGGAGAGACGCCACCCCCAGATGCTTCTATGCCCTCCCCCCAATCCTACCCCCCCCCCCCCCCCACCATACCAAACGCCACTTGTCAGGTTTCTGCCGCCATGTTGAGGTCTAAGCTTCTATGAGGCATTCATTGCACTTTGAAAGCGAGGCTCGGCGAGCTATTGGCCAGTCCGCTCAGTGTGTAAGGCCCGGTGTAGTAAGTTCAAAACACTACCCCACAACAACACTACAGTAGTGTTTTCAACCTAGGTTCAAAACGCTATGGTAGTGTTTTCAACTTAGTTAAAGGTAGGTTCAAAACACTACTGTGGCCCCGCTCAAAACACTATCCTTCAGTTCAAAACACTCCCTGTAAGTTCAAAACACTACTCTCATGATGCTGGCAGCCTGGTCTCTCTCAGTGGGGCAGCACTATAAAGTCGCCATGAGTGTGCACTCTCACAAGTCAGTACCCATCCTGAGATGACCATAGATGTTGCTAGGACATAAAACAACAACAAACAATCAATCAAACGCCGCAGCATGGTCAGCATATCAATATGTACCAGTAGGTTACATTTTACGGCACTACGGACCAGACGGGATGGCCGAATGAGTTAGAACGTCCGTCTCCCATGTTGGTAGATCATGGGGTTGTGGGTTCGAACCCTGGTCGAGTCAAACCAATGACTTAAAAATTGATACTTGTTGCTTCCTAGCCTGGTGCCTGGCATTATTAGGACAGGGCTAGGACTGGTTGGCTCAGTGTCAGGATAATGTGACTAAGTGGGATATCACGTCATGGTGCTAGCAGCCTGGTCTTCCAGTGGGGCAGCACTATAAAGTCACTGTCACAAGTCAGTACCCATCCTGATATGACCTTAGATGATGCTAGGATGTAAAACAACAACAAACAAGCGGCATTACGCTTACATCTGCCACTGCCGTGCTATGATAGTGTTTTGAACTTGGATAGAGTTTTGGATGTATGTCGGGGTTGTGTTTTGAACTTAGCAGTAGTGTTTAAAGCTTAAGTTGAAAACACTACCGTAGTGTTTTCAACGGCGTAGTGTTGTGAACGTCCTACACCGCCACTATTTGATTTAAATAAAGCCTTATTGCAGCGGACATACAGACGGCAGGACTAAATCAATTAGCGCTTTGCAGGCACTACTTAATCAGAGCCTAACTATGGGGACGGGCACTGCGCGTTAGCGCAATAAAAGGCACAACTTCTGGGCGAAGGCGGGACCCAAACAACTTTGTAGCACTGATTTAACCCAATTACCCGCCCTGATATAGGAGCGACGCCATGCGGAGGACGGGTGTGGGTGTGTGCAGGTGGGTGAGGGTGTGTGCGGGTGGGTGAAGTAGGGTGTGGGTGTGGATGTGAGGTGGGTGTGGATGTAATTGTGACAATAGCGTGGTTGGTTCATGGTTGGCTGGTAGGGGTAGGGATGGTAGGGGTGGGGCTTGTAGGGGTGGGGCTGGTAGGGGTAGGGCTTGTAGGGGTAGGGCTTGTAGGGGTGTGGCTGGTAGGGGTAGGGCTTGTAGGGGTGGGACTGTTAGAGGTAGGGCTCGTAGGGGTGGGGCTGCTAGTGCTAGCGCTCGTAGGGTGGGACTGGTAGGGTAGGGCTTGTAGGGGTGGGGCTGGTAGGGGTAGGGCTTGTAGGGGTGGGGCTGCTAGAGGTAGGGCTGATAGGGGTGGGGCTGCTAGGGCTAGCGCTCTTAGGGTGGGGCTGATAGGGGTAGGGCTTGCAGGGGTGGGGCTGGTAGGGGTAGGGCTTGTAGGGGTGGGGCTGCTAGAGGTAGGGCTCATAGGGGTGGGGCTGCTAGGCCTAGCGCTCTTAGAGTGGGGCTGCTAGGGGTAGGGCTTGTAGGGGTGGGGCTGGTAGGGGTAAGGCTTGTAGGGGTGGGGCTGCTAGGGGTAGGGCTCGCAGGGGTGTAGCTGCTAGGCTAGCACTTGTAGGGGTGGGGCTGGTAGGGGAAGGGCTTGTGTGGTACGGGTAGGGATGGTAGGAGTTGGTTGATTGGTTGGTTGTTGGAGTTTTACGTCCTGGCAACATCTAAGGTCATAACCAGGATAGGTACTGACTTGTGACAATGCACACTCATGGCGACTTTATAGTGCGGCCGCACTGGGTAGATCAGGCCACCAGCACCATGACCCGATATCCCACTCAGTCACATTATCCTGACACTGAGCTAACATGTCCTTGCCCTATACTAATAATGCCGAGCACCTGGCTAGGAAGCGACAAGTATCAATTTTATACGTCATTGGTTTGACTCGACCGGGAACCGAACATGATGAACATACATCTCATTGTCATGTTTTAAACAGAGGATAATACCTGTCCTATTAAGTGAATATGCAGACACAGGTAACTGAAATAACAAAGTGTGTCACGATTGTTATCCTGGGCAATATAGACCCAATGAGTAATAATACAATATTTATAATTTAGATCACAGAATTTGTCTATTGATGGACATGTCCTGATCTCATCATATCTTTTTCTAACATGTGTTTGTTTCCATAAATTAAGAGCAGTCTGTCAGTTATCTGTACATCAGTTCCAGGGCTCAAGATCTTGCATTATATATTATGTTGTTTATACGGGCAGTGGGAAGATAGCTATTAATGCTTATGCTGTTCCTACAATTTCTATTGTCAACACTTTAGTTGATGTTTGTAGCCTATGTACGGAAATTATTAATAAAGAACGTCTAATATCGAATCGCTTTCACTGCTGTGAGTGTCTGTACCTTTATAGTGCTGCCCCACTGAGAGACCAGGCCGCCGCCACCATGACCCGACTTCCCACTCAGTCGCATAATCTTGCTATTGAGGTAACCATGCCTTGCCCTCTCCGAGTAATGCCGAGCCCCCGGCTAGATAGTTGCAAGTATCAATTTTGTAAGTCATTGGTTGACTTACCGGGTTTCGAACTCATGACCTTCCACACAGGAAGCCTGCGATCTTACCGATTTAGCCACCGCTTCCCTCCACTGTAGACGAACTTATCGGGGATGTTATTAAAGACACCCCGTTGTGACATATATCGCATATCGTGCTTTAACAACATTATTTTAAATTCAAAAAAATATATATATCGTGCAAATGGAATGTCAGGTTTAGGGATTTGCAAGGATTGGAAATGATGGGGTATGCAGAGAAAGGGAGGAGGAGGGAGGAAGAGGGGGAGCAAGAGTGGGAGAGGGGGGGGCGGATTGGACCAGCGTCTTGTGAGGGAGGGGGAGTGGGGCGATTGGAGGGAGTTAGGGGGAGTAGGGGGAGTAGGGGGGGGGGGGGTGGGAGGTAGTAGGGTGGAGGGGGCGAGACGGGTTGGGGATGGGATGGGCGGGCGGGGCGGGGGGAACACTAGAAGGGCGGGGTTCTTAGGCAAGCTTGTTTGAATTGTGGGACGTCTGGTATAAGTGGCGAGCTGCAGAATTAGGTTAGCACGAACTACCCCCCCCCCCCATCCGCCCACACCCCCACACCCCCAACGAAGCTATCTCTCACTCCCACCCCGTCGTCCCTCCCAGCCCCTCCCGCCCCTCCCCCGCCCCGCCTCGCCCCGACCCCGCCCCAGGTCCGCCCGAGCGTGCCGCCCCGCCATGCCTCTCCCTGACCCGGCGCCGCGCCGTCTCTCCGAGCCCCTCCCAACTCCCGCCCGACCCCTTCCCTTACCCGCCCCGCCCCGCCCCGCCTCTCCCTGACTCCGCCCCGCCCCGGCCCTCCCAGCCTGCCGCCTCCCGTCCACGGACACATCAACTCCCAACCAAATCCCATCAGCTATATCAACCTAACATCGTTGCTGGCGGCGGAGGGGTGTCGTCGTATTGCCGGGTGCCTGGTAGTATACAGAGGTTCATTGCCTTATTGGGGGGGGGGGGGGGTTTCACGTCCTGGAAACATCTAAGGTCATATCAGCACGGGAGCCGACTTGCTGTGACAGTGCACGCTGATGGCGGCTTTATAATGGTGATGGTTCGTTCATTGTTGGAGTTTTACGTCCCGGCAACATCTAAGGTCATATCAGGACCGGGTACTGACTTGCGCCTGGAATCCCACGATCTACCAAACCAGGGTTGGTGATGGTGGTGATGGTGGTGCCTTCACCCCATACCAACAACATAGTCCATATTCATGGTCAACTGTTTGTTATTTGAGTTGCTATGGGTGCTGGTATTAAGTAGCTTCTAGGAATTCAGTAGTCTGCAATGGTGGCAGGACCGGGCGCGATGGCTGAATCGGTAGAGCACATGTCTCGTGTGCGGAAGATCGCGAGTTCGGTTCCCGGTCGAGTCAAACCAATGACTTAAAAATTGATACTTGTCGCTTCCTAGCCTGGAGCTCGGCATTATTAGGATAGGGGAAGGACTGGCTAGCTCGGTGTCAGGATAATGTGACTGAGTGGGATATTGGATCATGGTGCTGGCGGCCTGATTTCCCAGTGGGGCAGCACTATAAAACCGCCATGAGTGCGTACTGTCACAAGTCGGTACCCATCCTGATATGACCTTAGATGTTGCTAGGACGTGGTGGCAGCGAGTACATATTCTTACTGTAGTACTTAATAGCCTATGAGCCAGAGAGGCGAGTCGGCGCAGGTTTGGTGATTGCTTCAGGAAACCTAGATAGCATAATGGTTAGGATGCTCACCTCAGATAAGTCAAAGTATGAGGTCCAGACGCACTTCAGGCATGAGCTTTCCTTTGTTTGCAACATTGCCAATGACACTGGTGCCATGACCAGAATTCAGTACGAGCCACTCACTGTAAGTTTATGGAACTGTCCTGTGCAGGTGTATCTAAGTGCATTTCCTTTGTGTAATCTTAAAGCTGCATAATCTGATGAAATATCAAATTTTCAAAACCAAACCAATTATCTAGATTTGATTTTGCATATCTAACTTAGATATTGATGCACTTATTAAGCTTCATTTCTGCGTAGAAGGTAATAATACTGAATCAATTTAACAGAACCTGTTACTGCAGAAGTCTATGGTGTCAGAGTTTTGGCAAGCATTCCCAAACTAATTTTTCATGTTTGCACTCAAAATATCTAAAAAGGTTTACCATTTAAAATAAAAGTAACTTTGAACTAATGTAAAGTTGTTTACATTAGTGTTGTTTACATTAGTGTTTAACTAGTGATCAATCTAATATATTTATCTCAGGAAAAATACCGAAATTCAAAACCATCGGACTATGCAACTTTAGGAATTAAACAACTTATGAGTGCAAACAATTTAAAAGACTCCTGTTTCCATGGATAACCTGCGCCACCCTCACAGGAAAGAAGCCACATGTTAGCTTAGGTTGTACCAGGGAGGATACATAGGGTTAATGGTTAGAATGCTCACCCTAGAATAGCAGAAGTGTGGGTTCGAGTCCCGCTCTAGCCATAATATGTTCCCATTATTTATTTCTTTCTTTTAATAGAACCCCCCCCCCCCGACCCCCACCAAAATAATAACCTCAAAAACGCAAGCATCCACACTATTTGCGTACAAAGAAAACACCACAATTTGCACACGGCTATAAAGTTGACAGACCAGTGTGATAGACAGCATCCTAGTTCGGATCTATTTGATTTACGACGCTGGTACACGCGGTACCTCCACCGTCACCTTCCTCCCTCCCACTTCCTTTCCCCGCCCACCCAACCTCCACTCAGCCACCCACCCACCCACCACCGGCGCCTGTTCACACACAGCGGTACCTCGCGCACACGACAGTGCCGTGACAGATGGACACTGCGTGATGCCATGACGACTGCTCGTCACGTCCTTCCCAGCATGCCGCCGCGTCCCACCACCGGCCCAGCTTCCGGTTGGGACGGAAGGCATCAGTGGCGGCCTGAGGGATGGGGGCGGTGTTCGCAAGCGCGCGGCGACAGAGAGCTGGTTGAGCAGCTGACAGAGAGCTGGCTGAGCAGCTGACAGAGAGCTGGCTGAGCAGCTGATAGAGAGCTGTCTGAGCAGCTGACAGTGAGCTGGCGGAGCAGCTGACAGAGAGCTGGCGGAGCAGCTGACAGAGAGCTGGTTGAGCAGCTGACAGAGAGCTGGCTGAGCAACTGACAGAGAGCTTTCTGAGCAGCTGACAGAGAGCTGGCTGAGCAGCTGACAGAGAGCTGGCTGAGCAGCTGACAGAGAGCTGGGTGAGCAGCTGACAGAGAGCTGGCTGAGCAGCTGACAGAGAGCTGGCTGAGCAGCAGACAGAGAGCTGGGTGAGCGGCTGACAGAGAGCTGGCTGAGTAGCTGACAGAGAGTTGGCGGAGCAGCTGACAGAGAGCTGGCTGAGCAGCTTACAGAGAGCTGGATGAGCAGCTGACAGAGAGCTGGATGAGCAGCTCAGACATATAGCCGAGCAGCTCACAGACAACGCCCGAGTAGCTCACAGACAACATGCCGAACAGCTCACAGACAGCGACCGAGCAGCTCACAGATATCATGCCGAGCAGCTCACAGAGAGCGACCGAGCAGCTCCCACTACCCGCCACGTGGAACGCCAGCTCGGTACCACGCCCTCCTTTAACCAATAGTACAAGGTGCACCCCTTCAAATGTCTCTGTGTTCTCTGTGACTGAGTGGTTAGAGTGTCTGACTTTTTTCTAGGTCAGACTCCTAATCTGAAGGTTGGTGGTTCAATTCCCCATGCCCCCACCACTGCCAATTTGGATTTCCACAACTGTGGATAACTTACAGCGTCATCAAAGGCCAGTTGCTCTCATACCATGTCTATGTGGTGTGGGAGGTTAAAA
Organism: Branchipolynoe longqiensis; assembly: GCA_030323885.1. Lineage (NCBI taxonomy): Eukaryota > Metazoa > Annelida > Polychaeta > Phyllodocida > Polynoidae > Branchipolynoe > Branchipolynoe longqiensis. The sequence continues at coordinate 34,670,456 of CM059188.1, forward strand.
ATCCCTTTGTTCGCTAAAGGTGTAGGCTCGGGCTTTCTATCAACAAACTGTCTAATGGTGAAAACAAGTCTATTCAGACTTATCCATAATAGGCAGCAGACATCTTCAAGGAAGGATAACAGCTATGAACCTACACCTAGGGATGGATATATATATATAGTTGTAGGTTCATAGCTGTTTTGGTAGATCGTGGATATATATATATATATATATTTATATATATATATATATATATATATATGTGGATATATATATATATAGATATGTGCACATATACATGTACATGGGGTTTTAAATCCGTCCCGTAGTGGCGCTATCAGCGCGCTAAAAGCTCCAGCGGTGGAATTAGGAACTTCACCGAGCTAACATGCATATTGCTCAGTGAGGGACGAACTGCTAGGTGGTCTGTCTTTTGTTTATACTCCCATAATCCATTCTAGAGCCTATATATATAAATAGACTCACATGAACTCAGGTAGAGACTTATTTCTACAGATAACAATAGAGATATCACAAGGACAAAGACCTCTGAATATTCATGATATGAAAGATTTCATCGCATAGTAACCCCCCCCCCCCCACACACACACAAACCTACTACTACTAGTAATTATTACTACTAAAAAGTCAGTGGGGTCTCAGATGACCTTATAATCACATGACAGTTTGGTTTAATCATACGGGAAGTGGCCTGGGGCCCGACAATTTTGTTTGGATTAACCAATAATTTGGATTAACCAACTTAGGTTTAACTAACTCTTTTTATAAGATAAATGGTAGTATTTTGCCGAGCCGCCGAAAAAGGTTTGGATTAACTGATCGTTTGGTTTAACCGAGCTTGGTTTAACAGGGTTGTACTGTACAGAGTCATAACTTCCACGAACGGACATACACTGTCAGATATATAATTAAGACATCGGAAATGGCTCAAAATGTTAGAATGACAGGTGAAATATAGTTGCGAAGGGATTCTCTTGTTACTGTTGTTCTGTTTATTATGATTAACATCGTCATCATTATTAATGTCAGCATTACTATTATCGATAACATAATCATCATTATTATCATCATCATCATTATCACCACGATTATCACCATCACCATCTTTATCAACATCATCATCATCGCTAACAGGAATGATTCCAAAGGAGAATGAATGCAATTGCTGTTATCACAGCTAATTACTGGAACTGAAAGAGATTAATGCCGAGGTCCCAGCAAATGAGCAGGTTCGATTTACGACTACGAGTGCTCATTTACACAATTATTACTGTTGCGCATAATTGAATCACAACTGCCACCCCGCAGCACCGAGGTTATAACAACGCAGATCCCACTTAATGCCTCACCATGCATGACGCCCTCCAGGCGAAACACACGACTTAACACACACGGAGACATGTGTACTAGTCGAAGTGGGTCAGTTTTTTTTTATAGTTTTTTTTTGTAGCTTTACATCCTAGCAACATCTATGGTCATATCAGGACTTGTGACAGTGCACACTCATGATGCTTGGGTAGTGCTGCCCCACTGGGAGACCAGGCCGCCAGCACAATGAACCGATTTCCCTCTTGGTCACATTATCCTGATACTGAGCTAACCAGTCTTTGCCCTAGGCTAGTAATGTCGAGCACCAGGCCAAGTAGCGACAAGTATCAATTTTATAAGTGATTTCTTTGACTCGACGGTACTATGCTGCACACATGAATGTCCTACATAAAATGTGTCAACCCTTTAGTGGTTTCTGTGTTTAGATTTACCTCAATGGAGATTATCATATCTAGGTCATGACCTGTTTCTGACTTAAAGCTGTATAGTCAGATGAAAATGTAGCATTTTCGAAAACAAAATACGTACCTAGATTTGATCATACATATCCACCTTGTGCGCGTTTGTTCAACGGGGGAAGAGAGACTGCTTAATTTCTCATTGTGCTAAACCAGAACAAAGTCATATCAGCAAGGTTGTTTTTTGTAGAAGAATATTGGGATTTGCAGTTAACTGCGCATGCTCTCCGGAGATTGTCAATTAGTGTTAAACCACCATGCTGTCATATCGGTAAGGTTATTTTTAATATTAAAAAAAAGAAGAAATCAATCAACATAATACTTTTGACATTTCTGGACAGCTTGAGCTTTGACTCAAAAACGAGGGAAGTTCCTTAAACAGGATGCGCGTTATTCGCTGATTTCAGTATTGCTTTTCCATTGGAACTAAATAATTCTTTTTAAAGCCTTCACAGTATAATCTGGACCTTCATGCAGGTCACGTGAGCGCCTATAAGGAAAAGGTGATTACGAAGACAATTGTGGCCGGCATTGTTTAAAACAGCTACACCAGAAGGAAGTGATGCTCTTATACTATATCGCACCGGGCGCGGTGGCCGAATCGGTAGAGCGCGGGCCTCGCATGCGGGAGATCTGGAGTTCGATTTTTACAGACTGAAAGATAAGCGCTTCAGCGCTGATTTCAATGTTGGTCGGTTGTTGTTGTTTTACGTCCTAGCAACATCTAAGGTCATATCAGGACGGAGCTGATTTCTTTTTTTAAACGTACAAAAAAAACCACAATATATTCAAGAATAAATTATGAGAGATTTACCACAAAGATATTGAACCTGACCTATATATATAGAACTGTCAGCTACACACGCAGGTGCGGTAAGGGGACGGACTGCATCCGGTCTTGATCTCCAGTTTCCGGTTGGCTCAATAGTGTGTCATCGACCCGCCAGGGGGCGCGGGGTAAGGAGCAGCGCGCGCTGGTGTTTTTTTTTTATGTGGATGTCTTGTGAGGATTATGGGATATGCAGGTCACGTGGATGGGGCGGGACAGGGCGGTGCGGAACGGAGGACGTCACCTTGCCCACGTGACCGACGTGACACAGATCACGTGACTATATATATAGCACATAAACCCCGGGACGTGAAGATGGCTATTCAGGGAATATTACCGCATGAGTGCGTGTGCATGTGGGTGGGTGTTGAGGGCGGCGATGTGGAGGGTGGGGGTTCGGGGTGGGGGTCGAAAGGGGGTGGGGGGATGGAGTGGGGGGTGGGGGGATATAGGGTAGCGGTGGGTGTGGGTGATGGGGGTGGGGGTGACAGTGGGGGTGCAATGGGTGTGGGGGTGGGATATAGGGTAGCGGTAGGTGTGGGTGATGGGGGTGGTGCTGACTGGGAGTGTGGGGGTGGGATATAATATAGCGGAGGGTGTGGGTGATGGGGTCGGGGTGACAGTGGGGGTGTGGAATGGGTGTGGGGGATGGGGTGGGGGTGACAGTGGGGGTGGAATGGGTGTGGGGGTGGGATATAGGGTAGCGGTGGGTGTGGGTGATGGGGTGGTGCTGACTGGGGGTGGAATGGGTGTGGGTGTGGGGGTGGGATATAACATAGCGGTCGGTGTGGGTGATTCGGTGTGGGTGACAGCGGGTGTGGAATGGGTGTGGGTGTGGAATGGGTGGGGGGTGGAGGTGGTAGAAGGAGGGAATGGAGCAGGGGAGTTTGGGTGAGTTATGTCCGATAGGAGTGAGATGAAGGGGTGAGTAGATAAGTCAAAGGAAGGTTGGCGGGAGAGAAACCGCGAACAGAGGACGAGATTGGAGGCTGGAGGAAAAGCACCTCTCTATTTCGGGCGCAAATTAACAACTTCTGCGCATCGTTCTCGCGACGGATCCGTCTGCACATTTCCGGAAAGACACTTCCTGTCACAGTATATATATTATATATATATATATATCCACCGATATATATATACACATAAACACCTAACTTTCAGAAGCATTACATTGCTTTATTTTAAGAAATTTAGTACTAGAAGGTTTTAATTGAATTATGAATCAGCAATATAATTGTCGTGGGGGGTGATGAAAATGGGAAATATTGCGCTTAGAGCGGGACTCGAACCCACATCTCTCTGCATTCCGGCCCAGTGTCCTAACCATTACAGCACCTAGGCTCCCTGATATCAACACAATACCCATGCTTCATAATTCAAGCTTAACCAAACAATTTGACTTGTTTTCATCTATATTTGACCAGTTGTTGTAGTAGTTAGTTAGGTCTCAGTCACACTATGGATTTCAACCATTTTGCGACCACTTTGTGACCAAAGCAAAAACAGGTGGGAAAAACATTGGATGGCGATTAGTCATCAACTGATCGCTGACCAATCGTTGACAGTCAGGTGTGAGTTTGACTGTTAGGATGAGTGTTCGAGTGGGAGTAGGGTAAGTGTGGGAGTTAGTGTGAGTGAGTCAGGATGGGTGTTCAGGTGAGTGAGATGGTGGAAGTTAGGCTAAGTGTGAGGGTGGGAGTCAGGGTAGGTGTTAGAGTGAGTGTGTGGGTGTGAGTTAGAGTGAGTGTGAGGGTGGGTATTAGGGTGAGTGTTTGGGTGGGAGTCAGGGTAGGTGATAGCATGATTCAGAGTATATGTTAGGATGAGTGTGAGGGTGGGAGTTATGCTGAGTGGGAGGATGGGTATTATGGTGAGTGTGAGCTGGGAGTTAGGGTAGGTGCTAGAATGAGTGTGAGGGTGGGAGTTAGGGTGAATGTTAAGGTAAGTATGATGGTGGGATTTAGGGTCAGTATGAGGGGCAGTTAGGGTGAGTGTGATGCTGGCAGTCAAGGTGGGCATTAGGGTGAGTGTGAGTGAGAATGGAAGTTAGGGTGAGTGTGAGGGTGTGAGTCAGGGTAGGTGCTAGGATGAGTGTGAGAATGTGAGTTTGGTCAAGCATTAGGGTGAATGTGATGGTGGGAATCAGATGTTATGATCATGAGTGGTCATCGAGCAGTCACAACAGTGCTATGGTCACTGAACTGGTTGCGACTAAAATGCACCCACTGAGTGGGCAATCGATCAGCAACATACCTCCATTGCACTGCTAAATTCACCATATATTGTAATGTATTCAAAGTAATTGCTAGTGTTGGCAGATTTGTTAAATAATGCAAAATATTTATTTGATAGATGTACATGTCATTATTAACATGGGTAATTCTCAATGTGGCAAGACTACGATACACTCCTGATTATGAACTTACACTGATGCCACCACCTAGCATTATTCCTATTCATTAATATGGGTGCTCACTGGGTTTGAACCCAGACATGCGACTACTGCTACCACTTAGCACTATTTTACACCACCAGCCTCTTATGTCACAACCACATCCCGGGTTCAAACGGACATGAACACATGAAGTCAGGCCATTCTACAATATTTGTTGTTTGATTCAAAGCCCCAACCTACCGAAATACCATATATGTCAGGATTTGACCGTCCCATGCATTTGGATCAATTCTATCTGTGAAGACCAGAAGCATTTGCCCACCGTGGATACACATGCATCATGTGGTCAGGGTGTATGTTCACAATGATGGAAGATGGTAGACTTCGTAGAGGTTGGGAAGACATTTACACTTTAAAGGACGTCCAACAAAACATTCCAGGGTTTTCAGGAGAATGACCAGCAGCCTTGCCAGAAACACTGCATAATGGAGGAAGTGTTGTGCTGTCGACTGGAAGCTCGCCAACTACATAAACAACCGTTAAGCTCTTGACCATTGATATTGATACTGTCACGTGTTGCTTTGCTGTGTCTACAACCCCTTCGTTCCCCCCCCCCCTCCCTGAGACATCCTCTGCCATCTGGTCCGGCTGTCAGGTCTAACACCAACCCACACCATATATTTTAATGGATTCAATATAATATTTGCTCCTGTTGACAGCTTTGTTAAATAATGCAAAATATTTATTTTATAGTAGTATGAAGATGATTTGTGATCTATAATTAAATAATGTGTTACAATTATGAGCTACACATAGATTAGTGCTTATAATACAGCTTAGTATTATTATTTATGTGTAGAATTTGGACAACAATGCATTCCAATATATTGTTATTTTATAATGATAATCACTTATGGTGTACAAAATGTGTATAATAAGTGATGAATAAAGTTCATTGCAAAATATCATGCATTATTATAATAATCTGCACATAAATTAGTGCCTACACATACTGCTGCCTGTTTTGTTTGATTCCTAGTGTGGATGACATGGTGCTCAAGGTGTAGTAAACCACATTCAGGGATTTCGCGAAATAACTGGAACATCATTTCAGTGATTACGCAAAATCCCTGAACATTTCAGAGATTTCATGAAATCCCTAAGTGAAACAGTGATTTCACGAAATCCCTGAAAGTTTTAGGGATTTCGCGAAATCCCTGATTACACAATCTTACTGTAACATATGTACAGGCAATGCACTTACACATACATACACAGGGTAAGTTCACAACCATATAATGCATAGCTTGTACAGGATCCTGGTCACGGCACCTGTATTTTGGTGGTAATGATGAAAATGGGAAATACTGTGCTTAGAGTAGGAATCGACCCCACATCTCTTGCATACCAGGCTAGTGTAGCCATTACACCACCTGGACTCCCCTGCCTGCACTGGCTTGATCAGGCTTCTCCGCGCGGATATAGCACGCTCATCGCAGGGCGGGGTAAAGGATGGGGTCTATCAATAAGTGACACGGTGCAGACGACATAAAACCAGGGTGGGGACATCTGAGCGGAGTAGATCCCCGGGGCTACGACGAGAAAACAAGGGATTCATCCAGATCAATGTTGTGTGTGAAGATTTGTGTTGGGAGTGCGCGTGTGTGGAGTGTGTGTGAGGTTCTGTGTGGGGTATGTGTGGGGGGGGGGGGTTCTGTTTTTGGGAAGCTAGATCTCTGTGTGGAGTATGTGAGGTTGTGTGTGGAGAGTATGTGAGGTTATGTGTGGAGAGTGTGTGTGATGTTATGTGTGGAGGGTGTGTGACGTTGTGTGTGAATAGTGTGTGTGACGTTGTGTGTGGTCTTGTGTAGAGTGTGTGTGAGGTTGTGTGTGGAGAGTGTGTTTGAGGTTATGTGTGGAGATTGTGTGTGGAGAGTGTGTGAGGCTCTGTGTGGGGGGAGTGTGTGAGGCTCTGTGTTGGGAGAGTGTGGGAGGCTCTGTGTGGGGAGAGTGTGTGAGACTGTGTGGGGAGAGTGTGCGAGGCTATGTGTGGGGGGAGAGTGTGTGAGGAGTATGTGTGAGTCTCTCTGTGGGGAGAGTGTGTGAGACTGTGTGGGGAGAGTGTGTGAGGCTATGTGTGGGGAGTGTGTGTGAGGATGTGGGGGAGAGTGTGTGAGGTTATGTGTGGGGAGAGTGTGTGAGATTCCGTGTGGGGACTGCGTGAGGTTCTGTTTGTGGAGAATGTGTGAGGCTCTGTGTGGGGAGTGTGTGTGAGGCTCTGTGTGAGGAGAGTGTGTGAGGCTCTGTGTGGGGAGAGTGAGTGAGGCTCTGAGTTGGGAGAGTGTGTGAGGCTGTGTGGGGAGTGTGTGGGAGACTCTGTGTGGGGAGAGTGTGTGAGGCTGTGTGGGGAGTGTGTGTCAGGCTCTGTGTGGGGAGAGTGTGTGAGGCTCTGTGTGGGGAGAGTGTGTGAGGCTCTGTGTGGTCAAGAGTCAACTGGTCCCTTGATCCATTGCTTGGCATTGGCAGTGCCAGCTGGGGCAGCGATATGTACAGCCTGCACTCGCAGTGCGCCTGCTCCATTGATGAGTGGGAGAGGCCCGTGTCGTGGAAAATGTACATTTCACAACACGGCATGCTGTATGTACGTTTCAGAACATGGTGTTCCGTGTGTACATTTCACAACATGGCGCACCGTGTGTACATGTCACAACACGGGGCGCCGTTTGTATGTTTCATAACATGGCGTTCCATGTGTACATTTCACAACATGGTGTGCTGTGTGTACGTTTCATAACATGGTGTTCCGGGTGTACATTTCACAACACTGCATGCTGTGTGTACGTTTCATAACATGGCGTTCCATGTGTACATTTCAAAACACGGTGTGCTGTGTGTATGTTTCACAACATGGTGTTCCATGTGTACATTTCACAACATGGCATGCTGTTTGTACATTTCAGAACATAGCGTTCTGTGTGTACATTTCACAACACGACGTGCTGTGTGTACGTTTCACAAGATGGTGTTCTGTGTGTACATTTCACAACACGGCGTGCTGTGTGTACGTTTCACAACATGGTGTTCCGTGTGTACATTTCACAACATGGCGTGCTGTGTGTACATTTCACTGCTAAATAGTTTAGATACATTTATCAGTTAGCTATCGCCAGCTGTTCAATGTCAACATGAGCTGAGCTGCTCAACGTCCCCCACATAAAAACAAGGAGGATGCGCAAAACAAAAGTGACTAACCACACTGTGATACTCTGAGGCAAATTACCAGCCCTTCTCCATGACACAAGCCACTCTTCTCAGCTAACACTACACAGAACATAAAGCATTCACCTCTAGTGCTGCACATTGTGGACATGAACCCCATGTTGTAGGTTCAATTCCTGACCCAAGTTAAAACCAGGAAACTTAGACATGTCTTACAGTTGTAGCTACATTACCTGGTGTTCAGCATGAGTAAATGTCAATGTTGGATGGTTGTTGTTGTATTACGTCCGATCAACATATCAGGAGTAATGCAACATTCGAATTGAGGAGCGATGGGTAACGGGGGGCTGGTGGGGGCATCAAGCCTAATGCACATAATAATGTAAGGAAGGCATAACACTGACTTGCATTCTACCAGCTTGTATATCACATATAAGCCATGCCATTATTCCACTGTTCAGATCTGCTTTAGATTCAGACATGGGATCATGCAGTTGGATACTAAACAATGTCATACACGCTCAGCCAGTAGAACACCCTTGAGGGGCGTCATAGTGACTTCAGTGCGATATGGTGGTCATCTCATACCGGAAACAGCAGCATAGCTGGTACCCGTCATGCCGAACCAGCTGCCGGTAGGACTGGGGGTGGGAAGATGAGCGCGGGCGGTGGGGGGATAGGGGGAGAGGGGAGCGCGAGAGGAGGGGGAGGGGAGAGGGGGAAGGAGAGGGGGAAGGGGGAGGCGAGGGAGGAAGAGGGGAGGCGAGGGAGGGAGAGGGGAGGCGAGGGAGGGAGAGGGGAGGGGGAGAGGGGAGGAGGAGGGAAGGATGAGGGAGTGGCAGGGGGAGGAAGCGGGTGTGGGGACGAGGGAGAGTGGCAAGGGGAGGGGGGAAGGGGGGGGCGGGTAAGGGCAGGGGAGAGGCAGGAAGGGGAAGGGGAGGAGGGGGGGGGGGAGGGTAGTGCCGAACCAGCTGCCAGTAGGACTGGGGGTGGGAGGTGGGCGCGGGGAAGGGGGAGAGGGGGAGGGGAGAGGGGGGGGGGAGGATGCGGATGGAGAGGGGGGAGGAAGAAGGGGGAGGGGAGGGGGGAAGGGGAGGGGGGGGATGGGGAGGGCGACGGAGGGATGGAGAGGGATGGGGAGGGGGAGAGAGGGAAGGGAGCAGGGAGGGGTGGGGAGGGCGACGGAGGAATGGGGAGGGATGGGGAGGGGGAGAGGGGAGGGGAGGAGGAGGGGGGAGGAGGAGTGGGGGAAGGGGGAGGATGAGGGAGTGGCAGCGGGGGGAAGCGGGTGTTGGACTGAGTGGGAGTGGCAGTAGTGAGAGGGGGAGCGGAGGGGGAGGGAGAGGGGGAGAGGGGAGGGGAGGGCGAGGGGGGGGGGAGGGGAAGGGGGAGGGGAAGGAGCATGGGAGAGGGATGATGGGGAGAGGGGAGGAGGGAGAGAAGTGGGAGGGGAGGAAGGGGGGAGATCATCGAACTGGGTTCACTCACACGGTGGCGCTCAAGGCAAACAAGACGCAGACTGTGCAGCGGAGCAACTGGGGGGGATCTCCGGCGCTGGTCACAATCATGTATACCTCCTCTTAGTTAGTTTATCTCTAAGTATTTGATCTTGCAGGTTTATCAATGCCAGTTCCAAATGGAGTGGTTCCAGACAATAACAATTCTACTGTGGTGAGACATTCAATTGCTATTATTTATGGTAATTTAATTAACCAGATTACTTAGTATAGCTATTATTTATGGTAATTTAATTAACCAGATTGCTTAGTATAGCTATTATTTATGGTAATCTAATTAACCAGATTACTTAGTATAGCTATTATTTATCGTAATTTAATTAACCAGATTACGTAGTACAGCTATTATTTATGGTACTTAAATTAAAGTTGCATAATCCGAACGTTTTGAGTTTCTGAAATGTTCTGAGATAAATACATTAGGTTGATCGTTATTATGTACCTTACCTTAGCTTAAAGTAACTTTTATTTTAAGTGGCTAACTTTTGAGATATTTGAAGTGGAACCATGCAAAATTAATTTTGGCAAGCTTGTCAAAACTCTGACCCCATAGGCTTCTGCAGTAACAGGTTCCAGTCAATTGCCTCAGTGTTCCCTTCTATCACTGTCTATGTGGTGACAAATGTTTAATAAGTACACCAGTATCTAAGTTAGATATCTAGAATCAAATTTAGATAATTGTTTTGGTTTTGAAAATTTGATATTTTCATCGGACTATGCAGCTTTAACCAGATTATTTAGTACAGCTATTATTTATGGTACTTTAATTAACCAGATTACTTAGTATAGTGTCTCATTTCCTTTTCGAAGCATAGTTAATCGGATGGAGTAAGTCGGCAGGAAAAACGCGGAATTGAAATTAAATAATACACACCAATTAATGTATCTTTTTTTCATGAAGCAGAAGAGCTGTTGATACGCTTAGATAATATTTACACTTATCTGGATATGAATTGGATATAACACACGTCTCCTGGAATCGAGATCTTGATTCAGCAAAAGAATGACTGACAGGAAGTGGTCGTAACAAATGTTTATTCAAAGAAAAACAGTAGCGCCCGGGCCTAGCCATACGAAGGAAACATAGAGAAAGTAGTAGGGCGGGTGGACAAAAATGCTTGCACATCGCCGGCTCACTAAGAAGTGAAGAGAGAGCGAGAGAGAGAGCGGTGAGCATGGCGGACAGCAGGGGAGGTGTGAAACCTGCTGGCCAATCAGGTGGATGGAGAGAAGGCCAAATTGAACTCATTTGTCCACCCTAAGAAGAGTCCAAATCTCAGCAGACAGGGGAAGGGGGACTCATGTAGTTCCCATAGAATATAGCGCAATGTGAACATTGCGACCAATTATACATATGTAGTAGTCTGCACTGACCTCTCAGGCAAGGAGCCGCATAGACAGGTAGGCGTGGGTAGTATGGTGATATCAGGGAGCCTAGGTGGTGTAATGGTTAGCACACTGGAATGCAAAGAGATGTGGGTTCGAGTCCCGCTCTAGGTGCAATATTTCCCATTTTCATCGCCCCCATGACACTGGTTGCTGTGACCAGGATCCTGTACAAGCTATGCACTGTAGGTTGTTGAACCTACCCTGTGTATGTATTGTAAGTGCATTCATTGTCTGTATGTATGTAATTGTAAGCATTATAAGACTTACAATTCCAGGGGGACGAGTGTTGTAGTCTGCACTGACCTCTCAGGCAAGGAGCCACATAGACAGGTAGGCGTGGGTAGTATGGTGATATCAGGGAGCCTAGGTGGTGTAATGGTAGCACACTGGCCCGGAATGCAAAGAGATGTGGGTTCGAGTCCCGCTCTAGGCGCAATATTTCCCATTTTCATCGCACCTATGACACATACTACAATATTTAAAGAGTTCAGGTGCAAAACCATGTAAATGCCAATCCAAAAATGGAGATTAACATTGGAATCAAACCCTTAAAAACTTAATTTTGTTATATTCCTACTCTTTTGTTCATTGTTCCACAAGCATGTGATCATATGAAAAGTGGAATTAGTGAGAATTAAAATTATTTTCAGGTAAAAATCTGTTACTTAAACAACATTTTTGGATTGGCTTTTACGTGGTTTTGCACCTGAGCTCTTTATATTTTTTAAGTTGGATAATGTGACGACTTTGAATGTTTGCTAAAATATTAATGATACATATATTAGGTTGATAATAATAGTAATAATAATAATAATACTGATAATAATAATGGATTTTACTTTAGTTTGAAGTAACCTTTATTTCAAAGGGGCTAACTTTGGAGATGATTTAGAGTGAAAACATATCAAATTAATTTTGGATTGCACATCTAAATGCTAAACAGAATAGACTATAAAAATGAATAGGTTTGATTAAATTAGTATTCCGTCTACGCAGCAAATAAATACAAAATGAGCGCAAGGATATCGAAGATGTATATGTAAGATCAAATCAAGGTAAGTGGATTTGTGCCGGAAATGTTATGCTTTCATCGGACTATGCAGCTTTAAGTAGAATATGACCTGGATTGTACAGCTATGGGAATTTTCCCAAGTGAACTCTCCTGATATCACCCCAATAAAATCAGCACCCATCTGTCATTACATGCATGGTGCAATGGACAATAAAGAATGCAAAATAAAATAGCCATATGACGCTGATTCATATACCTAAATAATGTCAGCCAGGTCGCCAAATTACCCAAACCGAAAAATAAGTCCAGGCATCCTATTTGTAATAACTCTCACTGCATCTGACAACAATTGCTACTTCTACTGAGCATTATCTGTTAGTATGCACTAAAAAAGAAAACTGTGTAAACTGACTGATAATGCCTGTAGTCTAAACAACAATGTATCGCTATTGGCAAGAACACTTGAAAAAATCAGTTACACTAAAAAAGAGAATACATTTATCGACTCCTGATTATTCATTTGATTTAAATCATATTATTATTCCAGTAGTAATTTGCTTAGGTATGAGATTCTATCAGATATATTCAACGCTCTGTGGGTGGATATCTTTACTTGGAGCTTATCACAAGAGTCTTTAATTTCTAGGTAATTTCAGACTGTTTTTGTCTCTTCATTCAAGCAGTGCCACCTGATGTAAATAAAGTGAGTTCTGGTGCCACCAATTCCCACCACCAACCCGCCCTCTGGCGTCAGTGGCAAGAATTAACACTGTAGGCAGCAACCCCCTGTAAAACAGGCTCTGGTGGGAAAAGGTATTATAGAGGAATTCCACGACCACCCCGCCCTCTGTCGGAAGTGGCTGTTATTGTTTGTTGGAGTTTCACATCCTGGCAACATCCAAGGTCATATCAGGATAGGCACCAACTTGGGACAGTGCACTCTCATGGTGATTTTCATAGTGCTGTCTCCCTGAGAGACCAGGCCACTGGCACCATAACCCAATATCCCACTCGGTCGCACTATCCCAATATTGAGCTAACTAGTCCGTTCCCTATCCTAATAATGCAGAGCATTAGTCTGGTAGCGACAAGTATAAAATTGTGTAAGCCATTGGCTTGACTCGACCAGAATTCAAACTCCCGGCCTTCCACACGGGAAGCCTGCGCTCATCCGATTGTATAACCACGTCCTATGATGGCAGTCGCAAGAGGTATTGTTGTAGGTGGCAGCTCACTGAGCTTGTTTCCGTGGGGAAAAGGTCTATACTATGTATATATATCATCCACGTGGGAGCAAGCAAGATGGCGTCGGTGAGACCCTAGGACATTCTGGTGCCATGACCCTTGGCTGGCCATTGCCCATTCAGCGCATTTATCAGGAGTGAGGAATCTCCAGTCGCCTTCGCTGGAGAACTCAGACACCAAGGTCATTGGGGGCATGTGGGTCATTCGTGGGCTTCTCTCGGTACAAGGAGCTCGATATGGACGACGAGGAATGAGAGCCAGTTCTGTATGGCGTCAAATTCTCACCAGCAGATCTTCGCATACACTTCCTCAGTTTATTTAGCCGTATATGTGTTGGGAGAGTGATTTGGAAGTGGAAAGGCATAACCATCCAGTTTCTGATTTAGTTTTTGATGGAATGTGGGTCTTTCTCTGTTTTTGTTTTAAAAGTTGTCTTTTGATGGATGACTCTTGCAAAGTTCACTTGATATGATTTGCATATGGCTGGTAAAACCAGTGCCTCGGCACTCTAAAAGGTGTAGGCCTATATTCTGATGAATAAATGTTTACTAAAAAAAAATCTATGATGCCTAAAGAATACGGACGTACAAATGGAATTGAGTGCTAGACTGCGAGACACTCTATATTTGCTGTTGCCAGACGCAATGGCCAAATTTCTGAGAGCGCTAATTAGCTTGTCATGTGGGAGGTCGTGGGTTCCATTCCCAACTGGATTAACCAATAACTGACAAAATTGATACATGTCGCTACCAAGCCTTGCGCTCAGCATTACAAGGACTGGTTTGTTCAGTATTAGGATAAGGTATCGAGTGGGATCTTGGGTCATGATGCCAGTTGCCTGGTTCTCCTAAGGAGTGGCAGTAAAAAGTTGCAATGAGTGAGCACTGTCAAAGGTCGATATCCGCAGATGGTGCAAGGCTACAAAATCCAAGCGAAAATAGTAAAGCTTGTTTTATTTAATGATGCTTCTACAGCGCACTGATTTTTATCATCGGCTATTGGACGTCAAACATATAGTCATTCTGACATATTTCTTTGGAGGAAACTTTCTGCCACCACATAGGTTACTCTTTCTGATAAGCAGCAAGAGATCTTTTATATGCACTACCCCGCATATAGGACATCACATACCTCAGCCTTTGATGAACCAGTTGTGGACGACTGGTTGGAATCGAAAATAGCCCAAACTGCAAATGGATCCACTAAGATGGATTGATAGGATGACCGACACCTTCACGGGTGGACACTCTACCACCTGAGCTACGTCCCGCTCCCACAAAATTCAAGCAAGACAAATAAACAGTTGCTGCTTCCTTGTACCCTAAAACTGATACTAGTTATGTACTAGAACAAATACTCACTACACATTCTACAACTTACTTGCTCGGCTATGAATATACAACAGGATGTATAGTACACCTCATAATTTGTAATCCTCCACCTATTTTCCCCCCATGATCTCCGACGTTCATGAATAATACTAATTGTTGTTGTCGGTAAATGAGCATTGTGATTGAGTAAATGCAAATGGCGTCATGTTGCGTAGATGCATACCTCATACTTCAACGATACCAGGGTCGTAGCTAACCGGGGGATGGGGAATGGGGGGGGGGAGTTCCCCTTTCATAAAAACACCCAAGCACCCCCCCCAAAAGCACAATAAACAACAAATAAAAACAATAACAAAAACAAACAAATAATTTTTTAAAGAATAAAAAAGAGTATGGAACCTGTCTTAAATGGCTGGAAATAACATTTCAGAGCCTCTAGTTTGCAACATTTCGTGGGGGAGGGCCAGACCCGCAGACCCCACTAGTACCTTGCGCCTTCGGCATCCCCCATATTACCTCGTGCCATTGGCACTCATCCGTTCCGACAATACTTCTGCCTCCACAAAATAATTGCGGTGACTGCGAACAAGAATTCCTACCTACGGCCCTGGATATATCAATGCAGGTGGCATCATCAATGGTTGTCTAACCTCAAAAACTAAATTTCAAAGCTACTGCCCTAGATACATCAATGTCTAAACCCACAAAAACAATTTCCTAGCTACGGCCCTAGATACATCAATGCAGATGGCATCCTCAATGGTTGTCTAACCCCACAAACAAAATTTCAAAGCTATGGCCCTAGATACATCAATGTCTAAACCCACAAACACAATTTCCTAGCTACGGCCCTAGATATATCAATGCAGGTGGCATCCTCAATGGTTGTCTACCTCCTCACCTTACCCCGGGAGAGGTATGTGGTAGAATGATGGCCCAGCTGCCACGTTCCCAATTTGGACAATCAATCTATGTGTGCGCAGGCGCGAGGGCTCTTCTCATCCCTGTGAACTCGACCTGCCAGGTGGTAGCAGTACAGGAAACATTGTCTGACAGTAAAGGGGCTGTCACATTAGGGTTTTTTGCGGGAGCGTATGGCGGCGTAGGTGCGTTACGTCATATACGTCGGCATACGCTGTATACGCTACTCATACGCTACGCATACGCTACTCATACGCTACTCATACGCCGCCAGATGCCGCCAGATGCCGGCTTATGAGGCATACGCCACCATACGCTTTCATAAATCCGTCCGTCCACATTTTTTTGTGCATGCTCAAAAAATCTCGACCTATGAGAGCGTATGGCCCATACGCTACTCATACGCTGACATACGCTCCTCATACGCCGGCATACGCTCCTCGTACGCTAGGGGTACGCCGGCATAGGTTTTTCATACGCTCAACTTGTGTCACCGGCGTATCTCTAGCGTATCTCTAGCGTATGTAGCGTACGCATAACCTACGAGTTACGTATGGGAGCGTACTCCTAGCGTATGCACAGCGTATGCACAGCATATGCACGCTACTCATACGCGCATACGCTATGCGTACGCTACTCGTACGCTACTCGTTCGCTCCACATGCCAATCAAAACTGTCAAAAAATGTCACAGCACGCTCCCACACGCTCCTCATACGCTCCTCGTACGCTCCTCATAGGTTCCACATACGCTCAAAACCAGCCAAAAGGTCACCAAATGTCATTATAGGCCGGCACGCGCAGGACCTACGTAGGTTTTCAATATGCTCCCGCCATACGCCGTAATGTGACAGGGCCTTAACAACGAAGACAAACCACTGCGTACGCAACTCATCTCCATGAAACCAGACGTGGTGGCTGAATTGGTCAGAGCGCACGCCTCTCGTACGGAAGGTCGGGAGTTCGAATCTCAAACCAAAGTAATCAAATTTATACTTGTTGCTTCCTAGCTTGGCGCTCGGCATTAATAGGATAGGGAAAGGACTGGTTAGCACAGCGTCTCGATAAGGTGACTGTGTGGGATATCCGGATCATGGTGCTGTTGGCCTGGTGTCCCAGTGGGACAGTACTATAAAGTCGCCATGAGTGCGCGCGGTCCTGACGGGAATGCTTGCTTCCCATTCGGGAGGTCATGGGATCAATCCCTGACTGAGTCTAAAGCAACGGCGTACAAAATTGATACTTGTCACTATTCTGCCCAATGCTCAGTACTACAAGGAAATAACAAGGTTAATGGCCTGCATGGCTCACTGTTGGTGGGTGGGTGGGGGTGGGGGGTGGGGGGGGGCAAAAAACAATAATTGATCGTCTACGATGGAAATAACATCATCCCGACCGCCTCTAGGCCTGGTTAGTGTTAAAGGAATGACTTTGTGGGAGAAAGGCCTCCTGTTGACTTAACTGTTAACCCCAGCCACCACACAACGCGCAGTCGCGAATAGGTTATCAGTAAAGCTACATAGTCTGATGAAGTATCACATTTTCAAAACCAAAACAATTATCTAGATTTGATTCTCCATATCTAAGTTAGATACTGATGCACTTATTGAACATTTGTTTCTGCATATAAGGGAAAGCTGAGTCAAATTAATAGAAGTTGTTACTGCTGAGGCCTATGGTGTCAGAGTTTTGGCCTGATTGCCAAAACTAATTTAACATTTTTGCACTTCAAATACTCCAAACTTAGACATTTAAAATAAAAAATGACTTCAAAATATAGTGAAGTAGATAATAATGAGCAATGTTAAGGCCCTGTCACACTACGATGTTTCTCACCGGCGTGCGGGCCACTTGCAAAATATTTGCAACCCGTCGACACACGTCCAACTCTTCGGCGTTTTGGGAGAAAGTTTGACAGGGCGCAGTGTGTTAGTAGCGTGCTATGAGCGCGCGGCCAATGGGGTTCGACGTGCGGCGGAACAAAGTGTCAACGTCCCGCCAGCGGGTTCCCAGCATGCCATCAGCGTGTTATCGGCGCGTTGTCGGCGCGCCGCTGGCGTGCCAACAGCCTGGGGGTAGCGCATCATTAAAGGTTTGCAGAACACCGGGTAACATTAGGCGCACGGCAGACGTGCCAGCAACACGTCAAGACGCGCCAGCAACATGTCAAGACGCGCCAGCAAAACGTCAAGACGCACCAGCAACACGTCCAACGTGTCGAGAAATGCTGGAGCAACGCCAATAGCGCACCCACTACCCATCGATGGGACGTTACTGATGGAACGGTCGCATTTTGGCGAAAAAAATGCCAATGCCTCACGCCGACGGCCACCGACGTGTCGATTCACACGTTGCTATCCCTCAACGTGTACCGACACGCCGGTAACGTGCCGGTAATGCGCGGGTAACGTGTCCCGACGTGTACCGACGTTTCGACCAAAAAGGCAACACGTCGACGCGCATTGGTGGGAAACGTCGCAGTGCGACAGGGCCTTAATATATATATCTCAGGAAAATGACTGAAACCCTCTCTACTCCTCATTCAGCTATCCCGAACCGGAATAGTGTTGCGAATTGGAGATAGTATCAGATGAACCTGCAGACGGTGGAGGGTGGGTGGTGAATATGGTGGAGGGTGGGTGGATGGTAAAACAGTGTGACGGTGTTCCGCTTCGCTAAAATGGCAAAAGAGGGTGGTGTCATGAATTAATCGGCAACCAGATGCGCCGTGAGTGAGGGCCATTTTGCATGCCCGGTGTGGCTGCGACTAACACTAACAAGACACCACTCTCACACACCATTAGCCGAAATAGCCGAAATAGCTGAAGTAACTGAAATAGCTGAAATAGCTGAAGTAGCTGAAGTAGCTGAAGTAGCTGAAGAAGCTGAAGAAGCTGAAGTAGCTGAAGTAGCTGAAGAAGCTGAAGAAACTGAAATAGCTGAAGAAGCTGAAGTAGCTGAAGAAGCTGAAGGAACTGAAACAGCTGAAGTAGCTGAAGAAGCTGAAATAGCTGAAGAAGCTGACGAAGCCGAAATAGCTGAAGTAGCTGAAGAAGCTGAAATAGCTGAAGAAGCAGAAGTAGCTGAAGAAGCTGAAGAACTTGAAGAAGATGAAGTAGCTGAAGAAACTGAAATAGCTGAAGAAGCTGAAGTAGCTGAAGAAGCTGAAGGAACTGAAGCAGCTGAAGTAGCTGAAGAAGCTTAAGAAGCTGAAATAGCTGAAGTAGCTGACAAAGTTGAAGAAGCTGAAGTAGCTGAAGTAGCTGAAGGAGCTGAAGAAGCTGAAGAAGCTGAAATAGCTGTAGAAGCTGAAGTAGCTGAAGAAGCTGAAATAGCTGAAATAGCTGAAATAGCTGAAGTAGCTGAAGTAGCTGAAGAAGTTGAAGAAGCTGAAATAGCTGAAGTAGCTGAAGAAACTGAAGAAGCTGACATAGCTGAAATAGCTGAAATAGCTGAAGTAGCTGTAGCTGAAATAGCTGAAATGGCTGAAGTAGCTGAAGAAGCTGAAGAAGCTGAAATAGCTGAAGTAGCTGTAGCTGAAATAGCTGAAATAGCTGAAGTAGCTGAGGTAGCTGAAGAAGTTGAAGAAGCTGAAGTAGCTGAAATAGCTGAAATAGCTGAAGTAGCTGACAAAGTTGAAGAAGCTGAAGTAGCTGACAAAGTTGAAGAAGCTGAAGTAGCTGAAGTAGCTGAAGAAGTTGAAGAAGCTGAAATAGCTGAAGTAGCTGAAGTAGCTGAAGAAGTTGAAGAAGCTGAACTAGCTGAAGAAGCTGAAATAGCTGAAATCGCTAAAGAAGCTGAAGTAGCTGACAAAGTTGAAGAAGCTGAAGTAGCTGAAGTAGCTGAAGAAGTTGAAGAAGCTGAAATAGCTGAAGTAGCTGAAGAAGTTGAAGAAGCTGAAGTAGCTGAAGAAGCTGAAGAAGCTGAAGAAGCTGAAGTAGCTGAAGTAGCTGAAGTAGCTGAAGTAGCTGAAGTAGCTGAAGAAGCTGAAGTAGCTGAAGTAGCTGAAGTAGCTGAAGTAGCTGACAAAGTTGAAGAAACTGAAGTAGCTGAAAAAGTTGAAGGAACTGAAGTAACGGAAATAGCTGAAGTAGCTGAAAACGTTGAAGGATTTGAAGTAGCTGAAGAAGCTGAAGTAGCTGAAGAAGCTGAGGTAGCTGAAGAAGCTGAGGTAGCTGAAGAAGCTGAAGTAGCTGAACTAAAGTAGCTGAAGAAACTGAAGAAGTTGAAGGAACTGAAACTGACGATAATGACAAAGTCGGTAGGTGTATTTACTCGACTGGGATTTTAAAAAACCCGAGATGACCTCGATCTATTCCGGATCGTTGTCAGGCCCCGATTAAATGGACCGATAATAGCGAATGCAGAAAAATGCTCGCTTGGAATGGGTGGGTGGATCCCACTTTTATGGCAACCATAATTCAGTCCAGATGCTCACCGGATTCGGAGAGGCTCAACTTCCGGTGCTGATTTCCGCTTCCGCTTCCGCTCCCCACCAATAAACCATCCCAGTTATGGCGTTAACTGCGGGAACTGGGCGTTGACAAGACTCAAAGACGCTGGTTCGCCTACAGTAGCATCTGTCTTCGGTGACCTCCGTGATCAGCCACCCCTGCTATATGTGGATATTTTTGTTAAATGTGCAGCGGACCCCTGCCATATGTGGACCCTTTCGTTAAATGTAGTAACTGATTTTGTTTCATTTGATTTTCACTTCGACGACCGGACTCGGTGGTCGAATCGATAGAGCGCTCCCGCGCGGTAGGTCAGTAATTCAATTCCAGGTCGAGTCAAACCCATGACTTACAAAATGTTTACTTGTCGCTTCCTAGCCAGGCACTCGGGATTATTAGGATAGGGCAACGAATGGTTGGCTCGGTGTCAGGATAATGTGACTGAGTGGGATATCAGGTCATGGTGCTGGTGGCCTGGTCTCCCAGTGGGGCAGTGCTATAAAGTCACCATGAGTGTGCACTGTCACAAGTCAGTGCCTGTCCTAGTATAATCTTAGATGTTGCCAGTATGTAAAACACCAACAACTAACCAACCTTCGACGACGGGACACCTGCTATATGTCATGACAACACTGGTGTTGGTCCACTGATTGGTTGGTTGTTGGAGTTTTACATCCCAGCAACATCTAAAGTCATATCAGGATGGGTACTGACTTGTGACAGTGCACACTCATGGCGACTTTATAGTGCTGCCCCACTGGGAAATCAGGCCACCACCACCATGACTCGATATCCGACTCAGTCAGTGAGTCACATTATCTATCCAGACACTGAGCTAACCAGTTCTTGCCCTATCCTAATAATGCTGAGCGCCACGCTAGGAAGTGACAAGTATCAATTTGATAAGTCATTGGTTTGACTCGACCGGGAACCGAACTCCCGAACTCCCGATCTCCCGCACGCGAGGCAGGCGCTCTATCGATTTGGCTACTGCACCCGGTAATGAAACTTGGGAGCTGATCGCATTCCTAACCACAAATACATTCCTCACAACAATTCACATTAAGAAAGCCAATTCCATGACACGCCAGCATGACTAGTTCATCTTCACTGTCACAAGTGTAGTGACAGTGAAGCTGCCTGTAAAACAAACGGGCGCATCTGTCTTGTGACAGTTGGCACATGTTTTTATGTCATTCGCGTCTCTTCAGATCTGCAATCTAAAACGTCCACAACTTCTCGTGATCTCTCTCATGAATGGCATCAAGGTGTGTGGAGGGGTGTGTGTGGAGGGGTGTGTGGAGGGGTGTGTGTGTGGATGGGGGGGGTGTGGAGGGGTGTGTGGAGGGGTGTGTGTGGAGGGGTGTGTGGAGGGGTGTGTGTGGAGGGGTGTGTGTGGAGGGGTGTGTGTGGAGGGGTGTGTGTGGAGGGGTGTGTGTGGAGGGGTGTGTGTGGAGGGGTGTGTGTGGAGGGGTGTGTGGAGGGGTGTGTGGAGGGGTGTGTGTGGAGGGGTGTGTGGAGGGGGTGTGTGGAGGGGGTGTGTGGAGGGGGCGTGTGGTGGGGTTGTGTGGAGGTGTGTGGAGGGGTGTGTGCGGAGGGGTGTGTGGAGGGGTGTGTGTGGAGGGGTGTGTGTGGAGAGCTCTGTGTGTGGAGGGATGTGTGGGTGGAGGGGTGTGTGGAGGATGGGTGTGCGGGTGATGGTGTGTGTGGAGGGATGTGTGTGTGGAGGGGTGTGTAGAGGATGGGTGTGTGGGGGATGGCGTGTGTGGAGGGAGTGGGTGTGTGGGGGTATTGTGGGGTATGAGTATGTTTTGGGATGATGGTGTGGGGTATAGGTGTGTGAGGGAATGGGTGTGTGGGGGATGAGTGTCTGTTTTGGGATGGTTGTGTGGGAGGATAGGTGTGGGGGATGGGTGTGTGGGGGGATGGGTGTGTGGGGATGAGTGTTTGGGAGGATGGGTGTGTGTGGATGAATGTGTGGGGGGATGGGTGTGTGGGGATGTGTGGGGATGAGTCTTTGGGAAGATGTGTGTGTGTGGGTGAATGTGTGGGGGATGGGTGTGTGGGGATGAGTGTTTGGGAGGATGGGTGTGTGTCGATGAATGTGTGGGGGGTGGGTGTGTGGGGATGAGTGTGAGGAGGGGGGGGGTACAAACCACATCTATGGGAAGTCATGCGATGGCAATTGTTCCCTTATTTTAGATGCGTGGGGTGTTTATTTTTTAGTTTCTTTTTATTACATCATCAAACATCACGTGACGTCTCGACAATGGTGCGACTGTTACCGATGTTTGATATGCGTACAGGTCGCAGTTTTCTAGAACATCCAAAACCAGCGTGCGTGTGACCGACTGACCTAGTAAATTATAAATAGTTTGTTCGCAAATGAGAAGGAAAGACTAGGACTTGGTTTGGGTTGAGTTTATTCTCTGGCAGGAGAATATATGCCTTACCGAAAAAATGTTTGACAGTTGGCTCACACTCACAGTATAGGAGGCAGGAGGCAGTAGAGAATGGCTGTTTCGCAGCAAATAACATGGAAGATGAGATGCTTAGAGAGAAACATTTAAGGGGCTGCCGTTATTTATATCCACATAATAAATTATATAGTACATAAATAGTTTGTTTGCAAATGAGAAGGAAAGAGTTTTGAATGTGAGCAGAGTGACAGTTGGCTCACGGTATAGGAGGCGGGGGAGTAGAGAATGCCCGCTCCGCAGCAAATAACATGGAAAATAAAGCGATCGATATAGGGGAGTGGTTGATTTGTGGAGGTGGTCGGTTAGAGAGGTTTTACTATATGTATGTATATATGTATATATATAAGTATGCAGGTCAGGCTATATGAGTAAAGCGGCTGTCACACATCACCAGATTTAGCAATGGACAGAATTGTCTAGTCCGGTGGTGTTTGGGCGTGATAAGTGTGTCAAAATGTTGCGATAATGGGTCAAAGGCCGCTGGACGAATGGACATGAAACGGACATAAAAAAGACATGAAATGGACGAAACAAACTCAACCCGGACAAGAACCATAGACATCAATCTGGTGGCATCCATTCCAAATTTTGTGCATGTTCAAAACTTGTATGGACACAAACCGGACTATCAATGGACTTTGTTCAGTTTCTTTCCATTTCCTCCAATCCGGTGATGTGTGACAGCCGCTTAAGGGATTTTGCGATTTAAATTCTAGTGTATAATTTGATGGGAATGAGTAGAGCCTCTCACTTGCCATGTTGAATCAAACCAAATACTTCCAAAATGCATACTTGTCCTCATCATTGATTGATACTTGGCTTTATAAGAATAGAGCAAAGTGTTGTAGAATGGGAACTCCTAGTTGTCTGCAGCTAAACTAAATCCCCCCTGCTTAGAGGCAGGATTCTCAGTGGCAAGATGTGCTCGTCAGTTGCCAATTAAGACCCTGACCCGCCCTGAACCTTATTTGGGGCAGGTGTCCTATTTCAGGAGGTCACACAGCGCAGTCTCCAGTGTTCACGTTTAAAGCCCTCTCCGGGGCACATCAATCAGAACACTTACTGAGTTTAGACCAGACGGGATGGCCGAATGAGTTAGAGCGTCCGTCTCCCATGCTGGTAGATTGTGGGGTCATGGGGTCGAACCCTGGTCGAGTCGAACCAATGACTTAAAAATTGATACTTGTTGCTTCCTAGCATGGCACTCGGCATTGTTAGGATAGGGCAAGGACTGGTTGGCTCAGTGTCAGGATAATGTGACTGCATGAGTGGGATATCGGGTCATGGTGCCAGCAGCCTGGTTTCCCAGTGGGACAGCACTATAAAGTTGCCATGAGTGTGCACTGTCACAAGTCGGTACCCGTCCTGATATGACCATATAGATGTTGCTAGGACATAAAACAACAAACAAACAAAGTGGCGTCCATCATCAGTGAGAGAGAGAGGGAGAGACTGGGACAGCCAGGGAGAGAGAGGAAGAGAGATGGATAGAGGGGGAGAGGGACGGAGAGAGAACGAGAGGGGCGGAGCAAGGGGGGAAGAGTGGGGGAGAGTGGGGGTGAGGGGAGAGAGTGGGAGAGTGGGAGAGGGGGAGAGGGGGAAGCGGGAGGGAGAGGGAGAGAGTGGGAGAGGGGAGAGAGGGGAGAGAGGGGAGAGAGGGGAGAGAGGGGAGAGAGGGGAGAGAGAGGGAGAGGGAGAGAGAGAGAGAGAGAGAGGGAGAGAGGGGGAGAGAGGGGGAGTGAGGGAGAGAGAGGGGGAGAGAGGGATATAGATGGAGAAAAGGAGAGAGAGGGAGAGAGAGGGAGAGAGAGGAGAGAAAGTGGGAGATAGAGAGGGGGAGAGCTGGGGAGAGCTGGAGAGAGACGGAGAGATGGAGAGAGATGGAGAAAGGACATCTGCTATGTATATATCAGAGGAAGAAATAAGTGTTTTCATAACTCGTCGAATATATTGGTAAATCTTACATTCCCACCGATTCCCAACGCATGCTGAGATATGTCGCGTAGAAGTGCGGGCAGAGTCTGCTCAATGTGTAAAGCTTCAGATCGGAAACACCACCCTAGTCTGGTGTCTGGCGTTCAGATATGCAGTAGCTCAGTAGGACTAGAGAATGCGTTCATTTGCTCAGTTAGCGATCACGAAATGTCGTCTGCTGGCACTAATATGCACACAATAGAATGCCAGCCAGTACGAGGCATTCCACCAGTGGCCGCGCAGACGACATTTAGAGGTCATGAGCAATAATATCGTGGGAAGTACAAGTGTAGGTCCATGCCTGAAGAAATGCAATGCATGTAATAGTCAGAGTTTATGCAGCTATGTTATTTTTCTGCATCCCATAGCAATAAATCCAGTGCAATAATTACAAATTTGATAAACAATGCTAATGAAACACTACATGCATAATGGAAAAAGATGAGTGTTTTTCTTTAGTTGCCTTCAAGTTCCACACTGCAGAATAACCATTTTAATTACCAGAATATATATGCCTTTTATGTTTGTTGTTGATGCATTAATTTATAAGAAAACTATTTTGGATATGTGCTTTAATTCATAGTCAAGCAAATTCTTATTTTGGACATTAAAACACCAAAATTAGATGTAAAATACAATAATATTATAACAACTAAGCACTCATCTAAAGAGACAAGAAATTGTCAGATCCAGCATTTACTAATAATGATGACTGACAATTTCTTCAGGAAAACAAAGTTTGCTCAGAACTGTCACTGGTAACAAAAGTGATAGTTGTCATGTCACCATTAAGAATGTGACAAGAAAAAAATAACATAGCATGGAGACTAATGTAATTCTTTCTAGGATATAGTAAACTGTTGCCACATGCAAATATAAATAACAGAACTGACACTAGCGGTTTCAACACACAGACAACAACAGCACAAATGTTAAAGGACTGTCAAGTGTCGATGTAAACCTATTTACTCCACGTTATGGAAAGAATCTTAACCATAGGCTGTCATGTAGTTAAATATGCATTTTACTGAGGCGATAATTTTACTATACTATTGCAATCATTAAATTTCCTAAAACAAGAGTACATTATTTTTGGAGCACAAGGAAAACAGATTTAAAAAAGTTGTTTTAAATATTCTAATTTCAAATATAGAAAGAAGAAAACATTGCCATATGTGTATGTAGATATGTATATATATATACATTTACATATATATATGTATGCGTGTACATGTACGTATGTATGTATGCAGGCATGCATGCATATGTTTATATGCATGTATGTATGCATCTGTGTGTATATATATATTAATGTGTCATATTATAATAACATGAGGTTACTCGGCCGCTGTGAGCACCCCATGCTACTACAAAACTCTCCCCTTCATTTCACCTGTGATGCAGTCATACTAACCAATCTTAACAACGCTGTAACCAAGACCAAGGAAGAAAGGAAGACAAGTCACAAAGATAGACAGTGTGGGTGTTGTGCTTTATTGGCATCAACTCCTGCTCACCTATCAGTGACCTATCCACCTAACCCCTCACCTTCAGTCCACACAGTATCTGATTACCTCTTTAGCCTGTATAGAGAAAGCAGTGGCTACAGCCCATGGGACAGGAGTCCTATGGATGTCTACCCACTCAATTGGAATAGGTTAATTTTGCTAGCATCAGACAGAGTGTCTGGGGTTCCTGCTCAAGAGTAGGTCTGTCTCACTCAAGAGCCAGGAGTAGAGTGATCCCTCTCCAGAGTGTCTGGAGAAGTTTCTTGAATAATTAATTAGAATGAGACTTGTGTGGTCATGATAGGCCAAAGAGGGTCAGGTGACCGGATCTCCCACAGCCAGCCAATCAGACACTCCCCTACAGACTGGTCAGTGCAATGCCCTAATATGGGGGAGTTGCCACCCAAACCAGCCGGCAGGGTGTGGCTCTAAGGAATGTGGTATGGCTGGTGTGCTTGGCCCTGGGTCCGGTAGTGGCAGGTAGTTGTAGACAGTTACAATTAGATATATATATGTATATACCAAAAATTGTCCTTTTTCATCAATTGCATTCTTTATGAATACATAGAGGAACATTTCATCAACCTTGAACTGCTTCTTATATAAGAACATCTCTTCATTAACTTTAGGCATCATCTATGAACATATATCTCACATAGCTTATATCATGTCATCATGTGAGTGGGGGGGCACCATTGCTTTTAGATTACATAGCTTTCTCCCCACTCCATCGCCCAAGAATAATAATGCTCTCTGCCAATATATAATTCTTTATCGAAAATCCGTATATTTTTACAATGGGGTGTTGAGGTTGGGAAAGATTACACATAGAGCAGTTTTCGAACCCAAACTTCTTCCCATTTTGGGGTTAGGGTCCTAACAATTAGGCTGTCGAGGCTCCCTGATGCAACCACCCGATCCACGCCTACGCGTCGATCTAACTCATTGCCTGATAGGTCAGTGCTGACTAGGCCTACTCCATATGGATATCATCAGATTTCTAGCAGACAGTTTTAGTCACACCCTGACCTCCTTCTTTGACCTTTGACCCTTCCACCTGTGAATTGGGCGGCATCTTAATGCATGGCTGCAAGCCTGGAATCTAAAGGGCAATATTTCACTAGCCGCTGAGAGGGTCTGGCATTGCATGATGCCTACTTCACTGTGTAAACTATATATATATATCGTGCACCGGGCGCGGTGGCCAAATCGGTAGAGCGCGGGACTCGCGTGCGGAAGATCGGGAGTTCGGTTCCCAGTAAAGTCAAACTGGTGACTTATAAAATTAATACTTGTTGCTTCCTAGCCTGACGCTCAGCATTAATAGGATAGGGCAAGGACTGGTTAGTTCAGTGCCAGGATAATATGACTGAGTGGGATATCACTTTATCAGTGTGTGCCAGTGGCCTGATTTCCAAGTGGGGCCGCACTATATAATCACCATGAGTACGCGCTGTCACAAGTCGGTACCCATCCTGATATAACCTTAGATCTTGTCAGGATGTAAAACTCCAAACAACCAATCAACCAACTATATATATGGCGCCTCTTGAGCAGCCTGGACACTGCCAACATGCGACGAAGTAAGTGAATAATGGTTCAGCTGACACACTGCTTCCTCCTTGGGCCTTCACTTCAGAGGCTAATAAATGGCAGTTTTCTATTGGGGAACAACGAGAGGAATCTTCTCAATCCATTTGCAACCATTTACTTTTACCTTAGATGTTGCCAGGACTTAAACCTCCAACAACCAAACACCACATTTAATTAGTATGCAGTAATATAATAAATAATAATAATAATAATGACAATAATAATAATATAAACATCGTGATTATGAATGAACTGGCATCACATCAAGAACATTCTGGCGTAAGTTTGGGAGGACAATTCTGATGAGACTAAATGTGTGGGTGCGGCCTACCATCAACATTAAAGAGAAAAGCAAGAACTGAAAAATACCCGTAATAGACAACATTCCATCTCACATTACCCCAATTCTCCTCTGGTCCCCCGTCATAGGCTTTTATGACATGTAGTTCCATATATTAGCAGTGTTTGTACCAAGACAGAAATAAATATCCTACTTTTTGTAGCTCTTTTTTTGTTGTTGGTACATTAGTTGTTTAAGCAGGGGAAATTTCTGTTGCAGACGACTGGTCTTCCTCATTCCACTGCTCCTTGCCCTGTCCTAGTAATGCCAAGCGTCTGGCTCGGAAGCAACAAGTATAAATTTTTAACTCATTGGTTTGACTCGACCAGGAATGCAACCAAAATCTTAGCTTTCCTCCAGTACTTAAGATGTGAAAAAACAAAGCTGTCAGACAATTTACAATATATATTCTGAATAAAGTAACTTATTTCATTAGTATTCCAAAGAATTTATGACATTCAAGTCAAGTTTTGAACAAGAAATTTAAGCGAAATCCGATGGCTTTATCCAGGAATATCCGACAAAAGTAGGATAATCCGACTATGTACAAACAGTGTATTATGTGTATGCATTTATGTGATGTTACACACAATGGAACCCCTGCGCTATCCACTACCTTAATTATTTTGATAAATGTTCAATTATATCCCATAGCATATATATATCTATATATATGTATAACATATAATTGTCTAACTTGTACTTTATTTTGGTGTTACTTGTCAAACTATTAACTTGTTTACATACATTTGTTCGTTAGCTATTGTGAGTTTGTGACGATTCATTTAGGAGCATATACGCTGAAGATCACAACACCCTTGGAGGATGCCGACCAAAACCACCCTACTATATTGTTTAAATACAAATCAAACTTAAAATAAAAAATAAAAAACAGGACTCAAATGTCTGATAAAAATACTGATGGAACTAAATGTATGACTGTGGCCTGTCACCAACAGGACCCCAATGTATGTCTGTGATGAGAATCCTGACAACAGATTGCTTTGGTTATTTGTTGTTGTTTTACATTCTAGCAACAACTAAGGTCATATCATGACAGGTACTGACTTGTGACAGTGCACACTTGTAGTGACCTTATAGTGCTGTCCCACTGGGACACCAGGCCACTGGCACCATGATCCGATATCCCACACAGTCACATTATTCTAATACTGAGCAAACCAGTCCTTGTCATATCCTATTAATGTCGAGTGCCAGGTTAG
Organism: Branchipolynoe longqiensis; assembly: GCA_030323885.1. Lineage (NCBI taxonomy): Eukaryota > Metazoa > Annelida > Polychaeta > Phyllodocida > Polynoidae > Branchipolynoe > Branchipolynoe longqiensis. The sequence goes on from CM059188.1 coordinate 34,699,672, forward strand.
GTAGCGACAAGCATCAATTTTATAAGTCATTGATTTGACTCGGCTGGAATTCAAACTCCCGATTTTACACATGGGAACCCTTCTGCTCTACCAATTGTCGCAAAAGCTACCGCCAGAGTATCATGTACATAATCACCACCAGGGGTCATCGACTTGATATCGAGGTTAAGATGAATCCAACTGCGCACTTTGTGAAGAGGGTTCACAGGTCAGGGTTCGCCCAATCACGTGATGCCGCCATTCTCTCGCGTCAGGTGACCGTTCTGACAGCTATAAGCCTATATAGGTGAGCCAACGGCGCATGAGAAAGAGGCCCCATCCCACCTTACCACCTCACCACTCAACCCTCCCAACCCCACTCCACTCCACACCATCCCCCACACTTCCACCATACCTTCCCCACACCACTATACCCTCCTCCATCCCCCACCCTCCCTGCCAACACTCACTCCGACCCCACCTCTCCCACCCCACCCCCTACCCTCCCACCCCAACACGACCATCCGACTCAACCCGTCACCCTGCCAGCCCAACTCCCACCCTGCCCACCCAACTCCCCACACATTCTACAAAGTATGTTCGAACCATGTGTTCATACGCCGTTTCCAACTTGGCCGCAATGAAAGAAAGTTATCGGGATTATCCCATTAACAACCAACTCGGCTCTGCCCTGAGATTGAACCCCATCCCCCAAACCACCCCACCCCACCATCCCCCGCCCATACCCCATCCCCCGCCCCACCCAGTCCCCCACCCGCCCCACACACCCAGCAAACAGCAGCCTAGATATAGCTACAGTTGCCGGGAGTATTAAAACCACTTTCTGGCACTTGTGAAACAGCACTTGATGCCAAACTCAGGTAGAGTGCTAAAGCAGTTCCAGAAATAGCACGAACTGGTGTGAGAATATTGATAGTTCTAAGCGTTTCCACTTTATTGATTTAAGGGCTTGACTAAGAGCACTAAAGCTAATGGGCTGTCTATGTACAGGGTAGGTAGAGAGCACTGTTGTCAGTATGTTAGTCGGGAGTGTATTGGGGTGCCGGCTGGGTGCGTATATATATATGTAAGTACGCATTACAAGAAGACCGGCGTGGATGATACAATCTTTATTACATGAAAGTATATATAAATATGGATGTAAAACATATATATAAATAGAGAGTATCTGGCTGGGCTGACAATGCCCTACCGATCAAGTAAAAAATTAAAACAGTGACTCATATGGAATGTGTACAAAGGTGTAGTGATGCAGCCGGCGCACGCTCAGTGTATATATCGCTCCAGCAGCACCGACTAGCGGATTTAGCCGGAACCCCCACGGTTGACCCACCCCCCCACACACACCTATAGAGTCGACAACTACTGACGCCGCGGAGAGCAGATGGTTCAATAAACCAAGGGTGAAGCGTACACTGAATTGAATCTTGGTGTTCTTCCGTGTGACTGCGTGCGAGTGAGAGAGTCGGAGGGCCGTGGGCCATTGCATTGGTGCCGTGAGCCAGCTTGCCTTCTGCGTAAGGGGGTGAGTATTGGACCTGGGCCATGGACTCTGAAGGTAGGTTCTCTTCGTTATTTTTAATTATGGAGGGGGCGACGGCAGGCCAACTGCGTAGTGGGCGCCAGTACCAAAATGATGGTACAGGGAGTCCCGACGCGGTGGGGTCGCCAGTGAGCGTGGACGCTTCTGCGGTGAGTACACTGCACCACGCTCAAAGTTCACCTGTTAGGGATGTTGATGTTGTAACGTTCATTCCTAATACAGGTGCCGGCGTCATAGGGGACCGCCGCCAGGTGTCAGTAAGTGGGAGGGGGGCGTAGCCAATCCCGCGCTAGTGCCGGTGGTGTCGCCTAGGGGTGCTGAAGGTGCTGATAGCTATTGGACGCAGTTAGCCCGACTGAGTGGCAGTCCGCCGCCCGGTATTGCGCCATTGTTTACACCGGCGGCGATACAGGGTGGTGGGCGTGACGCGCGGTTGGGCACTCATTCTGATAGTGGTGGCGCGGCGTTGAAAAATGTCGCGCCATCAATAGCAGTGCGAGATGTTCTCTCAGTTGATAAAAATACTGGGGAGGGCATTACGGGGAGTGCGATGAAAGTGGGCTTCGCTCTTGATGATATGCAGTCTCTGTCGATCAGTAGTGATTCGGGGGCGAGTGTACGTGAGGGTAGCAGTTCGATCGTGTGTCGTGAGGATTTAGGTCTGGCTGTACGCGGGAGTTCTGTGGGAGGCATGCCACTGGAGTATTCGCCGTGGGGGAGTTCGGCTGTCCGTTCTGTGGGGACGGGAGCTGAGCGTGCAGGCCCCCGAGATCCCTGTCGTAGGGAGAGTTCCCCGGCTTTGGCTCGTTAACGTTTACGTTAGAGCATGATTTAGTTATGGGTCGTACGTTTTCTGGGTCGCAGTCAGAGGTAGAGCGTCAGGAAGAGATGCGAATCCGCCGTCTGCGAGCTTGGAAGCGGGTCCAGTTTGACCGGATGGCGGAGGAGAGGCGATCGTTGGATGATTTAAGAGTCTCCAATGCTGCCTCCTTCGCGCGCGAGTTAGCAGAACTAAGCACGGCGCGGAGTGTTTCCGCAGAGGAGGCAAGATCTAATCGGATGTTGGTGGATGAGCAGCAAACTGCGTTCACCAAGCAGACGGAGGATTTGTCTATGCGGGAGGCGCTGAGTGAGCACTTGCAAGATGAGAATAAGAGGTGTGAACGGTTGCTAGCTGCCGAAAGGTGTAGCATCGATTCTGCTCTACAGATTCTTGTGAGTGAGCGCGCAGCTTTTCAGGCTGAGAAACTGGCGTTTCAGCACGGTTTGGAGCTTGGGGAGAGTAATGCGAGGGTTGCTGAGTCTACGCGGTTGTATAGCTGCGAGACGCAGGATCCAGTGCATAGTGCGCGGGTAGCTCACCGCGTTCACCAGCGCCTTCTAAGGGGGGCGGTGGGGGTCCTAGGGAGCCGGTGCCCTCCTTTGGGGATGAGAGCTCTAAGGGGGGGGGGCTGGGCCTCTGCGGGGTGTTGTCAGGATCCGATACGGGGTAGACTCATGAGAGGGCGGAAGGAGAGGATTCCTGACCCGTAGGTTTGGGGGGTGAGCGTTCCTACGGTCATTCTGGGCTGCCGGTGGGTCGTCAGTACTCAGTGGAAGAGATGTGGATGTTCCGGAATCATCCTGCAATAATGGATGTGATTCGGGAGCCTGCTTCGATTGGGGGGGGGGCCGGTTGGGAATCATGTAATCGGGATACGTTGGAACTGGATGAGAATGTTCTGAGGTATCCCGTGGCAGGTTCTGCGCGTATTCCAACGTTGCGTCCTAAGCCATTTACAGGTATTAAACAGGAGTGGAATACTTGGTGGCGGGATTTTACGTTGGATATGCGGTCTAACATGTGGGATGAGAGGGTAGCTCTTATTCAGCTGTTGCCTCTGTTGAGGAATGGGCCGGCGCAGGACTGCGTGGACGCGTGGAGGCGTCATGGGTTGACGACGATGAGGGAATTGCTTCCTATCATCTCGTACAAGTTTCGTCCAGTGGACCCCATGGCGCGTTGGTACCAATGGAAGAAACGCGTCCAAACTGCCCGTGATGGATCGTACCGCGCGTACGGTCTACAGCTGCAGGTTGATGGGCGGGAGGCTGCTAGAGATACTGGGATGAGTGAGCGTGCGATCGAGACTAAGATAGTCGAGCGTTTCGTGTGCTCACTCATGGATCCGGGGGAGCAGCGTGCCGCCTATGACCGGTGGCGGCCGGGCAAGTCGTCTCTGGAGGAGATGTTTGAGGTGGTCGACGATTACTGCGCCAAGGCACTGCGTGCTGGGCGGTCGACTGCGGTAGAGGCTATTCGGCTATCAGATGAGTCGGATAGTGAGTTCGAGGTTGAGGTGGCTGCGTATAATGCGCCACGTGATCCTCGGCGTAATGGCGGCGGTAGTTACTCTCGGGGAAGTTCTGGGGGGAGCTATCGTGGTGGTAATTCCTATCGGAGTTCGTCTGGGGGTGGCTATCGGGATGGTGGCAATTTTCGGCCGAGCTCTGGGGGGGGGTTATCAATCGCCGCCTATCACTAAAGCGATGGTCCAGGGTTGGATGCGTGATGTGATGGGGGAGCAGAAATCTGCTGCGCAGGTAGCAACAGGTGGGCCTAGCTCATCTGGGTTATCTGCGCGCAGGCGCGTAGTTAAGAAAGATACGCGTGCTCGTGATCACGAATGTGGTCGTTGCTTTGCTTTCGGTCATTGGCCTATACAATGTACTGGAGTAAAACGTACTCTCGAGGAGGCTGTAGTAGCCGGTGATCGTGGGGGTAGGGACAACTCGGGTGTTGATCGGGCGAGGTTGGCGCGTCTCCGTAAAGACAGGGACGTTAAGGCTAAGCCTAATTTAAACGCCTAGGGTTGGACCGTTTGGGCTTAGGCCCAACCCAATTGGCAAGCCCGGATACCGCCAAAGCGGATGGGGTGTTGACTATCAAGGAAGCCGGTGTGCAGTCTGATGCTAGCGCGGGACCGCCGGTGATCGCCCCTGGTGATACGATCCCAGTGGAGTCGGTATTGTGGGATGGCATGGAGCAGATAGCGCGTTGCGTTTCTGCTTTGGCTCCCGCACCTTTGGACGACTGTATGCAATTTATAATACAGCGTCAGGGGTGCGACCTGTCTCACCCTTGTGGTAAACGCTTATTCGTGGATTCCACTTTCTGGACTTTGGACGGAAAACGGTGGTATGTGAGAGTGTGTGTTAGAGGGACTATCGGGTATTTTTTAGTAGTCAGTGGGGCTGCGCTCACATGTGTTGGACGAAAATTCTTCGATAAGTTGGACGGTGATAAGGTGTTTTTCGATAATAGCGTGAAGCCTGTCACTGTCACCGGTGCACCACTCAAGCAGTACGGACAAGCCATACTATCTCTGGAGATCGGGGCGAAAATATTTCATTATGCCCGTACTGTTTCCGATATTTCAGAAGATGGTATTTTGGGTGCGGAATTTTTGGAGTATTATGGTTGTGAGCTGCGTCAGGCAGGCAGGCTATATCTTTAATTTCCGTATCAACTCACGGTGCAGTGTGAATTACGTCGCGATAGTCAGACTGTGTCTGCTGTCGCGCAAGATATTCGCATTGCTCCGATGACCGGTTGTGATGTTAAATTACACTGTGGGGGTTGACGGATCACAGGCTGTTGACCGATGGTCTCAGGTTCATGACGGGTTAGTAGGTCAGAATGCTAGTGTGGCCGTGACTCGGTTGTGTCGTGTTTAATCAATGTTATGGGGCAGGGGTCGCTATCGGGGTGGTGAGGTTGAAAAAAGAAAAAGAAAAGTGTCCCAAGCGATGCATGCAAGAACCAAGTTCATAAGCAATCGAACCCAATTCAATGAGGACGAGCCTGATTGTTGCGCCGGCTCCGGTCTGGCACAATTCTGCACTGATGAGGCAATGTGCAAGTAGCTTTGGTTGCCTGCAAATTGCGCCTACACCAGCACCTCTGGTGGGATGGCCGATAAATCCAATTAGCCACTGATTAGGGAAGCCTCGCGTCTAGACTTTTCCCATCCACTTATGTTTAGTGTAAGGCGTGGGTGGAGTTGGGGGGGGAGTGGAGTGGAGGGGGGTATGGCAAGTGTCACCTCTTGTAAATATTGCTGTTAGTGTGGTGTAAGGTATGTATGTATATCGTAAACATTGCGCTTCTTTCATTCTCCTTTTCTTCATTCACTCCATTTAAATTTCATAGAAATTGTAGCTTTATATAATGAGAATTTTTTAATAAACTTCATCGAATTGAATTGAATCGTTGGCGATGGAGGCAGGGTTTTACTTCTCATACATCATTATTCATCTTATTTACACGCTCAGACCAATGACTTAGAAAGTGATACTTGTCGCTTCCTAGCCAGGCGCTAGGCATTATTAGGATAGGGCAAGGACTGGTTTGCACAATGTCAGCATAATGTGACTGAGTGGGATATCAGGTCATGGAGCTTGTGGCCTGGTGTCTGAGTGGGGCAGCACTATAAAGTCACCATAAGTGTGCACTATCACAAGTCGGTACCTGTCCTGATGTGACCTTAGGTGTTGCCAGGACGTAACATTCCAACAACCAACCAACACACCTTTTTGGGTACCTCTCTGGACAGAGCATTGGATCTGATTTCTACAACCTTGGAATATTTAACCCGCCATTTTTCAATGACCTCGATATATCTTTTGCTTGGTATAATCCTTGATTAAACAGGAGAAATTTCAATCGCCAACAATTGGTCTTCATCATTCCAACAATCGCCAACAATTGGTCTTCCTCATTCCAACAATCACCAACAATTGGTCTTCCTCATTCCAACAATCGCCAACAATTGGTCTTTCTCATTCCAACAATCGCCAACAATTGGTCTTTCTCATTCCAACAATCACCAACAATTGGTCTTCCTCATTCCAACAATCACCAACAATTGGTCTTCCTCATTCCAACAATTGCCAACAATTGGTCTTCCTCATTCCAACAATCGCCAACAATTGGTCTTCCTCATTCCAACAATCGCCAACAATTGATCTTCCTCATTCAAACAATCACCAACAATTGATCTTCCTCATTCCAACCATCACCAACAATTGATCTTCCTCATTCCAACAATCGCCAACAATTGATCTTCCTCATTCCAACAATCACCAACAATTGGTCTTCCTCATTCCAACAATCGCCAACAATTGGTCTTCCTCATTCCAACAATCGCCAACAATTGGTCTTCCTCATTCCAACAATCGCCAACAATTGGTCTTCCTCATTCCAACAATTGCCACCAATTGATCTTCCTCATTCCAACAATCACCAAAAATTGATCTTCCCCATTCCAACCATCGCCAACAATTGATCTTCCTCATTCCAACAATCGCCAACAATTGATCTTCCTCATTCCAACAATCGCTACCAATTGATCTTCCTCATTCCAACAATAACCAACAAGTGGGTCTTCCTCAATCCACGGCTCCTTTCCCTATCCTAGTAATGCCAAGTGCCAGGCTTGGAGGCGACAAGTGTAATTTGTTTAAAGTCATTCCTTTGACATGACCAGGGTTTGAACCCACGACCTGCCTGCCACATGGGAAGCGGGCGCTGTATTGATTCAGTCATCCCGTCTAGTTGGGTTGTTTCTATTCAAAGGACAACTCCATTTGTGATGTATGCACAATGCACAACCCCCACCCCGTCACTCTCAGCTCCAGATCATGACGCCCCCCCCCCCCCCCATAGAGAAATAGATTCCCTAGAGAAATGACAGAGCCGGACGTGCCAACAAACTCAATTTATTTCCGGGTGAATTCAGTGGTGCGCGTGATAAGAGTTGGATGGTTGTTGGAGTTTTATTTCCTGGCAACATCTACGGTCATATCAGGACGGGTACCGTCTTGTGACAGTGAGCACTCATGGCATCTTTATAATGCTACCCCATTGGGTTGGTTGGTTGGTGGGTTGTTGGAATTTTATTTCCTGGCAACATCTAAGGTCATATCAGGACGGGTACCGACTTGTGACAGTGCACACTCATGGCAATTTTATAGTGCTGTCCTATTCGGAGACCAGGCCACCAGCACCATGACCTGCTATCCCACTCAATCACATTATCCTGACACTGAGCCAACCAGTCCTTGCCATATCCTAATAATGCTGAGCGCCTGACTAGGAAGCAACAAGCATACATTTTTAAGTCATTGGTTTGACTCGACCAGAGATCCCACGATCTACAAAAACTGAAGACGGATGCTCAACTCATTCGGCCATCCCGTTTGGTCTGCGTGATAAGGGGAATGATAGTGCGTGCTTGGCTCAATGGTGGATGGAGCACATAGGATATGGTCTTGAGCCTTATCATCAGCATGTCTTCTACATTCCATCACAGTGTGATATGATAGATGGATTATGGCTTATACCCTTATCTATCGCTGTATGGTCTATCAATGTGAGAAAAGGAATCAGTTGATCACTTTGTTATCGGGATTTAATAAATGCAACCACGCCTGTTTTATTAAAGGCGCATATTCCAATGAAAACATCAAGTTTTCAAAACAAAAATAATTATCTAAATTTGAAGAGTTCAGGTGCAACACCACATAACCTCCAATCCAAAAATGTAGGTTAAATAAAAGATTGTTACATGAAAATAATTTTTATTCTCACTATTTCCACTTTTCATATGATCACATGGTTATGGAGCAATGAACAAAAAAGTAAAAATATCAAAATAATTAACTTTTTGTAGGTTTGATTCGAATGTTTATCTCCATTTTTGGATTGGCGTTTACATAGTTTTGCACCTGAACTCTTCATTTGATCCTACATATCCAAATTAGATAATATGCAGTTATTAACCATTTGTTGCTACTTATAAGGGGACACTAGGTCAATTTAATAGAACCTGTTGCTGTTGAATCTTATGGGGTCAGACTTTAGGCGTGCTTGCCAAAATTAACTTAGCATGTGTGCACTTCAAATATCCCAAAAGTTAGCCATTTAAAATAAAAGTTATGCTAAAGTAAAGTAAATAGATCATAATAGGTTATATCAACCTAATATATTTATCTCAGAAAATGACAAAAATTCAAAAGCTCGGACTATGCAACGTTAAATACGTAACCAACTTTTGATAGGACTTACATTGTTCTGTTGTTGTTTTTTGTTTTTGTGATTTATATATATATTTTTTTCTTTTAGGAGAAGAGGTTATTTTTAATTGAAAGCTGAACACAAAATAATTTAATCAAGCATAGGCTGTGGCTGGTGGATTCCTGAAGGATTATGCTCTGAGCCCCATTTCTTGCAAGCATCTCCCATCTCATACGCATTTATTACGCATCCGCCCGACCTGTGATTGCCATATCTCACGGATTGGCGAATCCATCATTTGTTGGCGGACACTGTTACAGACACAGCAGTATAACCAGCCCAGTCTAGACATTCTATTATATTCAGGAATGTGTCTGTTATATCCACAATACATCCCTGTATTATTTGTTTGTTCATTCCAGCAACATTCAGGATGGGTACCGACTTGTGACAATACACGCCAATTGCGACTTTATTATACTGCTTGACTGGTTGATTGTTGGAGTTTTACGGCCTGGCAACATCTAGGGTTATATCAGGATGGGTACCGACTTGTGACAGTGCGCACTCATGGCAACTTTATAGTGCTGCCCCACTGGGAGACCAAGCCACCAGCACCATGACCTGATATCCCACTGTTACATTACCCTGACACTGAGCCAACCAGTCCTTGTCATATCCTAATAATGCTGAGTGGCTGGCTAGGAAGCGACAAGTATCAATTCCTCAGTCATTGATTTGACTTGACCAGGGTTCAAACCCATGGGGTCGGATCCCATGATCTCCCAAAACAGGAGACGGACGCTCAACTCATTCGGCCTTCCCGTCCCGTCTGGTCAACACAGACATTTGTACACTCGCAGCGGGAGCGGTGTTGGTCGGCTCTTCTTAAAGCAGTGCGGCTTTGTGTTATTCTTTCACCGAGAGAGTAAAGTCTTTGTGCGACGGGCAGTGACGGTGGGAGGGGAGGGAGGGGAGGTCCTCAGACAATGAGTCTTACAATTAACACCGCCCCTGCGCCCACCCACACAGACTCATTCTTCTCCCTGAAGCATATGGAGCATATTTAACCCCAGTTCAGACGTAGGTACAGCCTTTGACTACTCATCCCTATAGAGGTCACGTGGTGATCCTTGTGGGAATGGAGCGGCTTTCTATATGTGTATATATATAGACGTGCCTTTGTGCCAGCCTCGCTCCTGCCACATGACCGACTGCCAGTATACACGCACATTACACACCATAATTCTACAGGCACATCACTAACCTTTGCCCACCCACCCACCCACCCACCCACCAAACCCAATTCCCTCCCCTCCTTTCCACTCCCCCCCCCCCACACCTCTGCTTGCTTCTCCTGCCCTCCCTCCTTCATTCTCATCCCTCCCGCCTTCCCTCCCCGGCCTCTATTTCGTCCTCTCTCCTCCCTCCCATCCCTCGTTCTCCGTCCCACCCCTTCTATTTCTCCATCTCCTTCCCGCTCCATTCCTTCCCTTCCTCCTTCCCCCCTTCTCCACCCTCCACTTCCCTCCTCGTTCCACCTCTTCCTTCCTCTCTCCCCCTTCCCTCTTCTCCCTCCTCCCACCTCTCCCTTCCCATCCTCTCCCTCCTTCCCATTTCCCTCCTCTCCCTCCTCTCCCCTCATCCCTTCCTCTCCCTTCTTCCATCCTCTCCCTCCTCTCCAATCCTCTCCCTTCCTCTCCAACCCTCTCCCTTCCTCTCCAATCCTCTCCTTTCCTCTCCAATCCTCCCCCTTTTTCTCCAATCCTCTCCCTTCCCATCCAATCCTCTCCCTTCCTCTCCAATCCTCTCCCTTCCTCTCCCTCCTCTCCAATCCTCTCCCTTCCTCTCCAATCATCTCCCTTCCTCTCCAATCCTCTCCCTTCCGCTCCCTTCCTTTTCATTCCTCTCCCTTCCTCTCCCTTCCTGTCCAATCCTCACCCGTCCTCTCGCTTCCTCTCCAATCCTCTCCCTTACTCTCCCTTTCTCTCCAATCCTCTCCCTTCCTCTCCAATCCTCTCCCTTCCTCTCCAATCCTCCCCGTCCCTCTCCAATCCTCTCCAATCCTCTCCGTTCCTCACCAATCCTCTCCGTTCCTCACCAATCCTCTCCCTTCCTCTCCAATCCTCTCCAATCCTCTCCCTTCCTCTCCAATCCTCTCCAATCCTCTCCAATCCTCTCCCTTCCTCTCAAATCCTCTCCATTCCTCTCCAATCCTCTCCCTTCCACTCCAATCCTCTCCCTTCCTCTCCAATCCTCTCCCTTCCTCTCCTTTCCTCTCCGTTCCTCTCCAATCCCCTCCAATCCTCTCCCTTCCTCTCCAATCCTCTCCCTTCCTCTCCTTTCCGCTCTATGTCCCTCTCTTTTCTGTTCCTCCTTCCCCTCCCCTTCCACCTTTCCCTCCCTCCCCCCGCGTCTCCTATCCCCACCCCCTTCCACTCCCTTCCTCCTCCACTTCCCTCCCCTCCTACTACTCCCTCCTGACATACCCCCACCTCCCCACACTTCCTCCTCCCCCCTTCCTCCACTTCCTCCCTCCTTCCCGCAGGACCCACCAATCGGCAGCCCTGACGGGAGCCCCCTGGCCCTCCATAGGCTATGAGCACCCACCACGCATGCGTCACCGGAAACGCGATAATAGAGCGGATGTGCCGGTAATGTCGCCATTCATCGTACACTACCGTCGGCCGACGACGTCGTCGGACAAAGTCGCACAAACCAAGACGCGGCCATTTAACTCTCATCAGGCACTATTTATCGGTATTCATTTGGGGTTTCTGACATCAAGCTTGACTAAACACTGACAAACCCCACACGATGTCAGCGATCTATAAATTAAAAGTAGCTCTTTAAAAGATTGCAGATATGTTCCTGAACGGGATCCACAAAAGTTCATTCAGTACTTTAAAGCTATAACCGATGCCTTCCCTGCATTGTGTCATAGAATGGGCTATTTGAGCCTCAACACATTAAAATACGGGCTGACCTGTCCAGAACCATTATGACTCTGAGTATCGACTGGGCGCGGTGGCTGAATCGGTAGAGTGGCGGGCCTCGCGTGCGGAAGATCGGGAGTTCGGTTCCAGGTCGAGTCAAACCAATGACTTACTTATACAATTGATAGTTGTCGCTCCGAGCCTGGCACTCGGCATTAATAGGATAGGACAAAGACTGCTTAGCTCAGTGTCAGGATAATGTGCCTGAGTGGGATACCACGTGTATGCTGCTGGTGGCCTGATTTCCCAGTGGGCCACCACTATAAAGTCACCATGAGTGTGCACTGTCACAAGTCGGTACCCATCCTGATATATCCCTAGATGTTGCCAGGACGTAAAACTCCCAACAACCAGCCAACCAACCACACACCCCAAACCCACACATGGTTGAAATTACATTAGCACCTTTACGGTAAGGGGCCGTGCACACGGTGCCGTTAATATGTAGCACCAGGCGGCGCCACTAGATCAAAAAGCCTCGTAAGTGGGCAGTGCGCAAATAGAAACACCTTACCATTAGGGGCCCCTTCCGCCGGCCAAAGGGCCGACAAGATTTATCTCGTCGCCCAATTCCGCTGCGCCGATACCATCAGATTACATAGAAATGACTTGCCTGGCTTCCAATCATGGAGCGCTGAATATTTTCTTCTTTTTTTTAAAAGAAATATTTTATTATAGATACTTAAATTTTATTTATTTTATTTTAAATTGTATTTATTTTATTTTAAATTTTATTTATTTTATTTAAATTTATTTTATTTTATTTTAAATTTTATTTGATTATAGATACTTAAATTGTTGTTGTTTTTGTTGCTGTTCTTGCAGAAATCACACGGACATTTATAGAATTTATTTGCTTGTTGGTGTTTTACAGTCTGGCAACATTCAAGGTCATATCAGGACGGGTACTAACCTGTGACAGAAGTCACTCGTTGCGACTTTATAGTGCTGTCCCACTGGGATACCATGCCACCAGCATCATGACCTCATTTTCCACCCAATCGCTAATCAGTCCTTGCCCTATCCTAGTAATGCAGAGTGCCAGGCTAGGTAGCGACAAGTATCAATTTTGTCAGTCATTCGTTTGACTCGGCTGGGATTCCCGACCTTCCTGCCACAGTAGTATGGAGAGGATCGATATAGGTCGTTGTTACGTAATCGTCCCGCGTCGGAGTAAAACTGGTTTGCTGGCGTCATCGATCGGGTTATTGACCTTTAGTGACCTTTTTGACTGGATTGGTGACGTCATTGTTCCAGTCAAACTCCACGAACTCTTTTGACCTTTTGGACTGAATTGATGACGTCATCATTCCAGTCAAACTCCAGATGTTTTCGGCGTCGCATGCATGCACGTTGTCAAATTCCAGACAACATCTGCATGAACTCTTTTGACCTTTTTGACTGGATTGAAAACGTCATCGTTCCAGTCAAACTCCAGTCGCACATGAACTCTTTTTTGACCTTTTTGACTGGATTGATGACGTCATCATTCCAGTCAAACTCCAGATGTTTTCGGCGTCGCATGCATGCGTATTGTCAAATTCCAGACAACATCTGCATGAACTCTTTTGACCTTTTTGACTGGATTGAAAACGTCATCGTTCCAGTCAAACTCCAGTCGCACATGAACTCTTTTGACCTTTTTGACTGGATTGATGACGTCATCGGTCCTCTTCATACTACTTCCCACATAGGAAGCATGCGTGTGCCCTATCGATTCGGCCCCCACGTCCGGTCTATTTATAGAAAGGAGTCCATACATTTGTTCCTTATTTCATCTACGAGTTCTGGCGCGCTGCTCGTGGCAATGGTGGTGGGTGGTGGTATAAATCATGTGCGAATAATGCGAATAATAATAATAATAAAAATAATAACAATAACAGGAACCAGGCAATTCAAAAGTGGCCGCGGAGTTGTGTTGTGTTTTACTAGCAAATCACTGCGTAGGAAACTCGGCGAATAAAAAATAAAAACACACAAAAATGTGAAGAGTTCAGGCGCAAAACCACATAAACGACAACCCCAAAATAGAGATAAACATTAGAATCAAACCTTCAATAACTTAATTTTTGTATATACCTACTTTCTTTGCTCATTGCACCATAATTATGTGACCATGTGAAAAGTGAAATTAGTGAGAATTAAATTATTTTCAGGTAGAAATCTTTTATTTAAACTACATTTTTGGATTGTCGTTTACTTGGTTTTGTGCCTGAACTCTTCATGTACAGTGAATTCTCATAGTAGGATCTTAGGATGGTGGCCATATTGGATTTGTCCAATATGGCCGCCACAGCACGAGCCCGACTTGGCTCCCTCGAGAAATTGGTAAGTTATGACTATATCTAACTCTGGTAAAAAAATGGTCCTTGTGGAACGATTTGAACAATCCGGGTAATTTTTTTTAGATTAAGCCCTTTGACTATCTTGCACTACTACAGAAAAGCAAAGCTCAATTTTATCTGCCGCTAAAATCAAATCGGGCCAGCGCAATGCAATTGCAATGAAGCACGACCACATTGGTCCATATTTTAATTGTGGAGCCTCAGTCAAATCAAACCAATGACTTATAAAATTGATACTTGTCGCTTCCTAGCCTGGCACTCGGCATTAATAGGATAACGCAAGGACTGGTTAGCTCAGTGTCAAGATAATTTGACTGAGTGGGATATCAGGTCATGGTGGCTGTGGCCTGATTTCCCAGTGTGGCAGCACTATAAAGTTGCCACGAGTGTGCACTGTCAGAAGTCGGTACCCATCCTCATATGACCTTAAATATTGCGGATACATAAAACTCCAACAACCAACCAACCAAACAACAATTTTAGAGCATCGGTTAACTTTTGGCAAACCGCGCTAGTCCCAGAGACCGAGTATTACTAAGAATCCACCGAGCTTTCACCCGTCAGCTTATTTGATCAGAGCTGTGGAATTGAGGGCACTTATTTACGAGCCGTCCGTGTGACAGTTAATAACACAGCGCCGACTGGCCGGATGGAATTGATACTTTACGGCCATCTTCCGGTTATAATATCCTCCTAGCATGCAACGCGCGAATATTGTGGAGCATGCGCAACGACGCCTCAGGCGCTACCTTAGTTCTGAGATTACGGCAATGCCCTGTCAAGACTTTGCGGCGCGTACTGTCAGTGAATTAGCATGATATATATATATTTTTTAATTTACCAATCGCACGATTTGACGACAGTACGCTTTGAAAAGAAAGTGGGACCCATATTATTTATTTGTTGTTGTTTTATGTCCTAGCAACATTTAAAGTCATATCAGAATGGGCACTGACTTGTGAAAGTGTGCACTCATGACGACATTATGTATAGTGCTGCCACACTGGGAGACCAGGCTGCCAGCACCATGACCGGATATCCCACAGTCACATTATCCTTACACCATGCAAACCAGTCCTATCCTATTAATGCTGAGTGCCAGGGTAGGTAGCGGCAAGTATCAATTTTATAAGTCATTGGTTTGACTCGGCTGGGACTTGAACTCCTGACCTTCCGAACGGGAAGCCTGCGCTCTACCGATTAGGTCACCGCGTCTCCCATATTATTCGCCTGGAGTATTTCAATAAGAAATGTGCACCAGCAGAGCATGGTCAGAAGGCGATGAATTGTTAGTTCACCGCAACAACTCTGCTTATTGGACACGTGTACAGTTAGCAGCAGTGATCGGGGGAAAATTATTCACTTTTTTTTCTATTTTTGTTTGTTTGTTTGTTATATTTGTTGATTAAGCATTACGAACGCCTGACTAGATAGTGACAAGTATCAATTTTTAAGGCATCGCTTTGACTCTGCTAGGATTTGAATCCTGGGTTGGAATCTTAATTGGTGTGTTATAGCTGGCGCACACCTCCCGTTTATGATTCGCGCGCTAAAACTGATTGCGACTCGCGACCCGTTTATGACTTAAAACTGGCCGATTCATTTTTCGAATCTTATAAGATTCCAGTTTTAAGCCCTAAAACTGAGTTTTAAGTCGCGAATCGCAAGGCTCTGGTGTGCGCGGGGGTCACACACCTAACGACTAAAACCCAGTTTTATGTGCGAAACGGGCAGTTTTAGATCGTAAACAGTAGGTGTGTACCGGGCATTAGGCTTCGGTTTGTAAATTCTAACTGGTTCGCTATTTGCGTGGTTTGTAATTTTAACTGCTGTGTTCTGTTTTGATTTACAAATAATGACCAATGAATTATACTTTTATCTGGGATTGATGAGGGTTCATGGTAATGAGAGCTTATGGCCCGATATCCCACTCAGCCACATTATCCTAACACGGAGCAAAACCAGTCGTGCCCCTATGCCAGTAATGCGAAGCGCCCGATTAGATATAACAAGCAAAAAGTCTAAATTGTGTCAGGTTTGACTCAGTCGGGGCTCGAACCCAGGGGAAGCCAGTCAGCCACATAGCGCCAGCCACACACCGCAGCGAGTTAGGAACAGGTTCCGGTAGCTCTAAGTTGAGAAGGGAGAGAGGTGAGGGCGAGGGGTCCTATATCCAGAGATGTTACGTGTGCCACTGATGGAGACGGGGGATTGTGAATCCAGTCACCTGCCTGTTTCCCGCAACATTAACCAAACCCCTCATCCCAATGTCTGCGTTGATCAAATGTGATCTACTACCCAATAAATTCCCTTAACAAGTTTTGCTTTTCGTTTTTTAAGCATTTCCCCACACACACAAAAATCCACCAGATCTTTTCCCAATAAATACAAATTAACCAAACTGTCTTTACAGTTTGTTTGTTGTTGTTTTATGTCCTAGCAACATCTAAGGTCATAACAGGACTGGTACTGACTTGTGACAGTGCGCACTCATGGCGACTTTATAGTGCTTCCCCACTGGGAAACCAGGCCGCCAGCACCATGACCTGATGTCCCACTCAGTCACATTATCCTGACATTGAGCCAACCAGCCCTTGCCCTGTCCTAATAATGCTGAGCGCATGGCTAGGAAGCGACAAGTACCAATTTTGTAAGTCATTGTTTGACTGGATGGTAATTGAACTCCCGATATCCCACACGGGAGATGGGGCGTGGTGGCCGAATCGGTAGAGCACAGGCCTCGCGTGCGGAAGATCGGGAGTTCGCACGTTCGGTTCCCGGTCGAGTCAAACGGATGGCTTAAAAAGTGATACTTGTCGCTTCCTAGCCTGGTGCTCAGCATTATTAGGATAGGGCAAGGACTGGTTTGCTCGGTGTCAGGATAAAGTGACTGAGTGGGATATCGGGTCATGTTGCCAGCGGCCTGATTTCCCAGTGGGGCCACACTATAAAATCGCCATGAGTGCATACTGTCACAAGTTGGTACTTGTCCTGATATGAACTTAGATGTTGCTAGGACGTAAAACAACAACAAACAAACATCCCACACCGGAGGCCTGCGCTCTACCGATTCGGCCACCGCGCTCAGTAGCAACCATAGTAGTTAGTTGCAGCTGCCACTGGTCGGGAGCAGTGACAGGGAGAGCACTGCCCAAACATGGCCGCACAGTGGTGAGTGGGTTAGCTGCCGGCACCTCGCCCTCTCTGCACGGCTGACCGGGCTGGTGCATGCCGGGACCAGGCGCGGGCGCAGTTTAAGGCCACGTGCCTTCACGCCGGAGCCAATAAAAACGGGAAATTGCCAAGCACTGCAGGCGTTGGGGGTGGAGAGGGAGAGGGAGGGGGAGGGAGAGGGAGATGGGAGGGGAAGGGGCGCAGAGAGAGAGAGAGGGGAAAAGGGTGTGTAAGATATGGGTGGAGGGGTGTGGGGGGAGGTGTGGGTGTAGGTGGAAAGTGTGGGTGGATGGTGGAGTATGGAGGCGTGGGTGTGGGTGGAGGGTGGAGGTGTGGGTGTGGGTGGGGATGTATGTGGATGGGTGTGTGTGGGTGTGTGTGGAGGGTGGGGGTAAGGGTCGTTGATGGGGCTGGGAAGTGTGGTGGAAGGAGAGTGGCGGAAATGGGGCTAGGGCAGTGACGGGGGTGGGGTAGGGGGGTAGTGGGTTAGTGGGGGGGGGGGGGGGAAGAGGGTAGGGAGTAGGGGGTAGGGAGTAGGGAGTAGGGAGTATGGGGCAAGGGTTAGAGGGATGTGGAAGGGTGTGGTAGTTGTTAGTGACTGGAGAAGGGGTAGGGCAGGCTGGCCGTGTGTGGGGGCAGCTGACAGTGTGTGGGGTGACGACAGGGCTGGGGTAGGTAGGCATGATGTGCCAGGCCACATGCTGACGTGGTATTGGGGGGGGGGGGGGGGGGGGCTGGGGGGGCTGGGTGAGGCTGGGGGGGGGGGGGGGCTGTGTGAGGCTGTGTGGGGCTGGGTGGGGGCTGGGTGAGGCTGCGTGGGGCTGTGTTCGGTTCCGAGCTGGGTGGGGGCTGGGTGGGGGCTGGGTGATGTTGCGTGGGGCTGGGTTCGGTTCCGAGCTGGGTGAGGCTGGGTGAGGCTGGGTGAGGCTGGGTTGGGAGTTGGGAATGGAATTGAGAAGGGGGGACAGGAATTGGGAGATGGCTCCGTGGAAGGGCTAGAAACTCGATGCTTCAGAGTCAGAGGGTTGGTGCTGGTGCTGGTGGTGTTGGTATTGGTGTTGGTGTTGGTGCCGGTGTTTGATGTTGCTGTTGGTGATTGATGTTAGTGTTGGTGTTGGTGGTGATGGTGAGTTTAGTGTTGAGGCAGAGGGATATGGAACATAGAGGTAGTGTTAGAGAAGGGTTGTTCCGGGTTGAGGGTTGAAGGCTGAGGACTGAGGGGGACAGTGGGGGGTTGAGGGGGAGGGTTAAAGGTTGAAGGTTGGAGTTTGAGAATTGAGGGTTGAGTATTGAGGGTGTTGAGGGTTAATGGTTGAGAGTTAAGGGCTAAGGATAGAGGGTTGGGGGGGGTGAAGTTTGAGGGTTGATTGTTAAGTGTTAGGAGTTGGGGCTTGAGGGTTGAGGGTAGAGTTGAGGGTAGAGTTGAGGCCGGCATGACCGCCCACCACCTACCCCCCCCCCCCCAATCAGCGACCTGCGCGCGCTTCTGACCATACATTATTGCCTGACCTCCGACTTCCGCTGACGTGTCTGACGTCAGCTCATATATCCTCTCCGCCCTGTCATCTATCCAGTAGAGAAGCCTTGGCTTACTTGACAGGCCACGAAAACAGGAGCCATCCTTTCTTTCTCTTTTTTTAATTATAATTTTGTCTCACGAACAATTCATGTACTCAATAATAAAATTGTATGAAAACAAACCTCTTGTCTTTTCTTCTTCTTCTTCTTTAAGAAAAAATGCAGACCTGATTTCAGCTCATATATTAATTTGTTTTGCTGCTTCAGTAAGTAGTGTGTGGCCCTTGGAGGCTAAACTTTACTGCTGCACTGATCATGCTTGTAGACATTCACCGGCGTGCCTCAAATAGGAAGAGAGATTCAGATTGAAATGTTTGTTACCGCTTCCCAACTTGAGATGGCAATCAAAGTGAACATATTAGACGACAACTTCCTGATCACGCGAACAAAGAAATCCCAAAGCTGTGTAAATATAAATTACTTTATTTTAAAGCCGCAGAATTCAGGCATCGATGTGTGTTGTTTGTTGTTTGTTGTTGCTTATCGTTCTGGCAACATCAAAGGTCACATCAGGACTGTGCATATCGAACAATTTCTTCTTTTTTTTTGTCACAAGTTTTTTATTATAATGTATAAGCTCCCGTGAGGGTGCTTGTTTTCAATGCTGGACAGCTATGATACTGGATTGATCTGGTCCCGCACTCACAAGTCTTTACCTGATCTTTCTCAGGCCAACCTTTGCGGTTTTGGGTGTTAGTAGTTTCTATATTAGTTTTTCTTTAATTTTCAAGTTTTTTCCTAACCTGTATATGATAACTTAGCCTACTATGTACATCTACACAGATGACATACAGGCCTGTGGGAGAGGATCCCATCCCATTGTGGTTTGTTACAGCATCCTTTCACCCAACATCGAATCCCAATATGCTCTTTTGTTTGGGGTGGGAGCGAGGCTTGGTATTGACACTAGGCAAATCATTCCTTGCTCTATCCTACTAATGCCGACCGTTAGTACAAATATACATTTTCTTTCATTACTCATCATATTCCCATTCCTTATGATTTTCATCATGAAAATGATTTTTATTGAACTAACAGAATATACGATCAGATCCACCCATGGCTCGGCACTTTCAAGTGAAGAAGACAACTCAGCCCGTACATTGGAGGGGGGAGGGATAAATTAGACAAGGTAATCATAAGCATGAATTTTAAGTCTTAAATTGTACTCGGCCGCGAATTGAATCTATGAACTCCTGCATCATGAGCAATGGTGTCCTCTGTGGCGGAGTGGTTAGAGTGTCTGACTTTTTTCTAGGTCAGACTCCTAATCTGAAGGTGGGTGGTTCGATTCCCCATGCCCCCCACCTCTCCCAATTTGGATTTCCATCGCTGTGTATAACTTACAGCGTCATAAAAGGCCAGTTGTTCTCATACCATGTCTATGTGGTGTGGGAGGTTAAACATCCCTTGGGTCGGTAAAAGTGTAGGCTCGGGCTTTCTATTGACAAACTGTCAAATGGTGAAAACAAGTCTATTCAGATTTATTCATGATAGGCAGCATAAATCTTCCAGAAGAACAAATAAGATATATACAGTCAAACCTCTTTAATCGACCACCTCCACAGATCGATCACTCCCCTATATCGCTCACTTTATTCGGGTCCCAAAAATACCATTGTAACCATATCCTAACTCCCTAAACCGACCACCTCCTTAAATAGACCACATAAAGTCGGCCCCAAGGTCAGTCAATTTAGAGAGGTTTTACTGTATATATATATATATATATATATATATATATATATATATATAAACACCATTGGTTCTAGAATTAAACTGTCATTCCTCTGTAATTAGTTACTCTGATTGCAGTTATTATATATAACAGTTTCTACCCTTTTGTCCCTGCCAAGTGACGATGAAAGCCGACCAGACGTGGTGGCCGAATCGGTAGAGCGCAGGCTTCCCATGCGGAAGGTCTGGAGTTCGAATCCCAGCCGAGTCAAACCAATGACTTATAAAATGTATACTTGTCACTACCTAGTCTGGTGCTAGGCATTATTAGGACAGGACAAGGAATGGTTAGCACAGAATCAGGATAATGTGTATGTGTGGCCTGGTCTCTCAATGAGGCAGCACTATAAAGTTGCCATGAGTGTGTACTGTCACAAGTCCTGATATGAACTAAGATGTTGCTACGTAGTAAAACAACAACAAACAACAATGATGATGAAAGCTGGTGTAATTGCTAATCATGTTTCTATTAGAGTGTTTAATTCTGGAGTCACTCCTGAGTCGCTTACTAAATGCTAGATAATAGACCTTTTCCGTAGTGAGGTGCCACCCACAACATTGGTTCTTCCCACTAGTATTAGAGGGCAGGGTGGTGGTGGAAATCAGTTATAATACATTTTCCACAGAACATGCTTTACATTGAACTGCTATCCACAACATTATGCAAAATATTCTGATAAAACACATTGGTGGGGAATGCAAATGGTCTATAAAGGAGTACAAATGGTCTATTGATGCGCGGCAAGGAAGGACGAGGAGGCATGAGTTGGATAAATGGCATTTTATTGAGAAATGCCGGAATAAACATGGATAAGTACATCAAGCATGAGTATAGGTATATAATGGTAGATAGGCAATCAACATGTAATACTAATAAGCAGTGATAATCATGAGTATAGGGATATATAGGGTATCATATGTGAGGCATCGTCATGATATGAGGTGTCATGGTTAAAGTGTCAATGTCAATTTGAGCAGTGTTATTATTTGGGCCCGGGAGGTGGATCCGAGGAGCCCTCAACCCTATGATGGAGAGTTGGTGTATAGGGATGGTGGGTGGGGAAAAAAGTGTCAGGAGGAGCAGAGTGTCTGGAGGCAGGAGGGCGAGTGGCCTGAGGCGGCCTCGGGTCTGGATTTAAGGGAAGGAAGTGTGGGCTGTTATGCAACGGCCAACGGCTGGAGGAGAGAGAGAGGGGGGGGGGTCCTCCCTCGCCTCGCATCAACCGCAATGCGAGCATTACGACCGATGCGCGGCAAGGAAGGACGAGGAGGCATGAGTTGGATAAATGGCATTTTATTGAGAAATGCTGGAATAAACATGGATAAGTACATCAAGCATGAGTATAGGTATATAATGGTAGATAGGCAATCAACATGTAATAAGCAGTGATAATAGTGAGTATAGGGATATATAGGGTATCATATGTGAGGCATCGTCATGATATGAGGTGTCATGGTTAAAGTGTCAATGTCAATTTGAGCAGTGTTATTATTTGGGCCCGGGAGGTGGATCCGAGGAGCCCTCAACCAAGACAGAGGAGAGGGCTCGAGGGGCCGCCGAGGGGGCGAGGCGGGGCACATATGCGTGCACCGCCTCAGAGGTCCAAGTCCCCTGGGCCATGATGTCGGAGATGTCGACTCCGGCGGCATGGCAGGCCTGGGCGGTGCCCCGGCGTAGGCTGTGGAGGGTAAAGGCCTCGGCCCCCGGGACGCCTCAGGCACGGAGGGCGCCTCGCAGGAGGGCAGTTAGGGAGCGCGGGTAGAGGGGCCGACCCGAGGGCATGATGAAGGCCAGGGCGTCGGGAGGCGCAGGACGCTGCCGCGCGACGGCATTCCAAGCGGTCAGAGGGCAGAGTCCTGGCCTCGGGCAAGCAGGGATGAATAGGGCGACGGCGCCCGCGGGGCCGGTTATGGTCTTGGAGGTCCTGACCGTGACCCGGAGGCCCCTGGGGGCCAGGACAACGTCGCCGCGGGTGATGGTGTGAGGGCCGCCCCAGCCCTCGGGACTCGGCGACAACAGGTTCGACTGTCGCAGCATGCCGAAGTACCCGAGGAGGAGGGCGGCCCGAGGGACGAGCGAGGCCGGCCCCGTGAGGGCGAGGTGAGAGATGACGAGGGCGAGGTGGCGAGGCGTCAGAGGGGGCGCCTGGCGAGGAACGTGGCTGGAGGCGCGCTCGCCACCTCGGCAGACGTCCTTGGCGAGGGCAGAGTCGAAGGCGGCGGTTGTTCCCCCGGCGGCCTCGACC
Organism: Branchipolynoe longqiensis; assembly: GCA_030323885.1. Taxonomy (NCBI): domain Eukaryota; kingdom Metazoa; phylum Annelida; class Polychaeta; order Phyllodocida; family Polynoidae; genus Branchipolynoe; species Branchipolynoe longqiensis. The sequence continues at coordinate 34,722,348 of CM059188.1, forward strand.
CAGGAGCGCGCTCTGGAGATGGCGTTCTTGATGGAGGCCGGGGCGAGGCCGCGGGCGTAGAGGGAGGCCGCGTAGGCGGCGATCTGGAAGTCGGAGGGGTCGAGGGGGGCGAGCCCTTGGGCAACGATGTAGGCGACGTACTCCCGAGCCTGGCGTCGACGGTTCTTCCATGTCGAGGGGGCAAGGGAGGCGAGGCGTAGGCGAGCGACGTCGTCCACCTCGGCCGAGGTGAAGCCTGGATCAGAGGCCGGGGTTAAATGGGAAGGCGTCGTGTGAGGGGGATATGCGGCGGAGCCCGAGGCGGGCCATGCCGGCACGGGCCACCTCGGCCCAGGGCCCGTCGAGGTGGGCGCGGCTGAGGGCGTCGGCGAAGACGAGCTCTGCCCCGGGCTTGTGCAGTATGGTGAGGGTGAAGCAGCCCGTCGCCGCGAGGAGCCAGAGCTCCCGAGCGATTGATTGATTGATTGGTGGTTGCTTTACGCCGTGTCGGCAGCATAGGCCATATTCACGGCGAGAAATGTTTGTTTTTTGTTCAAACCATCGCTTTTACATGTAAAAGCAGACAATCAATTATGTGCCAATAGACACTAATTAAATTAGAAAGCTCACAATCATATATCTGTGGTCAAGGGAAACAAATTCCCATAGAAAAAGAAAAGTTTCATTAATAATTAATAGAATCCATTTAGTAAACTATATAAGGTGGTACAGTCCAGCTGCCCTCAAAAAGGCTAAAATGTTTTCCTGTTTTACCTTAGTAAAAAGGTTATGCATACTGCCTGCAGTGTAGAACCGTTGGCGCAGGGCCAAAAAATCAACGCAACTTAGTCAAATGTGTTTGAGTGTCAGTGGGGACTGACACCCAATACATTCAGGGGGAGGTTCCCCCTTGAGCAGAAAAGCATGTGTAAGCCACGAGTGGCCAACACGGCAGCGACTAAGGACCACTTGGTCCCGCCGACCTCCCGCATGAGTCTGTGGTGGCTTTCCCACAGATGGTTCAATTTCTTTAAGTTTATTGATGTTTTCATCCCACTCATGTTGCCATTTGGATTTTATGTGGGTGGCTATTAGTGGTTTCAGATCAGAGTGAGGGATCAGACACGGTTCAAGATCACAGTTCAGGGCCTTCTTCGCAGCCCGATCAGCTCGTTCGTTTCCTTGTATGCCAGCATGGCCAGGCACCCAGCACAGGTGGATATCATACCCATCTGTTGTCAGTTGGTTCATTTTATAAATGACCGTTGCTAGAATAGGGTGATTCGTTTTCAGTCCAGCAACAGCCAGGAGGCAAGAGAAGGAATCACTGTATATAACATAGTTAGTGTGGTTGGATACCTCGATACACTCCAAAGCGAGAAGGAGTGCTCGGGCCTCTGCAGTGAAAATCGAGCTCTGATCGGGCAAACATACACCAAATTTTTCCCGTCGGCAGACTGCCGCAGCAGCTACCCGGCTTTGGTCTTTCGAACCATCAGTGTATATGGAGAGGTGGTCTGCAAACTGGCCTTGAATCTCTGCATGCAGTCCTTTGTACTCGAGTGGATGTGTCCCAGATTTCCTCAGTTCCGTGAGTCGGAGGATAACCGATGGCTTTCTCAACGACCACGGGGGATGTTCTGGGACTTTGGCATCCTCCAACACGTCCAAATCCACGCCTAAGGCCTCCAAATGAGGTTTCATTCGGAGCCTCAGTGGCCGGATGTAATTTGGCCTGGCTTCATACCTGGATTCGTCATGTTGCTCGAATAGACAATTGTGTGCAGGATTCAATGCATTAGTTTTTATCTTGACTACATATTGCATGGCCAGTTTGATTCTCCTGTTATTAAGTGATGGTTCATTGGCTTCGACATAAAGGCTCTGAACTGGTGAGGTGCGGAAGGCCCCAAGGGCCAAGCGCAGTCCCTGGTGGTGGATCGTGTCTAGCAGCCCAATATATGATTTCCTTGCGGAACCATATACTATGCTGCCGTAATCCACTCGTGAACGAACCAAGGTTCTGTACACGGAGAGCAGAAACATCTCTGTCCGCTCCCCACTCTGAGCTGGACAGCACCCTCAGAATATCCAGCGCTTTCAGGCATCTTGTTTTCAGGTACTTTATATGTGGCACAAAAGACAGTTTTGCGTCGAGAATGAGGCCCAGAAATTTGGTTTTCTCAACGACTTTAATGGGATCCCCATCCAGGGTCAGCTCCGGTTCCGCATGTATTCTACGCAGCAGGCAGAAGTGCATGCAGACTGTTTTGGTCTTGGAAAATTTGAAACCGTTCAGAACTGACCATCGATGGATCCCATTTATGCTTGGTTGTAGCTGTCTCTCTATGACATTCATGTTAGCACCACTGTAATATAAAACAAAGTCGTCCACGAAAAGACTACAGGAGACCCCCTGCTTTACAGCAGCAGCAATACCATTGACCTTGACCCCGAAAAGGGTCACGGCCAGTATGCTGCCTTGAGGTACTCCTAGTTCCTGTGAGTGTAGGCGGGAATAGGTAGTCTTGACACGGACGCGGAAATGCCTGAAGGCTAGAAAGTTCCTGATGAAAATTGGCAAGTGGCCACGAAGGCCAATCGCATGAAGATCCTCCATGATGCCATGCTGCCACGTTGTGTCATAGGCTTTTTCGAGGTCGAAAAAGACAGCCACAACGTGCTCCTTCTTAAGGAAAGCATCTCTTATGAAGGTCTCCATGCACACCAAATGGTCGAGGGTGCTGCGGCCCCATCTGAAGCCACATCGAGCGCATGTCCCGAGGGTGGCATCCCGGGCGCGGCCCGAGGTGAGGGAGGCGGCGGAGGCCATATTATCCGTGTTGATGACGACGGTGGCCCCCGCGGCATCGTCAGGCATGAGGGCGCGGAGGGCGACGACGAGGTTGACGGCCTCAAGGTCATGGATGTCGGGAAACCGCGCCCGGAAGTCCGAGGTGTACCCTCAGGCGTAGCAGTGCGTCGCAGAGAAGGCGCCCCCGCCCGTGAGGCACGAGTCGCACTCTATGACGTAGGTGCGCCCCGCCGGGGCGCGGAGGAGGTGGAGCCCGTTGGAGGCGCGGCCGTAGAGGGCGAACCACCTCAGGTCCCGGAGGGCGTCGTCGTCGAGGGTGAGTGAGGCGCAGCCGAAGCAGCCGCGGAACGCCCCGAGGAGGCGACTCATGAACCTCCGGGCGGGTAGGACGCAACTGCCGACATGGTTCAAGCGCCCGAGGAGGCTCTGGAGCTCGCGTCGAGTTATGGCGGGGCTGGTGAGGCGGGCCTCGCAGGAGAGGATGAGATCGTCGACCTTGTCGGGGGCGATGCGGACTGTCATCGCCTCGCTGTCGAGGGCGAACCCCAGCCAGGTGAGGCGGACAGCGGGGGGGTGACATTTCCCGGGCGCCACATCGAGCCCGAGGGCGGCAGCGAGGGCGAGGAAGGCGTCAAAGGCCTGGCAGGCCCTTAGGTATGACGCCTCGCACCCGACAAAGTCGTCGACATAGACAAGGATATGAAAACCGTTGCGCCTCATTATCCAGGAGACGGCGGCCGTCACGCGGACACATGCCGCGCCCGAGGAGCGGCAGCCAAATGGGAGGGCGAGGTCAATGTATATCTTTTCGTCGAGGGTGATCCCGTATAGGGGGCAGGCGAGGGGGTCTGCGCGGAGTTGCCGGTAGGCCCGCGAGATGTCGGCTGACCATAGGTATGCGCCGGGGCCCTCTCCCGTGAGGCGGCGGCCGAGGTCAGCGACTGAGGGGAGGGTATAGGTGTGTGGTTTCCCGAGGTATTCCCGGCGGGGGATGCCGGCATTGACGCTGGCGCCGGGGGGGAAGGAGAGGTCGACGATGACCCGCCTCTTTGCGGGTCGGATTTGGGGCGGGTCATCATCGGGGAGACCTGAGTCCATGGTGTGAAGGGAGGGATGGTGAAGGGGCCCGCGAGGGCGCCGAGGGGGAGCTCCGTCTTAATGAAGCTCTCTATGTGGGGGGCGTGCTCGGGGGGCTCGCAGTGGTTGGTGAAGGTTGGGCGGGGGGGTGAGGAGGCGGAGAAGTTGGAAGGGAAGTCGAGAAGGGCGGGATCGGGGTATTCGCGGAGGCGGTCGCGCCATGCGGGGGTGGGGCGGTCGGCATCAGGGGGGAGGCCGGGGAGATGTGTTAGGTAGGGTGTGTCGCCGGGGGAGGGTGTGGGGGGGCGGCGGCGTCTGCGGCGAGGTGGGGGTGGGGGTGGGGGAGGGGTGGGGGGGGTTGTGGTGTTGGTGGTGGCCACCTGGTGGCGGGGTGGGGTGGGGGCTGGTCGCTTCCGGGGAAACGTGAGTGGCGTGAGTGGCATGAGTGGCGTGGGTGGCATGGGTGGCGTGGGTTCCGTGGGTGGCATGGGTGGCGTGGGTGACATGTGGGGCCGCCTCGGCGGCAAGGGCGGCGACTTCACAGGCGTGCCTGTGGCGAGACCGTGTTGTGCGGTGGCCGAGGTCGGCGGAGATGAGAGAGGGGTGGCGGTTGGGTGAAGTCTGGCGGTCTGAGGGAGGGTCTGTTGGGTCGCGGCGGGCGGTGGGGTGGTCGCGGGCGGCGGCCGGGGGGGGGGGCCTTTGAAGCCGGGTGTGGTGTGAGCGGTTTGTGGTTCTGCGGTCAGGGCGCGGGCGGGCCGGGACGGCGGGGAGATGTGAGAGGGCGGGGAGATGTGAGGGGCGGGGGGTGGAGGCGGTGAGTCACGAGGCGGCGAGATGTGAGGAGGGTCGGTTGTCGGTGTGCGGGGGTCGGCGTGGGGGGTTGGGTGGGGCCGGCTGGGTCCCTCCGGGCCGGGCTGGAGGGGGCGGCGGACTAAAAATCCGCCGAGGGGGCGGGGGCCCCCCGGTCGCGGCCTCTCTTGCTGAGGCAGACGGCCTCAGAGTGTATCATTAAAATTGTTCTCACGTTTGCGCAGTAGGCACAAGCGTGTCGATACCTCGACGCCCCCTCCCCATGGGTCTCGCCGGCCGCCGCCCGGTCGCAGGAGGCCGGGTCACGGTTCCATGAGGGCCAGGGGGCGCCGTGGGAGTCTCGGTTAAAGGTAATCCGAGTGTCGGTCTGGGGGCGTGCCTGGGGTCTGGGGGCGGGGCGGGCGGGGTCGGAGGAGCGGGTGGGCATGGGCAGGGCAGCGGTGGGTGTGGAGAGAGCCTCCATGCGGACCATGTTGATGGCCATGGGGTCGTGCCAGCCGTGTGGGAGCCTTCCGTCCGCGATCCAGGTAAATACCGTCTCTGAATAACGGCGGACGGTGGCCCAGGGGTGAACTAAGTTGTCCCGGTGAATGGTGAGGGCGTGGTGGCTGAGTCCGGGAAGGGAGTGGGCGGGGAAGGCGGGGTGTGCCTCCAGCATGCGGAGGGCGAGGGTATATTCATGCTTGGTGGCCTCCCCTCGCTTCACCGCCTTCCTCTCCGCCCCCCGCTCTATTAAGTCACAGGGGAAGATGTAGTGGGGGGAAATACCTTTGCGTCGACCGGCGTTGTGAGTGTCGGCCGAGTCGAGGATCTCCCGTACTGCGTCGGCTGCGGAGGTGGAGGAATGGGCGTGGGCATCGCGGTAGTGTAGGGGCGGCGGCGCCTCCGATGGTTGAGTCGAGGAGGCCCCCCCCCCTGGTGAAGCGCTGGTAGTCAGGGTGGATGGCCCCCGGAGCTGCCGGCAGGGGCGGCGGAGGCGGGTGGGCCCCCCCCACGGTGTGGCGGGGGGCCCGGGCGGCGTAGGTCTGCTGTGGCGGCGTCGGAGGCGGCGCGGCGGTCGGTGGGGCGGGGGTCTGCTGAGGCGCGGCTCCGCGCTCATCCCGTGCATCGATTATGTCGAGTCTCACCGACATCCGCTCCAGGGCCGCCACCGTGTCGAGTAGGGTGGCCTGCATGGTGCGGCTCCACTCCAAGGGGGGGTCGCCGGGGGCGGCCCTCGGGAGCGTGGCGGCCTGGGGGGGCGAGGAGGGCGTGGACGAGTGTGTCAAGCTCGCCTCAGATATCCGCTGCGCCTCCCTGCGTGCGGCGCGCCTCCCCCGGCCTCGTCCGTTAGGCATGATGTGGCGTGGTGAGTGCAGTGCCAAAGAAAAAAGTGTCAGGAGGAGCGGAGTGTCTGGAGGCAGGAGGGCGAGTGGCCTGAGGCGGCCTCGGGGCTGGATTTAAGGGAAGGAAGCACGGGCTGTTATGCAACGGCCAACGGCTGGAGGAGAGAGAGAGAGGGGGGGGGGGGGGGGGGGGAGTCCTCCCTCGCCTCGCATCAACCGCAATGCGAGCATTACGACCAATGTAAATGATGTATAGGGCCAGGTGCATGAATGTATTTATGTAGTTGCTGATGATTCTTTACTTATGGTCAATAGTCATTGTGTATTAGGTAGATAGTGTGAAAGAGGCACTAGTGATAGTGTGTAAGGAGCCCAAGAGCTCTACTCACTACCCCCTCCCCACCAACTGTTAGTCACGGATCACCACACACACAGCAGGCAGGTGCAGGCCAAGCAGCCACACCACATGGTGGTGGTAGGTAGATCACAGTAGCCATGGTGACCCCAGCATGCTTACTGTTCATTGGTGGAACTAGAAATGCTTGTTGCTGATCGGAGATAGTGGTCAGGTGGTATGCCATATCAGATCCATGTACCACTATATAATAATAAACCTGAGGGTACAAGCTCTCACTCTACTTTCATTCTTTATACTCTTCCTTTCTCTTCTTGCCTGTATTGATTTCCTACAAACCTATCTACACAACCCACAGATGCCAGCCGTCGACTTTACAATTAGTTCTTAGGCTACTGTCAGAGGGAGGATTTGTGGTATAAATCGTCTATTATCTACACCTTGTTAAATATACATAGTCAGATGGCTTTCAGTTTTTGCACCATGTTTTTGATAAGATAAATATCGCAGGTTAATAATTAAATTCTACTTTACTTCAGTAAGGTATAATTTATTTAATGGTTGCCTTTTGTGATAATACCGACCCACCCAGGGGGGCAGGTTAAGGACTAACACGTGTACATATATATGCATAAACAATACCCGTACTCATAGGTAGAGAATGAAATCATCAAAATCCAGAAAACGGAAACGGAAATAGCCCTATGGCGGCTGCCATTTGTATACTCGTGTTGAATCGCATATTAATAAATCAATAATTCTCTGAGCATTTATATGTATATGTCAATAGACTACTTTGTAATTCCAAACTTTCATGTTTATGCCAAATTGTTCTGTATTTCTATTAATTTCGTTTTGCACTGCGTGTAGTGGCAAACCCCACAGAATGCAAACTCAATGGCCACGGGCATTTGTTTGGCTCTCAACGCCGTTTTCAGCGTGCAGTCTATAGACAGTTTCGTAATTCAGACTAATATGGGCGGGTCGGTCATATGCATTGCTTATTCATATTTTGAAGTAAACATATGCAAAAGTATTATATTTGCGTACACACCAAACTTGTGAATATCATAGACTTCAGCAACTACATGTTCTATTTAACTAACTTAAACATTTTAGGTAAAAATAAATGTCTATTGATTGCGCCTGTTGTCCAAATTTGAAGTCTTCATCGGGTTATGCAGCTATAATAATATTATTTCACTCACTATTTGATTTTGAAATGCATGCTTTCCTCCTCCTTCTTCTTCCTTTTCTTTTCCTTCAATTATTCTTTAACACCAACATTGAAATCGAAATTGCGCACTTTATTCACGCTATTCACACACGCTTTCTTCATTTCTTTCTTTCGTCACGTGGTACCGAATTGTGAGCCATTTCGACTGATTCGAATGAAAAATTCGAATGAAAAGTCCAAATGAAAAATGAAAGCATTTAAATTCCAATTCATCAGCCGCAATTATTTATTCATAGAAAAATTGGAACTATTAGTAAAGATACTCTCTCAAATCGTGCCATTTGTATCTCATTTTATATTTTTATATTTTTGTATTTCAATATTGCAGAACTGTCCACTGATCCCCTCATAATCCCTCCTTGACAAGCCTTAATTGAGACCTGTCCAAAACACTAGATTTTACTGAATATTATCGGTTTGGTTTGTGGATAATCAAAATTCCTCCGGAAACTGCTACACAATGAAAGGATGTTTGTTGCTTTGGTGGGGTTTACGTCCTAGCAACAGCTAAGATTATATCAGGACGGCCACCGACTTGTGGCAGTGCACACTCATGGCGACTCTATAGTGCTGTCCCATTTAAAGATCAGGCCACCAGCACCATGACTCAATATCCAACTGAGTCACATTATCCTGACACTGAGCTAACGAATCCTTACCCTATACTAATAATGCTGAGCACCTGGCTAAGTAGCGACAAGTATTAATTCTTAAGTCGACGGTTTGACTCGCCAGTGATTCGAAATCCCTACCTTCTGCACCTATGAAAGGATTCTAGCGTGTATTGTGCATGTTAACGTAACATGATTAATTCGCGAGTGGAGGCAGGGCAGGGGCAGGGAACCCCTAAAAACACCCCGACCAGACTCGACCTACTGTAATATGAACAACCTAACCCGACCCCAGTGGGGCCACCTCCCAGGAGCGGTGGAACCACCCTGCCCGGTTACAGGAGGAGCCGAATCAAAACTCCTGCCAAAACATCACGTGACCGGATTCAAACCCAACTGCCTCCATGGCCACAACTCCTCCAGCAGCCGACCGGACCACACCACCACCATTTTCTTCACCTACCCACCCACACCTCAGGACATGAGGAAGGGCGGAGGGTTGAGGGTTCAGTCTCCGGCCCACTCTACATCACGGACCGGACTCCCGAGGGAATACCCACACCATTTGGACTGACACCCTGCATCTGACCTGTACCAAACTGAATCTTTGTGAACTGAGTAATAAAAGACCCATTGTATACTACTTCTGCCTCCGCCTTTGTGAATTATACTATATCCATCAGTTACCAAGCCTTCCTTTTTATAGCTGCCCAGTCCGATTATCACACCAACTTTTCGAAATCAAAACACTTGACCTAAATATGATCCTACAGATGCAATTTAGATACTGGCGAACTCATTAAACATTTATTTCGGTTTAACGTTGGTATGTTATGCTGCTATGCTCAAAGATAGGCAAACAAAATTCATGTCCATCATTTCAATGTGTACACAGAGATAAAATTAATTCTGCATACTTCAAATATCAGCAAAGTTACCTTGTTAAAATAAAACTTACTCCAAACTAAAATAGAGAAGATCATAATGATTAACTCAATGCATGTATCTAAAAGATATACAGTAAACCCTCTTTAAAACGACTGACCATAGGACTGACTTTAAATGGTTCATTTTGTTATGTATCCAGGTCAGAGGTCACTGTGACGTCATGACTAAGGCATGCTGGGAGAAGGTTGAGTAAATGAACAGTTCCATCACACAGCTCACGGTGTCAACACGTTCATTACAATTTAGGGAGGTAGTCGGTTTAGGGAGTTTTATTTAATCGTCACACTGGTATGCATGGGCGATCGTTTGGGACTCAAATAAAGCGATCGATATATGGGAGTGGTCGATCTGTGGAGGTGGGCGATTAGAGAAGTTTTATTGTAGTAGAAATTCAAAACATCGGAATATATGACGTTAATGTTGAAAATACATTCGTCTTAAATCTGCATAGTCCGATGAAAACATCAAATTTTGAAAACCAAAACAATTATCTAGATTTTATTTGACATATCTAACTAAAGCCCCAGTCACACTACAGCTTGCGACCACTTTGCGACCACCTTAGAACAAAGAACCCACACTCACCAGTGACATCCTTGCGACCAAAAAAATGGTTGCCGACGTCTGGGCATCACTGGTAGCTGTGGGTTCTTTGGTCTAAAGTGGTCACAATGTGGTCGCAAAGTGGTCGCAAAGTGGTCGCAAGCTGTAGTGTGACTGGGGTGTTAGATACTGGTACACTTATTATACATCTGTAGGCACATAGAAGGGAATAGTGAGGCAATTTAATAGAATATGTTACTGCAGAAGCCTATGGTGTGCGAATTTTGGCATGATTGCCAAAATATATTTACTTTATTTGCACTTCATATATTTCAAAAGCCAACCATTTAAAATAAAAGTTACTTCAACTTAAAGTTAGGTAGATTATAACGATCAACCTAATATATTTATCTCAGAAAATGACAGAAAATCAAAACCATCGGACTGTCCAATTATAAGGTATAACGCAGTAAGTTTTACTCCGTGTTAATACGGTAATGCTATGTAATTTTTCATTGGCGTTCTACATACAACTTATTACGCTGTTTATCTCCGACTCAGAATCACATGACCACCAGTGGGTGGGTACCCGGAGGTCACTCTTCAAGCGTGACCTCTGTACAGCATAGACAATAGCTCCTACACAGGACCTGCGCTTGGACTGGAACCTGTGTGTATGTATATATATATATATATATATATCTATTATACACCCTCCTTTTCCGAGCAGCTTCACCCACATATTCACGGTTGCAATCGGAAAGATCAAAGTGAACTTTTGGTTCCTGGTCGAGTCAAACCAATGACTTATCAAATTGATACTTTTCGCTTCCTAACCAAGTGCTCGGCATTAATAGGATAGGGCAAGGACTGGTTGGCTCAGTGTCAGGATAATGTGACTGAGTGGGATATCAAGTCATGGTGCTGGTGGCCTGATCTCCCAGTCACTATGAGTGCGCACTGTCACAAGTCGATACCCATCCTAATATGACCCTAGATGTTGCCAGGATGTAAAAATCCAACAACCGACCAACCTGTACTCTGATGTTTGCGCTATATTCATGTGGACTGTAGACAAACTGGTACAAACAACGGCTGTTGGTGGGTTCACAAAAGTGGTGGCAAGTATGAAGAGTAACTGGAGCAGAACGAACTGTCATGTCACCCACCACCTGGCCCGTGTTCAAGGTGCGCCTCAAAGCCACTGCGGAGACGTCTCCGCGAAGGTTTTTGACCTTTTTGCGTTCAGGGTACATCTCGGAGACGTCTCAGAGATGTCTCCCATTTCAGACAGGAGACAAAAAGCACCTCGAAAATGGCTGCCGTATTCAGTGGTTTCAGGAAATCACAGCGCAGCTTTTTCCATTGCAAATGGCCACCGCCTATGGGGGTGGCCATTTTCGAGACAACAAACCACTTTTGCCGTTCAGACTAGCATGACGTCAGGGCCATCTCCGAGGTGCCTCCGATACGGACCCTGAACGCGGCCCACCTAAGCCAAGTAACAGATGTAGGCAGCAAGTAGCAAGCCAGTGACATCATCACGTTGGTGGTTAACTTGCAGCATTGATTTTCCTTCCAAAATACCATTGTATTTTGCGAGTGAGTGAGTGAAATAGTTCAGACGTTTTACTTCGGTAATTAATACCGTTGATTTTTCTCCAAAATTGTGAAATTTAATTAATTTTGTCAAATGAGCACTTAAATGTAACAGAAATGGCTGAAACGGTGAAGGAAAATTGGTTGCTTGATCCGGTACTTGGCGAGTTTGTTGCTAATATACTTACGCACGTGTTGGTTGTTGGAGTTTTACGTCCTGGCAATATCTAAGGTCATATCAGGATGGGTACCAATTTGTGACAGCACGCACTCATGGTGATTTTATAGTGATGCCCCACCAGAAGACGAGGTCAGCAGCACCATGACCTGATATCCCACTCAGTCAAATTATCCTGACACTGAGCCAACCAGTGCTTGCCCTATTCTAATAATGCAGAGTGCCTGGCTGGGAAGAGACAAGTATCAATTTGTAAGTCATTGCTTTGACTTGACCAGGGCTCAAACACCATGATTTCCCAAATGTGGAGACGGACGCTGAACTCATTCGGCCATCCCGTCTGGTCTAATGGGATTGTGAGATTTCCGAATTAAATGGGGGTCAGAGTAATGAGATCTGACTGTACATTCAAAAACATGGATTCAAGACCGACTTCTATCAACTCTAGGAGACGGTGAGTTTCTATTGTACGGACATGTAGAGTAGAGCGGGCAATGACCTACATTCATCTTGTCAGAGATTGTTGTTCGACAGTCGCTTTGAGTGTAAACTGCGTACTATAGACGTGATATATGTGTATATATAGCATATATAGTATATATATATATATATATATATACATGCGCACTATAGACGTGATATATGTGATCGTAGGGCGGAACGTGCACTAAAGGCTACATAATGGTTTAGAGTTTATTCCATAGTGTTAGATAATAATTATATTATCTGTTGTTGGTGTTTTAAGCCCTAGCAACATCAAAGGTCATATCAGGACAGTGCTAATTGTATTATGTCGACCGGTGTAACGTACATTGTAAAATATTCCGATTTACACCATCGGGGGGAATGCAAATGTTCTATTACTGATCAGGTATACGTGACCAAGTGCAGGTATGTATATATATATATGTAGGTGCTGGTGGTGCCTGAGTGGGATGTAAATAGACATAGTGGTGCTGGCAGGGCTGTGTGTAAGTGGCACTCAGGGCCTACCCCCTCCCCCTCTGCTGGGTAGGTTCACCACACTCAGGGTCAAGGAAAGGTGCTGGTCAGGGGGGGGGGGCACACAGCTTGGTGGTGGTGGGCAGACCACTGGTAGCCATGGGGAGCAGGAATGCTGGATCCCTATTGGTAGGACCAAGAATGCTTGTTTCCTATGTTTCCCATTGGAGAAAGGGGTGGGGTGATACTCTACAATGAACCCATGTAACCATATAAATAATAACCCAGAGGGATTGACTCTGTCTCTTTTCCTTTACACTTTGTACTCTTCCTTTCTCTTTGTCTGTATTGATTTCACTATAGCCTGCCTACACAACCACAGATTCGAGCTCTAGCCATTCTACAGTAATATACGTTAGGTTAGAGCTACTATTAATGTATTATTTTAAAATAGCTAACTCTGGAGATATAATTGAAATAAAAATATGCTTAATTAAATTGAATGACTGAATTGGAGGTTTTACGACATGTCGGCAACTATGGGCATATTCATGGCGAAAATTAAATTGAGTGTGCACACCGAAATGTGGAACATGACAGACTTGTGTGACTTGGGTGTAATGAGTAGTTCTATTAAGCTGTCTCCTACGCAGCAATACATGCTTAATAAGTGCACCTGTATCTAGATTTGATACACAGTATCAAATGTTTGTTTGCTTGTTGTTGTTTTGCACCCTGGCCACATCTAAGGTCATATCAGCATTTGGTACCGACTTGTGACAGTGCGCACTCATGGCGACTTTATAGTGCTGCCCAACTGGGAGACCAGGCCACCAGCACCATAACCCAATATCCCACACACATTATCTTGATACTGTGTTGACCATGTCCTGTCCTGTTAACTCCGAGTGCCAGGCTAGGTATCGATAAGTATCAATTCTATAAGTTATTGGTTTGACTCAGCTGGTATTCGAACTTCCGACCTTCCGCACGGGAAGACTGCGCTCTACCCATTCAGCCACCGTGTGTGGTGGCCTAAAGTGATGGTGCTTGTTTTATGCCATGACGGCTGCAAACGTCATATTCACGGCGACAGAAATATGCACATTACAGACAAGTTCGTTGCCTTCATAATTTGCATGGCTTCATCGGATCGTTCAATTTTAAGAATATGTCGCCGAACCGGAATAAATGCAACACCACAATGCACGCGAATGGAATGCATACTGCTACATATAATATAATATCCCTATAACAAACCTGCACTTACGTTCAAGCTGTCCACATAACAGTGCAGTCTGGTGCCCTAACCCGCACACCACAGCCACCATTAAACTGGTGATCAACGCTGCTATACCTCCATACATACTCCTCTATTCTCGTGGTAGGTGTACTCATTCGTGGTCATTGCTGGGCCACAGCCAGCTGCAGAGCAGTCAGCCCCACTCATCCCCACTCACCCCCCACTCATCCCCACTCGCCCCCACTGCACCCCCATATGTGCGATAAAACCGCTGTTTGACCATGTCCTGTTTGTTACAGGCCGAATGAGTTGAGCGTCCGTCTCCCGTTTTGGTAGATCGTGGGATCGAACCCAGCCGAGTCAAACCAATGACTTTAAAATGTATACTTGTCACTTCCAGGCCAGGCGCTCGGCATTATTATCATAGGGCAAGGACTGTTTGGCTCAGTGTTAGGATAATGTGACTGAGTGGGATATTAGGTCATGGTGCTAGTGTCCTGATCTCCCACTGGGGCAGCGATGAGTGCGCACTGTCACAAGTCAGTACCTGTCCTGATATGACCCTAGTTGTTGCCAGGACGTAAAAGTCCGACAACCAACCACTCACGCCCACACCACACAATATTTTAAACTGCTCCGTTTAATCAATGCCAGTCTGATTTAAACGCCACCAGACCCAGTGCAATACGCGACCCGTTTCTTCTCTAGCACCAATAAATACATTTTATTTCCACTCTATTATTTGGAAATGAGGACATTTGTCTGCTGGAGCCGATTTAATTGCAGACGTCGGGGATTTTTAAATAGTTGCCTCCCGCAGTATAATACCTAGATAAAAGATTCACCCGGTACTTGTTTGTTGTTGTTGTTTTACGTCCTAGCAACATCTAAGGTCATATCAGGACGGGTACCGACTTGTGACAGTGCGCACTCATGGCGACTTTATAGTGCTGTCCCACTGGGAAACCAGGCCGCCGGCACCATGACCTGATATCCCACTCAGTCACATTATCCTGACACTGAGCACACCAGTCCTTGCCCTATCCTAATAATGCCGAGCGCCTGGCTAGGAAGCGACAAGTATCAATTTAAAAGTCATTGGTTTGACTCGACCGGGACTCGAACCCACGACCCCACGATCTACCAGCACGGGAGACGGACGCTCCAACCCACTCGGCCACCCCGTCTGGTCCCCGGTACTTGTACTAGTACGCGGTGAATACCAACCCTATATAAATACGGTCGAAAATAGCGTTAGTATGGAACAACAAGTAGAATGCCTGGCACCAGTGTCAAATGGTTATTTATATCAACACAGAGTTGGTGAATGAGAGAGAATGCAAAAAGACAAGATGGCGGCCGTAGAACGCCGTCGATTTCATTTTAAATCTTATTAAACTAGATATTATATTATATTTTCAACTCAAAGGTAGCGGGCTAATAATAAGACATATGTAAAGAATAATTGTTGCTTCTTACATTGTGAAATTAGGCTCTCATTTCATTGACCCGTTTTTTCGACAGCTTTTACATAGGGTTGGTTTGCACCCCTACTGCAGCAGTACGGGGTGAATCTTGTATCTATATAATACCCAGCTTCCGGTTAATGGCATGATGGGATGTAATCACGTGGTCACGGATCGGTTCTGCTTATTGTATATGTGTATATATATTATATATATATAATATATATATAATATCGAATGGTGATTAAGTTTTAGGGTTGTTCTGATCACTACTCCTCTGTTAATCAGTGCTGCCAACGCGCATCATCATACGCCACCGATGCTTAGCCATGTATGGGTTGTTAATAGCATGTTTTTTTGTGCCTACACCACCCATTTCATATTAATTTGGATGTTGTTTCTTGTATACTAATTTTTGTCACTTCGACCAGAGTGGCATCCATTTTGAGTCACATAACCACAAGTGTTGTTAACTCTGCCATGATTAGCTAGCGCCACCGATATGGTTTATGGCATAATGGTACAGATGGATTCCACCAGATGGCAGCACTATATTGACACAGGACCGTGCATGAGTCCACAATGTAGCAGAGAACGTAGTATATATTCAGAGACTGAATATATATAATGACGGTTCAACACTATATTGGTCCAGGGATTGATGTGGAAGCTAGCTTTAACCCATGCACAGCACTGGTTAAAGCTAGTATATATATATATATATATATATATATGTAGATATATATACACTAGCTGTAACCCATGCACAGCACAGGTTAAAGCTATTATATATATATATATATATATATATATATATATATATATATATAAACTTTACTAATGGTTTGTTTGTTTGCTTGTTTATTGTTTTAGGTCCTAGCAACATCTAATATCATATCAGGATGGGCACAGACTTGTGACAGTGCGCACTCATGGCAAATTTATACTGCTGCCCCACTGGGAGACCAGGCCACTGGCACTATGATCCGATATATCTCATACAGTCATATTATCCTAATATTGTGCTAACTAGTCTTTGTCCTATCCTATTAAGGCCAATCATCAGACTAGATAGTGACAAGTATCAATTATATACGTCATTGGTTTGACTAGGGTGGGATTCAAATTCCCGAACTTCCGCAAAAGAAGCCTACGCTCTACCGATTCGGCCAACACATTACATCGATTTTTCCTAACGATCATTAAAGCGCCTGCCACACCTTACCGGATTGAGCAACGGACACAACCGGGCAAAGAATTGTCTATTCCATTGGTGTTTGGTATCAAAATGTACCGAAATGTGTCAAAATGTTGCAAAGGGAGCCGGACGAAACTGACACTAAATGGACAAGGAAAGTACATTAACAAATAGCCACCAGACGATAACCGGATGACACTGTATGATAACTGGATGACACCGGATGACACCATATGTAACAGGACAAGCAACGGTGAACCGACGGTCGAAAACCAAATGTCAAACGGACGGACCGAACATCAAACGGACACGTACTGGACTGTTAATGGACATGCCGAAAGCATATGAAAATCCTACAGACCGAATTCCCGCAACACCGTCAACGGACTATTCAGAAAGCAAACCGGAGATGTCACGGATGGGTACCGGATATGAAACGGACTAAACGGACTTAAAACGGACACCAACCGAACCCGTCAGTCCAGCGGTGTCCGGTACAAGTTTTGTGCATGTTCAGAACTTCCCACCGTACACAACTGACACCACCGGACACATAACGGACATGCCAGATGCCAACCGTATATAAACCGTACATTGCCATATTTCACCGGACAGTTTCCCGTTTCTGTCCAGTTCCTCAATCCGGTGAGGTGTGACTGGGCCTTAAGCGTTTGTTAAATCTGATACTGAGATTGCCCGATATCATGAGAGTACTTTAGATGTTGTGAATAACCATTTTGTCAATACTGATAGATTCTAGATGTCAGATTTAAACTGTTAAAGCCACAAAACCCAATTGGATTCATGCGGCGCATGCGCATCGAAATCTGTGAAATGAAAACTGCAGGGCCGGACCACAGCTGCTTGAACAGGCGGGTCATCATAGTATCAGATCACGAGGGGCGACCACGTGACTGCCCGAGGTCACGTGATGGAATAGCCCGAGGGGGCTATCCATATACACGCATGTAGGTTTTGTGTCTTCGTTCACAAAGACGGGTGGTCTTGACCTTTTTTCATGGAGCATGCGCAATGATTTGTTTTGCTTTGTTGTTGGAGTTTTACGACCTGGCAACATCTAAGGTCTGGCTACGAAGCGGCAAGTATCAAGTTGTAAGTCATTGGTTTGACTCGACCATGGTTCGAATCCGTGGGTTCGAATCCCACGATCTACCAAAACGGGAGACTGACGCTCAACTCATTCGGCTATCGCGTATGTTCCAATATGCGCAAAGACCAACATTACTTCCTGCCACTGTCATCAGAGCGTGTGTTGTCAGTGGAAATCCTCTATAAGACCTTTCCCCCCACATTGCACGTTGCACAGTGAGATTCTACCCAAAGCACCAGTTCTTCACACTGACGCCAGAAGGCGTGTTGTCAGTGGAAATCCTCTATAAGACCTTTGTCCCCACACTGGACGCTGCACAGTGAGATTCTACCCAAAACACCAGTTATTTACACTGACGCCAGATGACGTGTTGTCAGTGGAAATCCTATATAAGACCTTTTCCCCACATTGCACGCTGCACAGTGAGCTGCTACCTAAAACACTAGTTGTTCACACTTACATCAGAGAGCACGTTGGCAGTGGAAATCCTCTATAACTATAAGACATTTCCCCCACCAGGCACGCCGTACGGTGAGCTTCTACACACAACACCAGTTCCTCCCAATGACATCAGACGATGGAATGATGGTGGAAATCGTCTATTAGATGATTTCTTTAGGCAATTACAATCCTATTGGATTGGGAAATGTCCAGGGCTATGAGCCAGGCCAGGACGAGGGCCTTGGAGGTGCCAAACCACATATTAGCTCCGAGATAGAGCGGCTGCCCGGTCAATGTGCTGAGTCACTCACCAACCATCTCCTTCTTGCCAGTGGCGCCCTCTTGTGGCAAAAGACTAGCGTCACCTGCTACCTACAGAAACCTACCATCATGGCCATTAATAGTAATAGCCGCTTGTTTCCTGAGGTTTTACACACCGGCAACATCTAAGATCATATCAGGATGGCCAACAACTTGTGACAGTGCGCATTCATAATGACTTTATAGTGCTAACCCACTGGGAGGTCAGGCTGTCGGTACCATTGACCCAATGTCCCACATACTCACATCAACCGGACAAAACGGACGTAAACCGGACACCAACCGTACACGTCTGTCAGAACTGTTATTGGACACCGCCGGACACCACCGGAGATAGAACGGACACACCGGATGGGTACCGTATATAAACCGTACATTACCGTACTTCACCGGACAGTGTCTGGTTTCTGTCCGGTTCCTCAATCCAGTGAGGTCTGACTGGAGCTTAAGACAATGACGTAAAAATGTATACTTGCCGATATCTAGTCTGGCACACCAAATTACTAGGATATGGCAAAGAGCAGTGGATGTTTTCTTTGTTGGGGGTTTACGTCCTAGCAACATCTAAGGTCATATTAGGACAGGGGAGTAGTGGAATAAGGAAGAGCAATTACACCTAATTAAAATGGCCTGTGCTTAATCAACGAATATGTGATGTATAACGCATTATGCAAGTATAAAGATGCGTAAGGGAATTATTATTATTATTGTTATACTCTGTAAGCCCCAACGCTGTACCAGTGGCGCCACCTGCGGCCTCCTCGCCTCCACCGAAAGTAGACCAGTGTCAGTCACACCACAGGTCACACTTAGCACCCAGCTGAACTTTGCAATTAAGGCTGCATAGTCCGATGAAAGCATCATATGGGATTTAAATTAGTTTAAGCATTTATTTTTAAAAAAACTTCAAATGTGAAATCACGACGTAAACTAAAGAGGCGTCTTCGCCTAAAAATTAATTAAATTCATATCACCTTCACAAAAAGCTGTGATCCGCCCGTGCAGTTGCATCAAGTATTTCGATACGTATATTATGTATTATATTAAGACGGCCTATACGCGACCGTCCTACTTGGAACATATGAAAAGTAGGTCATGTTTGTATCCAGATCTACCAAAACTCACACAAGGAACAAACAGCAGTCCCGTCCTGATATGACATTATATGTTGCCATGGCGTAAAAGAAACAGAAACAAAAACAAACGGCAGAAGTGTACTGGGTGGGAATTCCCTGGCGTCATTTCTAAATTTAGTTCTTCCCTTAAAGTTCCACAGTCCGATGGTTTTGAGTCTCTGTCAATTTCTGAGATAAATATATTAAGTTGGTTATAATAAACTACATTCCTTTAGTTGAAGTAACTTTGCTTTAAAATCACTAACTTAGGAGATATTTGAAGTGTAAACATGCCAAATTAATGTAGGTGTGCTTGTCAAAACTTAGATAAAGGATTCACCCTGTACTCGCAGTACACGGGTGAATACCAGCTCTATATAAAAGCTGTAGAAAAAGCGGGTAAATGAAATGAGAGCCTAATTTCACAATCTAAGAAGCAACAATTATTCTTTTCATGTCTTCATATTTCCCCACTACCTTTGAGTTGAAAAATATGATAAAACATAAATAGCATTTAAAGGTGAAATCGACAGCGTTCTATGGCCGCCATGTTGTCTTTTTGCATTTTCTCCCATTTCACAAACTCTGTGCCAATATATGTAGCCATTTGATCCTGGAACCACAGTTTCTAGTTCCTGTTCCATACTAAAGCTATTTTCGCCCGTATTTAGACTATGTTGTCGTTCACCTTTGTACTGTGAGTACGGGTGAATCTTTTATCTAGTCAAAACTCTGACTCCATGGACGGGTACCAAGTTGTGTCAGTGCGCACTCATGGCGACTTTATAGTACCAGGCCACCCGCACCATGACCCAATATCCCACTCAGTCACATTATGCTGACATTGAGCCAACCAGTCCTTGCCATATCCTAATAATGCCGAGCACCAGGCTAGGAAGCGACAAGTATAAATTTTTAAGTCATTGGTTTGACTCGATCAGGGTTCAAACCCATGACAACACGATCTACCAACACAGGAGATAGATGCTCTAACTCATTCGGCCATCCTGTCTGGTCATGAAATCATAAGTCTTAAGACTATGATTACAAATATCTAAGTAGCACAGTTCCAATTCCGCATTCTGGTCACGGGACCAGTATGATAAGAAGTGGCGTGAATATACCCTACACAATGCTGATAATGGGACTCGAACCTACATTTATGCCATATGTGGGCGAGCATCGTATATATAGACTACCATATTAGGTTACCTGTCAACAGGACCAGATGGGATGGCCGAATGAGTTCAGCGTCCCTCTCCCGTTTTGATAGATCGTGGGATTCGAACCCACGGGTTCGAACCTCGATCGAGTCAAACCAATGACTTAAGAATTGATACTTGTCGATTCCTAGCCTGACACTCGGCATCAATAAGATAGGGCAAGGATTGGTTAGCTCAATGAATAATGTGACTGAGTGGGATATTGGGTCATGGTGCCGGTAGCCTGATTTCCCAGGGAGGCAGCAATATAAAGTCACCATGAGTGTGCACTGTCACAAGCCAATACCCATCTTGATATGAGCTCAGCTGTTGCCAGGATGAAAAACTCCAACAAGCAACCAACCATCAACGTGAATCAATAGCAGCCTCATCTTGATATCAATGGACACACCTCACTTTGAAATCACTACCTGTGCGGTTCTTAGATCAGTGGACACCTCATCGCTAAAGTTACATAACCCAATGGTTTTAAGTTTCTGCTATATTTCATAGATTAGTTTTTGGAGGTTTACGTCCTGACAACATCTAAGATCATATAAGGGTGCGTACCGATCTGTGACAGTGTGCACTCATGGTGACTTTATAATGCTACCCCATTGGGAAATCAGATTGCCAGCGATAGACTGGGAATTGAACTCCCAATCACCCGTGCAGTGTAGGCTTTTCATGCTGTCAGTGCACTAACTATGCAGCTTTAAACAGTAGTCTCTCCTTGGCTCACCATCTCATTGATGACGTGGCGTCTGGCGGTTGGCAGGCGCCACAGTGACGTCACTATCTGGTGAGACGCTGGCATCGCCTTGATTCGGGTTCAATGGGAATGGCGTGACGAATAGCAACTGTCGCTGAGACCGAGGTTTTATTTGTGTTGTTTGCTTGTTTGTTGTTTTACGTCCTAGCAACATCTAAGGTCATATCAGGACGGGTGATCCCGAGGTACTATATTCCCGCCCCTATCTAAAACCCACGTATCACTTCGCCTCAAAGACACAGACGGCCCAATTCCATAGCAGTCAGAACGGTTCATTGTGCGCCGTTAAATAACCCTATTAAGAGCGCCGGAGCTGCTGTCGAGTGCCCCGCGCCGCCATCTTGAAAGTAGTTCCGGTCCGGAGCCTTATCTAGATCCACATGCGCGGAGGGATACGCTTTCCGTTCACACCACCGTCCTAGTGCGATCACTCTGCGGAATCGATCCTGAGTGCTGGAAACTGTCATTTTGCTTAGGTTGGTTGGTTGTTGTGTTTTTTTGTTTACGTCCTGGCAACATCTAAAGGTCATTTCAGGACGGGATTTTGCTTAGGCGTGCAACTTCACTGAAATGGCTACTGGACGCGGTGGCCGAATCGGTAGAGTGCAGGCTTCCCGTGCGGAAGGTCGGGAGTTTATATTCTAGGTCGAGTCAAACCAATGATTTATAAACAATTGATAGTTGTCGCTACCTAAGCCTGGCACTCGGCATTACTAGGATAGGGTAAGGACTGGTTAGCTCAGTATCAGAAGAATGTGACTGAATGAAGTCTAGAGCATTACCCTACCTCCAACTCCACCTTTCCTACACATACATACACCTAAAGGCTATTCTGCCCTCACATACTTTCAGATTGGAATTCCAGCGTTACAATTTATACTTGCTTAATTGGGATGTTATTCCCTAATGTCATGATACCATGCGCGGACGGGTATCCGAATCGAATCCCATGGCCTACAAAGACTGGAGGCGGGTACTCATTCATCTAAGTAGTATAGATTTTAAAATTCACTGGTTTGACACGACAAGGGTTTAAAAGCAGGGGTTTCAAATCCAAAATGTGAAGCGTGTACTCAACTCATTCAGCCGTCCTATCCCATCAGATTAAAGTGCCTGTCACACTATGCCGGATTGAGCAATGGACAGAATTGTCTAGTCCGGTGGTATTCGGGTGTGATAAGTATCGAAGGTATTGAAATGTGTCAAAATGTTGCGATATCGGGTCAAAGGCTGTTGGATGAACGGACATGAAACAGACATGAAATGGACATGAAATGGACATGAAATGGACATGAAACGGACATGAACGGATAGCCAATGGACGGTAAGCAGACTAAACAGCCTCAAACCGGACAATAAATGTAGACGTCAATCGGGCGGCATCCGTTCCAAGTTTTGTGCACATTCAAAACTTGTACAGACACAAACCGGACATCAACAGACTTTGTTCGGTTTCTTTCCGTATTCCGCAATTCGGTGATGTGTGACAGGGCCTTTAAAGAGTAAAACCTGAAATTGCCATCTGGCTTTCTGAATAACAATTTGACTCCTTGAGATTTCCCCTGGTGGGCTGAACAGGGGCGAGGGTGAGGGCGAGGGCGAGGGTGAGGGACTTGTCATCCCCTCATCGTACACCCCTGATCTAATACACTGCAGATGATCAGTGAGGGCTGAAACCTCCACACCCAAAGTAAAGCTTGTTTTATTTAATGACACCTGTAGAGCACATTGATTTTTATCATCGGTTATTGGATGTCAACGATATGGTCATTCTGACATATTTCTTTGTAGGAAACCCGCTGCTGCCACATAGGCTACTCTTTCCGATAAGCAGCAAAGGGTCTTTTATATGCACTTTCCCACAGACAGGACAGCACATACCACAGCCTTTGATGAACCAGTTGTGGACCACTGGTTGGAATGGAAAATAGCCCAAACAGCAAATGGGTCCACTGATAAGGATGGATCGGATGACCTACAGCTCCACAGGTGGACACTCTATCGTCTGAGCTATGTCCCGCCCCCCCCCCCCCCCCCCCAGCTTGCACTAACATGATTGTCAATGACTTCTCTGTTGACTAAAGCTGTGTTTACACGGGGAATTGTGAAACGTTCTAGACAAAGTGATTTATATGAAGCGTTTTAGGGGCGCGTTTACACGGACAGAGTTTGAAAGTGTGTCGGCGACCGGGAACCAGCAGCCTTAGGTCCGCCTGTAGCTGGCAAGCACTGCTATTGGTTTACTTTACACTCGTCGATTCGACGCCGATGAAGCTGCTACGTTAATATCGCTTGGAATTTAAGGTTAATTTAATTAAATTTCATTATTTGAGGATGTAATTCTGTTAAATTTGATCGCATTTAATAGATTTCGGCCTAATCGGACCCTAACACTGCCGGGCACCAGCGATTAGTTACTGCTCCCCCTGTAGCTGGCAAGCAGTACTATTTTATACTATCGCCGCCCGGTAACCAGCTGAATCGCTTCAAATAAACCACCTCCCGAGGTGGTATAGATGAACCGTTTCATATGAAGCGATTCAGCCCTAAAACGCCACAGCGTCCCGTCTACATGGGAAATGTGAGTCGATCTAGGCAAGTCGTTTCATATGAAACGTTTTAAATCGCCCGTGTAAACAGGGCTATAGAGAGACCCACCGCTCTTTATCCAAGTGCGGCCTGACAGATGTGTTTGACCAGGCACCATGAGACAGCGCCACAACTCAATATTCTCAGCGCCGTTCCGCATGGTTGCACATAGCTTATTCATTGTGGCTTTTTTTGGGGGGGGGGGGGTGATTGAATTTTATTCATATATATCTTTTGTCAGTGCCGTAGCACTGCTCTATGGTGTACGGGTATTTACACAATTACATTTTTTTAAATTTTACCTTTTGTTTCGTTGGTTAACAAAAAATCTATTCAGACTGCAGATCATACTCAGACCGCGGAGCCATGTAAAGATCTGATTCGTGACTGCACTAGTCAGCTTACAACGCCCTCTTTTCATTATCTTTTTTTCCTTTGCATAAGTTTATTTGTTTGTTTTTGTTTTATGTCATAGCAACATCTAAGGTCATATCAGGATGGGTACCGACTTGTGACAGTGCGCACTCATGGCGACTTTATAGTACTGCCCCACTGGGAAACCAGGCTGGCAGCACCATGACCTGATATCCCATGCAGTCACATTATCCTGATACTGAGCCAACCAGTCCTTGCCCTATCCTAATAATGTGGAGCACCAGGCTAGGAAGTGACAAGTATAAATCTTTAAGTCATTGGTTTGACTCGACCAGGATTTGAACCCACAAACTCATGCGTTTGGATCTCCCGATCTCCCAAAACAGGAGATGGACGCTCTACTCATTCGGTCACTCTGTCTGGTCCCTTTGCATAAAGAAATACCTGAGGAGTTAAAAGACGCCAGCCATTTCACCATTATAAGAATTGACTTCCTGCTGGCCCAGTCATTTCAAGGTTCTCAAACGATAGAAACAGGTTTATTATGTGTTGAATTACTGCAGTGTGTATATATAATATATACTAAATATGGTACATATACTAGATATACAACATAAGCAACCTATAATATATATAACACAAGTAATACATGTATGCATAAATACATACATATAATACATATAATACACATAATACCAATAATACCAATAATACCCGTAATACCCGTAATACATGTAACACATCTAATACATATAATACATGTAATGCATATAATACATATAATAAATATAATACATGTAATACATGTAATACATATAGTACATATAATACATATAATACATATATTACATATAAAACACTGATGTTTACAATTAAATTTACACAAAAATCTGAAAGAGTTCAATTTGCGTCAAATGACAGCAGAAATGATCTCAATTGTAATTTTGACATAGTTAGATTTGTGTCAGATGACAGCAAAAGTTAACTTACAAAACAGGCAAAATTAAAGATAAAATACATGAGGCGATAATTTGTCTATCCTGCAATTATTGCAACCAAGTTGTGAATATATCAAAGCATGGTTGTATTCTACAGTGCACTGGAATGCCTCCTGCTAGTGAGCACGTTCTCTTAATTGTACATTATTACTGCATCACTACTGTCGGGGGGGGGGGATGATGAAAATGGGAAAAAACTACACCTAGAGCTGGATTCGAACCCACACTTCTTGCCATTCCAGGGATAGCGTGCTGACCATTACACTATCTAGGATCCCTGATGCAATAATCCTATTCACTCCTAGCCATCAATGTGGCTCTTTACTGACCAACTGTATAATGGTGAAAACAAGACTATTCAAACCGGTCCTGGCCTGATATAGGCACAGAAGGCTAGTTAGTTCAGGAATTCGACTACAGATGGCAGATCGATAACATTAGTTACGTAACCAGGTTTCATATTTTGAAAGTGACTATAGGCGGCGCTAGTGTACAAAGCATAACGTAGTGCGGCCGGTTCTCGATAGGTGGCAGCATAAGGCCTTCTTAGTACTATGAGGCTATGGCTGTGTCCGAATGTCAAATTACCCGTGTTGCCGAACATCAGGGACAACTATGTACAAACAGTGTCATTCATATCAGTGTGGACGTGGAATAACTGGCAAACCACAGGTAAGAGAGTAACAGCTACTGGACATAATTGTAATTTTTTTAATTTTAAAATTTGACATTAGTTGATTAAGCAGGGGAAATTTCAGTCGCAGATGACTGGTCTTCCTCATTCCACTGCTCCTTGCCCTATCCTAGTAATGCCGAGCATCTGGATAGGAAGCGACAAGTATCAATTTTTAAGTCATTGGCTTGACTCGACCAGGACTCGAACCCACGATCCAATGATCTACCAACACAGGAGACGGACGCTCTAACTCATTCAGCCATCCCGTCTGGTTCATTATATCAACACTAGAATGATGGGAGAACGGGGGTGCTGGTGGTGGGGGTGCGATTTGAAATTGGGTCACGTTATATTATTTCTGAATGCTAGGGCACGTTTGGGACACCAGATAATACTACAAAACTCTATCAACTCATTAACCAATGCTAAGGAAGAATGAAGACAAGTCACACAGATAAACAGTGGGAAAGTTGTGCTTTAATAACACCAACTCCTGTCCACCTACCAGTGACCTATCATCCACTCCCCTTGTCCTCTAGCCACACAAAATAACATTACCTCTTTAGCCTATATAGAAAGCAGTGCCTACAGCCCATGGGACAGGAGTCCTATGGCTGTGTCCACAGTCAATTGGAATAGTTGAATTTTGATAGCATCAGACAGAATGTCTGGGGTTCCTGCTCAAGAGTAGGTGTGTCTCACTCAAGAGCCGCGAGTAGAGTGATCTCTCTCCAGTGTGTCTGAAGCAGAGTCTAGAATAATGATCTCAGGTTTGAGGCTAGTGTGGTCAGAGGGCTAATGGGGTGCAGGTGACTGGGCAGTGCACAACCAGCCAATCAGGCACCTCCACAGTCTGGGTGGGTGGCACCTCCCCCAGTAGGGGTGGCTGTCACTCAACCCAGCTGCAGGTGGTGCCCTGAGTGTATATGCAAATTAGGCTGGTGTGCCCACCCAGTGGTCATGTAGGGACAGGTAGCTGCATAGAGTTACAATAGATCTCAGTTAAAATGGTCTTTTCTCCAGTTGCACTCTTTATGGATGCATATAGAAACATTTCAACAATCATGTACTGCCTCTTATATAGGAACATCTCTTCATTAATCTCAGGCCTAATAATATATGAACATATATTTCACACAGCTTATATCATGTCATAATGGGAGTGGGATATTATTACCTTTAGTTTACCTAACATTGTCCCCACTCCGTCACCCAAGAATAATAATGCTCTCTGCCAATATATAATTCCGAACCGAAAATCCGTATATTTTTACAACGCGGTCCCCTTTGGGAGGACGCCTAATTGAGCTATGCAGTAGTAATGGGGCACATCGCTTAACTGTCAGTGTCATGACACAGTCCTTCTGCTCATCCGGGCAATTCCTCAACAAGCTGGCATCAATAAGTAGTCAAAGAAGTCCTGGTGTCGCAGTTTCCGCCTTCCACCAGTTTCCATGCATGCGTCAAAATCGAACAGCATCGTCACTATCCTTATAAATTTAATATAATGTTTTTGGTACAGATGTTTTCTATATGTGTACCAAGCGATTTGCTTCTACGTGGTGTGGTTTTAGAGATATTTCACTTTTTCTGTATTTTCTCTATGAAGATTGCTCATGACCATTGACAATGCCTTGATGTTGATGGTACGCGCAGTGCAAAACATTAGTTTTATTCAAAATTAATAGAAATCAAGAACCCTAACCTTATAAATTTGATATAATCTTTTTGGTAAAGATGTTTTCTATATGTGTACCACACAATGTGTTTCTAGGTGGTGTGGTTTTAGAGATATTTCGCTTTTTCTGTATGAAGATTGCTCATGGCCATTGAGAATGCATTTAAGTGTAGGCGTACCGCTGAAACTGTCGGACTGCGACACCGGCGAACACCAATAGACACTCTCCACCAGCAACCGACGCGCCCCCTAACTGCGGTGAGAAGAACTAATGCATCAGGTAGCCGCGGAGTGTGCAGCATGCTCAGCCGAAAGGGTCTTTATGGAGGAACTCCACCACGAACCAACCTGCCTCCTGACGGCAGTGGGAAGAACTAATGCATTGGGTAGTCGTTCACCGCGCATGCTCCGCGGAAAAGGTCTATACTGTATATTAAATCAGGCGATGAAGTCTGTCTAGAACTAGAAGGCTAGTAGTATTTGTTGGTTGTGGTTTTACATCCTAGCAACATCTAAGGTCATACCAAGATGGGTAGGCTACCGACTTGACGACTTTATAGTGCTGCCCCACTGGGAGACCAGGTCACCAGCACCATGACCCAGTATCCCACTCAGACACATTATCCTGACACTGAGCTAACCAGTCCTTGCCCTATCCTAACAATGCTGAGTACCAGGCTAGGAAGCGAGAAGTATCAATCTGATAATTCATTGATTTGACTAGACCAGGATTTAAACTAACGACCTTCCGCACGGGAAGCCTGTGCTCTACCGATTGGGCCACCTCGTCTGGTAGAGAAGGATAGTAATGGAGTGAGGTGAATTTGGTTTAAGCTGGTCGCGGCTTCAGCTGGGTTGGAAGGCACTGGGTGATTGATGATAAAGTGGACTCTCCCTCCCTAGTCCATATACCCAATCTCGAGTCGCCCCTCCGGGTCCCCTACCCTCCCCCCCCCCCCCCTAACCACCACTCTGGGTCCACCGGATGCAGTGACCGAATCGGTAGAACGCCCTATCCTAATAATGCTCAGCGCCTGACTAGAAAGCGACAAGTATCAATTTTTTAGTCATCGGTCTGACTCGACCAGGTTTCGAATCTCACGATCTACCAAAAATGGAGATGGACGCTCAACTCATCCGGCCATCCCGTCTGGTCCCTAATTAAAGGAGCGGACCAATCGAAAATGTCTGAGCCGCAGGGCCGACTCACGGTGCAATAGCAAACGCTGAAGCATCTCGTCTTACTTAGCACCGACTAACCCCAATTATCGCCCTTGAGAACCGTCTTAGCGTTGCCATAAACAACAACTAAAGGGAACACATCAATCAGTGTCAGAGGCGATACCAGTCGGTTGAAGTCGTGTACCAGTCGGTTCACGTCGTGTACCAGTCGGTTCAAGTCGTGTACTAATCGGTTGAAGTCGTGTACCAGTCGGTTCAAGTCATGTACCAGTCGGTTCAAGTCGTGTACCAGTCGGTTCAAGTCATGTACCAGTCGGTTCAAGTCATGTACCAGTCGATTCAAGGCATGTACCAGTCGGTTCAAGTCATGTACCAGTCTGGTTCAAGTCATGTACAAGTCGGTTCAAGTCGTGTACCAGTCAGTTCAAGTCATGTACCAGTCAGTTCAAGTCATGTACCAGTCAGTTCAAGTCGTGTACGAGTCAGTTCAAGTCGTGTACCAGTCGGTTCAAGTCATGTACCAGACAGTTCAAGTCATGTACCAGTCGGTTCAAGTCATGTACCAGTCGGTTCAAGTCGTGTATGAGTCGGTTCAAGCCAAGTACCAGTCAGTTCAAGTCATGTACCAGTCAGTTCAAGGCATGTACCAGTCGGTTCCTGTCACGTATGAATCGGTTCAAGTTGTGTACGAATCACTTCAAGTCATGTATGAGGCGGCTCAAGTTGTGTACCAGTCGGTTCAAGTCCTGTGCCAGTCGGTTCAAGTCCTGTACCAGTCGGTTCAAGTCGTGTATGAGTCGGTTCAAATTGTGTACCAGTCAGTTCAAGTCGTGTACCAGTCGGTTCAAGTCGTGTATGAGTTGGTTCAAGTCGTGTATGAGTCGGTTCAAGTCGTGTATGAGTCAGTTCAAGTCGTGTATGAATCAGTTCAAGTCGTGTATGAATCAGTTCAAGTCGTGTACGAGTCGGTTTAAGTCGTGTATGAGTCGGTTCGAGTCATATATGAATCGGTTCAAGTTGTGTACGAATCAGTTCAAGTAGTGTAGGAGACGATTTAAGTCGTGTATGAGTCAGTTTGAGTTGTATATGAGTCAGTTCGAGTTGTGTACGAATCAGTTCAAGTCGTGTATGAGTCGGTTTAAGACATGTACGAGTCAGTTTAAGTAATGTACTAGTCGGTTCAAGTCGTGAACGAGTCGGTTCAAGTCGTGTACGAGTCATTTCAAGTGACATAGTGAGTCAGTACAAGTCGCATAGGACTCGATTCAAGTCGTGTGTGAGTCATTTTTGGGGGGACACCCTACCCTGTATATATATTACAGAATGTAATATATTATATAAAATCTATATATACACCATGTCATATATTACATTTTGTAATATATGACATGATATATATTATATATATATATATATATATATATATATATATATGACATGTCAAATATTACATTATGCTGTGAACATACCGAATATATAAAATAGACTGGACACCTCAGGACACCTCATGAGGATGTCATCAGACAAGCTACCAAAACAGATCCTGGTTACAGATCTGGTTACAGAAAGAGAGGGTGCCCTCGTCTCCAGTTCAAGGATACAATCAAGAGAAACCGGAAGCTGAGAGACATTAAGACCGACTCATGGACATCACTCTCACAGCAGAGAGCTAAATGGAGAGCGACAGTCAAGTAATGAAAGTAGTCTTTGTCGCATCGCGACCGACAGCATGATGATGATGATGATGATGACATATATCTACACACCCACACAAATTACACGCACTTCAACCCATGTAGTTTGGTTATACGAGCTACTCGCAGTCTGCTAATGCAATGCCCACGGTCTCTTAGCAACACAATATACATCCTCAGGGACACCCTGGGGGAATGCGGCAGTGACGTGTACATATGGCTCTGCGCATGCGCTTTGTCTCCCTGGGCTATGGATGATGCGCATTTGCTGGCACCATAGATGTGAGTGTTTGAAGAGGGGGAGCGGGTGGGAGGGGGGGGGGGCGTTGGCGCACTTTTACAATATGGGTTACCATGCAAGTCATGAATGACACATTTTCGATTTTCAGCGAATTTCCGATTGTTTTTTTAGCAGGTTTTGACATAAGTCCTGACAAGGTATTAACAACAATACCATATGAACCACATATTCCAGGATACACTCAGCTAATACCAGCAGATTGAATCTTGTTACTGCACATGGCAAAACTGAACAGAGCATCCTCACCACATGTGGTGGGCCCTGATGGTGAAGTCTCCGACTTGGCCTAAGCATACAACTCACTCTAATCTAATCTAATTTAGATTATTCATAGCTCTGAAAAAATTTAACGGACGTCAGATTTCCACTTTCTTTTTAATGTTTTTTTTTTTCAAACAAATTTATTTGGAGGCGACTGTAATAATTGCGTCCTCAGGATTCGGTTTGAAATCTGGCCTGAGAATGACTGCCCGGCACGCGCACAAGCTGGGACTGATCGGTGATGGCGCTGGTGTAGGCAACACCGGGGCAAATACGGGCTAGTATGATTGGACTTTTTAATATTTATTATAAATTGGGCTACGACGTAGGAGAATAAAAGCCAAGACGAGAAGTGGTGGAAGCCTAGTTTATTTGCTGAGGCCCATCTGGCTGAGCAATAACCGCCCTACCACAGAAAAATTTTAACTGGCGCCGATGTGCGCCTAACAAGCACTGACTGGCATCTGGCGAAATGGTGGTGGCGCCAGGATAGCGCAGCGGGAACCGGCCCGCAGCAAATATGACAATAAATACAGTACGATATTAATAAAGAGAGCAGCATTAACTGCCAGGATCCTGAAGGATATAGGATAGAGCTCCGCCCGTTTATACTCATAGTAAAAAATTATATATCACATTTTTGTTATTGAGGCTGTATTTATACTGTTCATAGCATGTAAGCCCAGGTACCCAGGCTTGTTTTCAATGCTGGCCAGTTGTAGTGTTGGTGTTATCTTACCACACAGTGGCTGCTGATAAGGTATTTGATTGCCTGCATTTCAGTAGCAGATAGATAATTGGTTGGTATGGTTAGTAGCCTATGTTAGTTTTTTTGGATTTTCTTGGCATATATGTATTATTTTACTTTGTTCTACTCTTATTACTAGACTAGCCTACTCCTATTTACATATCATAGGCTTGTACATAGCTGTGTGGTGTGTTATCTGGCTACTTTTGGCATGGTTACCTTCCATTGGGTGTCCCACTGGTGGGCCGTGACATATCACATGCCCCTTTGCAGTGCAGCTTAGTGTGTGTGTGTGGGGGGGGGGGGGTTCCTAGCCTTATTTTGCACAGATATTTTTTGTAAGTTTTTAGGTCAGGAATTTGTCATTCCTTTACCGGTTGGGCATTCCACACCTTGGCAGGCATTTCCAGCGTGCTTCTCTCATGAGCTTTTAGTTGGCTTCTGGTCTGCTTTAGTGGTGGCACATTATTTGCTCTAGTAGCTCTTTGTGGTTTTGTTAGTAGAAGTTTATTGTTTTGACTATAGCTATAATAGAAGTAATAATAAATAATAATAATCATAATTATTAGGTTAGAGCTCCGGCCCTTATCTCTATGCATAATAAATTATACATGCTATATATATATACTACAAATAATATATATTATATTGAATAAATAAATAAATAAAGATGGCTGGTAAGTAGCCAACAGCTTACCCTCTGTTAATTCTCATTCTTGAATACTCTGTCCACCCTCCACAGTCAGTAGACTGTAGTGACCACTCAGCTTTTTCATTAGTACGCGGACCTGCCACCAGGTGCCGTGCCAGCTAGGACACGCCCGCATTACCACCCATTCGCCGATCATTTCCTCCAATAATAACGATAGCTGGACGTTGTCTAATTAGTCAAGCCATGTGCAATCAATTATTCGACAAACAGGGCTTACACAACGTGCCTTCTGAGAACCAAAAAAGAGCAACATGATCACATACAAAACGGCAGAATTTGCATAGTAACTTTGGTGGTATTGGGATGATAAACTGTTCGTAGTCCGTGCCCAGAGGACCAGTGCTAAGTACCGGCAGTGTCCGGCGCCTCATCCCGCCGAGGAATAAACCTGATTGACATGAAATCGAAAAAGAACCTTTTGGCAGGCTTTCCCCAATTGCTTAAGTCGTTTGGGGGTGGGGTGGGGGTGGGAGTTTTTTTATTTCACAAATGAAAGGGAAACATCGTGACCAAAGCACCAGACGGGATGACCGAATGAGGTGAGCCACCATCTCTCGTTTTGGTAGGTGGTGGGATTCGAACCCACGGGTTTAAAACCTGGTCGAGTCAACCCAATGGCTTAAAAATTAATACTTATCACTTCCTAGATTGGCACCCGACATTAATGGGATATGGTAAGGACTGGTTATTTTAGTGTCAGGACCCGTCCTGATATGACCTTAGATATTGCTAGGACGTAAAACAACAACAAACAAACTTTAATGTCAGGATAATGTGATTGAGTGGGATCAGGTCATGGTGCTGTGGCCTAGTACTCCCAGTGGGGGAGCACTATAACATTGACATGAGCGTGCACTGTCACAAGTCGGCACCCATCCTGATATGACCTTAGATGTTGCCAGGATGTAAAACTCCAACAACCAACCAACTTTCTGCTGGCTGTTTTAAGTTTCAGTAGATGATATCTCTTCGAAAATAATGGTAGAAAGTAAAAACCATCGGATTGTGCAACCTTAATGAGAACAAAACTTGAAGTGACAATAAGAAATGTCTGTCAACATCTATGAACAATAAAATATCAAGAGCCATGTAAATCCAGAATCAGCCAAACAAAACCTATCTAGCATTCTACTTCCTACACGAAATATTATTGAAAATGCCACATGTATGGATGGCATACACTGCCAGTGTGATTGGTAACCGCCAATGTCGGAAGGTGTCTGGCAGGCATTAGAATTTAGATGTAAAGGTTGCTTACTTCCCATCGTGTTCTCTGTGGCATAGTGGTCAGAGTATCTGATTTTTTTCTAGGTCGCTCTCCCTAATCTGAAGGTTGGTGGTTCAAATTCCCATGCCATCGCCTCTGCCAATTTGGATTTACACTGCTGTGTATAACTTACAGCATCATCAAAGGCCAGTTGCTCTCATACCATGTCTATGTGGTGTGGGCGGCTAAAAATCCCTTTTGGTCGGTAAAAGTGTAGGGCTTTCTATCGACCAACTGTATAATGTTGAAAATAAGACTATTCAGACTTATCCATGATAGGCAATATAAATCTCCAAGAAAAAGAAAATAGTGCACAGTACGCAGTCAAACTGAAAAGCTGGCATGTGTGATCGAAGTGTCACGTGATCGAGCACTGGCAGCCTCGTTCCCCATACATGGGTGCGCGCGCATAATGCATGGGGATGGGCATTAGGGTGCGTGTGGGGGTGTAGGTGTGTGGGGGTGGGGGTGTAGGTGTGGGGGGTGAAGGTGTGTGTTGGGGGGGGGGGGGTAAGGTGTGCGCGTGTGGGGGTGTGGGGGCGTAGGTGGGGGCGTAGGTGAGGGGGGGTGTAGGTTGGGGTGTGTAGGTGGGGTGTGTGTGGGGGGGAGTAGGTGGGGGTGTGTGGGGGTGATGGTGGACTCTCGGGTTGCTGAAGACATCGTAGGGGGAAAGCGTGTGTTTTATGATCGTATTCCATTCAGCGCATGTCCGGGAACGTGGTTCGAAAGTTAACCACAGTCCGAACCACAAATGACCCTTCCGAACACTTTAGGGGAGTAATCGCATTGGATTTAGTCAGCGTGTCCCTGGGCAGGGTCACATGGGTGTTCACTTGGCGGAATCTTAAACTAACGCCCATCTCTTTTTAGCTTTCCAGTTCTTTCTTTGCCTGCATCTGTTCATCACTGTTCATGTGTCTCTCTCTTCATATTGATCTGCTTCGGCTTATGTATATATATATATGTTCATGATTCTTTCTGTCTCCGTTCAAGATCCTCTCCTTCAATTCTTATTTGTCTAATTCTGTTCAAGTTTCACCGTTTCTAGTCATGTCTCTCTCGTTCTGGGCATGTCTCTCTCGTTCTGGGCATGTCTCTCTCGTTCTGGTCATGTCTCTCTCGTTCTGGTCATGTATCTCTCGTTCTGGTCATGTCTCTCTCGTTCTGGTCACGTATCTGTCCTTCCGGTCATGTCTCTGTCCTTCCGGTCATGTCTCTCTTCCTCTGGCCATGCCTATCTCCTTCTGACCATGTCTATCTCCTTCTAGTCAAATCTCCTTATCACAGACTGATACCAAAATAGACCCGGCCGCTATATGGCCTCGTCTAATTCATTATCATTTTGCGAAAAATGTGTCTTATAACATTACAACCTTCTATATATATATAGAAGGTTGTAATGTTTACCCCAACTCCTCTGTGCAAAACTGTGTCAAACATAAATACAGGCACTGAGTAGGTAAGCAGTTATCGAGGTCATTTCACATATTTTAGTCACAGGTTGGTTGGTTGCTGGAGTTTTACGTCCTAGCAAGTATCAATTTGTAAGTCTTCGGTTTGACTCGACCAGGTTTCGAACCCACGAACCCATAGGTTTGGATAACCCGATCTAACAAAACAGGAGATGGACACTCAACTCATTCGGCCATCCCTTCTGGTCCCCATGCGGAAGGTCAGGAGTTCAATTCCCGGTCGAGTCAAACCAATGACGCACAAAATTGATACTTGTCACTTCCCAGCCAGACACTCAGCATTATTAGGATAAGGCAAGGACTGGTTAGCTCAATGTCAGGATAACCTGACTAAGTAGAATATCAGGTATTGGTGCTGTATGTAAATAATAAACGTAACGTTGAATTCAGGTATTGCTAATGTCTTGCACCAACTCTATAACCAGAGATTGAGGTATCAGACTAGGTCAGTTACAGCTGACCTAAATTGAAAATAGAACAGCTCAAACGGTACTAGTACCGTCAATAGGGAAGGACATGGCTTTGTATGGTGCCGAAAACGGCTCCATTTGGAGTTGGCGTT
This sequence comes from Branchipolynoe longqiensis, assembly GCA_030323885.1. Taxonomy (NCBI): domain Eukaryota; kingdom Metazoa; phylum Annelida; class Polychaeta; order Phyllodocida; family Polynoidae; genus Branchipolynoe; species Branchipolynoe longqiensis. The sequence continues at coordinate 34,758,151 of CM059188.1, forward strand.
GTAATAGAGACGGGTTGAAGTTAGATAAAAGATTCACCCCGTACTTACAGTACAGGGGTGAATGACAACGTAGTCTAAATACGGGCGAAAATAGCTTTAGTATGGAACAGGAAGTAGAATGCTTGGCACCAGTGTCAAATGGTTACTTATATCGGCACAGAGTTGGTGAAATGGGAGAATGCAAAAAGATAAGATGGCGGCCATAGAACGCCGTCGATTTCTCTTTTAAAGTCTATTAAACTGCATGTTTTATTACATTTTTCAACTCAAAGGTAGCTGGGAAATATAAAAACATATATAAAGAATAAATATTGCTTCTTAAATTAAGACATTATTCACTCAATTAATTTCCCAAGCATGTCGAAATTCTTCGCCAGTTTTTCTAATGGGTTGGTTTTCACCCCTGTACTGTCAGTACGGGGTGAATCTTTTATCTAGGTTGAAGTATATTCTCTGGCGGAATATATGGCTTGGTGATGTATAAAAGCTTCAAAGGGCCAGCAGAAACAGTTTCAATGGAGAGTTCACTGAAGCGTGGAGAGATACGTAGATGGTGCCAGCAGCACAGCACCAGCGTCACATATACTGAGTAGTATCACATATTTGAACAAATATTCCTTTTTGACATCGTTAAAGTTGGTCCTGGCCATTACTAGGATAGGGCAATGACAGCTTAGCTCAGTATCAGGATAATGTGACTAAGTAGGAAATTGGGTCATGTGCCAGTGACCTGATTCCTCAGTGGGGCAGCACTATAAACTCACCATAAGTGCACAATGTCACAAGTCGGTACAACCCGTCTTGAAATGACCTTAGATGTTGCGAGGACGTAAAATTCCAACATCCAACCAATCATTTTTCATGGCGCCCCTCTCCTCCTTGAAGAAGCCGAGCGTGCACATAGACCACGTGTGACGTCACAGGCATCTCGGACGCTGCCTGCGAGTTCCAGCGTCCGGTCCTTAAGTCGGCGTAACGATGACGTTTACAGGCGAGCCTCGAAGGGTCGGGTTCTCATCATGTGATAAAGCCGTCATGGCCTTCCCGCCATGCTTTGCTGCCAGGGTCTGGCCGTAAATTAGGCCAACGTGAAGTCAGTCGCGTCTTGTTTCATTCGATTAGAGATGATGAATAGTAAGCTAAGTATTTACGCCCGCCTGCATGTCTGTCCCTGCCGGAAGTAGTAGCAGCAGTTTACGGCAGACAGCCATCGATGATTAGTTGTTGGAGTTTTATGTCCTGGCAACATCTAAGGTTATATCAGGACGGGTACTGACTTGTGACAGCGCACACTCATGCTGATGTTATAATGCTGCACCATTGGGAAATCAGGCCACCGTCACCATGACCCAATATCCCACTCAGTCTCATTATCCTGACACTGAGCAAACCAGTCCTTGCCCTATCCTATTAAGGCCCAAAGCCAGGCTAGGAAGTGAGAACTATCAATTTGGGAAGTCATTGGTTTGGCTCAACTGGGAATTGAAATCCCGACCTTCCGTAGGGGAGGCCTGCGCTCTACCGATTCGGCCACATTCTCCTGACACTTAGGTAGTAGCAGCTTTTACTAAGGTAAAACAGGAAAACATTTTAGTCTTTTTGAGGGCAGATAGACTGTACCACCTCATATAGTTTACTAAATAGATTCTATCAATTATTAATACAACTTTTCTTTTTCTATGGGAATTTGTTTCCCTTGACCACAAACGCAAACGCAAACGTTTAGCAGCATTTGAGATGTGGACTTATCGAAGGATGATGAAAATATCATGGATAAAGAAGATCACCAACAAAGAAGTTCTCAGAAAAATTATAAATAAGAAACACTTGTTTGCCACTATACAATACAGACAAAGAAATTTATTTATTTTGGCCACATCATTCGTCAGGGTTCAATATACCGTACATCGTTGGAAGGGAAGGTGAATGGCAGCAGAGGGAGAGGGAGACCAAGAACATCATGGTTTACAAATATTTCACAGTGGACAGGCTTGAATTATTCACAGTCTATCAGAACAGCACACCATCAGGACAAGTGGAGAACCATTGCATCCAACCCTCGACTAGAGGACGGAACTATTGATTGATGATTGACCACAAATACATGATTGTGAGCTTTCTAATTTACTGAGTGTCTATTGGGACATAATTAATTGTCTGCTTTTACATGTAAAAGTGATGGTTTGAACAAAAAACAAACATTTCTCGCCGAGACGGCGTAAAGCAACCACCAATCAATCAATCAGACCTGACACTCAGCAAACAAATCCTTGGCTTATCCTAATAATGCCAAGTGTCAAGCTAGGTAGCGACAAGTATCGATTTTGTAAGTCATTGGTTTGGCTCGACTGGGAATTGAACTCCCGATCTCCCGCACGGGAGGCCTGCGCTCTACCTATTCGACAAGCGCTCCCAGTTATTAGAACACGTGATATATACACAAGCGACATATATAGCAAGTGTTATCACGACACAGACCTCTCCAAACATCCACATGTATGCTGCACACAAGCACTGAGGATATTATAATTGTTTAGTCTCCAAACAGGAAGAAAGAGATTGTGCAGCGGCAGAGCAGGATGGAACACATGTGGCACCAAAAACTAATTCTGTGAGCAGCACTAGCTGTTCATTATGCATGCGCCTCGGACAACGTCCATGATTGCAAACTTGGAAAAAAACCATTTCAGACAGTTAATATAATTTATACTCGCATATAAGATTATATATCACAATGTATTTAGTGTCTAAATGGTGGTATACTTTGCGTTGCTTTTAATAATGAACAACAAAAAGGTTTATTTCACAATCTGGGAGAAGTGGTCATCCTTAAGAGACTCAATAGCTGTTGCTTGTAGCTAGTGTCGCGACAAATAGCGGCATTTGTTTGTTTGGGATATATATATATGTATATATGTATATGTAAGATCTCAGTGGTTACACTGGTCTTCCAGCTGTGAGTGGTAAAGTTATTTACACAAAGGTGTAAATGATTTTTAAAGAGTATTTAAAATACACATGACAAAATAAATAGATCTACTGTCACTACACAAATTGCAGGCAGCAGTGTCACAGATCTACTCTAACTACACAAATTGCAGGCAGCAGTGTCATCAACCTACTGTCACTACACAAATTGCAGGCAGCAGTGTCATCAACCTACTGTCACTACACAAATTGTCGGCAGCAGTGCCATACATTACACTGCCATGACACAATTTGCAGATAGCAACGACATAAATATGCCGTTATTACATATTTTAGTGCAAGATTGTTTTTTTATTTGTTTGTTGTTGTTTTACGTCCTAGCAACATCTACGGTCTTATCAGGACCGGTACTGACTTGTGACAGTGTGCAGTCATGGCGACTTTATAGTGCTGCCCCACTGGGAGACCAGGCCACCAGCACCATGACCTGATATCCCACTCAGTCACATTATCCTGACACTGAGTGAACCAGTCCTTGCCCGATCCGAATAATGCCGAGAGCCTGGCTATGAGCCGACAAGTATCAATTATTAAGTCATCGGTTTTACTCGACCAGGGTTCGAACCCATGATCCCACGCCTACACTTAATGCAGCCAGATGTGCACTGTCGATAATTCTTTGACAATACTCTTGATATGTCTAATCACATCAGGATGGTGTGTAGGGCATAATTTATGCAACTGAGACATCTCAGATCCATCAAGGATGCCCTGACACGTGACTCGTTAGAGAAGATTACTCATGCTTTCATTGGTTCATGGCTGGATTATTGTAATGCTCTCTTGTATGGTCTGCCGCTGTCAAGTATCTCAAAACTGCAATGTATACAGAATGCGGCTGCCAGGTTGTTGATGGGTATGTCATGGGGGTGATGAAAATGGGAATTATTGTGCCTAGAGCGGGACCCGAACCCACATCTCTTTGCATTCCGGGCCAGTGTGCTAACCATTACACCACCTAGGCTCCCTGATATCAACACACACCCCACGCCTACCTGTCTATGTGGTTACTTGCCTGAGAGGTCAGTGCAGACCACTACACTCGTCCCCCTGGAATTGTAAGTCTTGTAATGCTTACAATTACATACATACAGGCAATGCACTAACACATACATACACAGGTTAGGTTCAACAACCATACAGCGCAAAGCTTGTACAGGATCCTGATCACGGCAACCAGTGTCATGGGGGTGATGAAAATGGGAAATATTGCGCCTAGAGCGGGACTCGAACCCGCAACTCTTTGCACTCCGGGCCAGTGTGCTAACCATTACACCACCTAGGCTCCCTGATATCAACACACTCCCCACGCCTACCTGTCTATGTGGTTACTTGCCTGAGAGGTCAGTGCAGACCACTACACTCGTCCCCCTGGAATTGTAAGTCTTGTAATGCTTACAATTACATACATACAGGCAATGCACCCACACATACACAGGGTAGGTTCTACAACTATACAGCGCGTAGCTTGTATAGGATCCTGGTCACGGCACCAGTGTCATGGGGGTGATGAAAATGGGAATTATTGTGCCTAGAGCGGGACCCGAACCCACATCTCTTTGCATTCCGGGCCAGTGTGCTAACCATTACACCACCTAGGCTCCCTGATATCAACACACACCCCACGCCTACCTGTCAATGTGGTAACTTGCCTGAGAGGTCAGTGCAGACCACTACACTCGTCCCCCTGGAATTGTAAGTCTTGTAATGCTTACAATTACATACATACAGGCAATGCACTAACACATACATACACAGGTTAGGTTCAACAACCATACAGCGCAAAGCTTGTACAGGATCCTGATCACGGCAACCAGTGTCATGGGGGTGATGAAAATGGGAAATATTGCGCCTAGAGCGGGACTCGAACCCGCATCTCTTTGCACTCCGGGCCAGTGTGCTAACCATTACACCACCTAGGCTCCCTGATATCAACACACTCCCCACGCCTACCTGTCTATGTGGTTACTTGCCTGAGAGGTCAGTGCAGACCACTACAGGTACAAAGAAATTTGATCACATCACTCCTATGCTGAAATCATTACACTGGCTCCCTGTGGAGAAGGGAATTGATTTCAAGATGATGCTTCCTGTATATCGTGCCTTGCATGATCAGGCTCCAGAATATATGAGAGCTATGCTCCAGGAGATAACAAATGTTCGAACACTGCGCTCCACAGTCTCCAGCCAGTTAGCAGTTCCTCGGAGCAGACTCAAGGGCTTTGGGGATCGTGCTTTTAGTATTGCTGCCCCGAGACTGTGGAATGCTCTGCCAGGATATATCACAGATTGTAAATCTGTTGGTGCTTTTAAAAAAGGTCTTCAGACACATTTGTTTAAATCTGCTTTTAACGAGGTGAAATTTATTTTCCTGTATATTTGTTTGTTATGTAAAGCACCTGAGAACGGCTTGCTGGATCGGGCGCTATGTAAATGTTTTTTTATTACTCATTCGGTCATACCGTCTGTTTTTTTAGTGCAAGACTGTGTATCCTACACACTACATAATCTGCACTGACATAGATATACTCTCACTACAGAAATTAAAGTTGCATAGTCCGATGGTTTTGAATTTTTTTTTTTTTTTTTAGATAAATATATTAGATCAATCACTAGTATCTAGTTTACATTAGTTCAAAGTTACTTTTATTTTAAATGGCAAACTTTTGAGATATTTTGAGTGCAAATATGGAAAATTAGTTTTGGCAAGCTTGCCAAAACTCTGACACCATAGACTTTTGAAGTGACAGGTTCTGTTAAATTGACTCAGTATTGCCTTCTACGCAGAAACAAATGCTTCATAAGTGCATCAGTATCTAAGTTAGATATGTCAAATCAAATCTAGATAATTGGTTCGGTTTTGAAAATTTGATATTTCGTCAGACTATGCAGGTTTAAAGTCAACAGTGACACATATCTGTGATGACTACTCAACATTCAGGTACTGTGACACTACATACTTAACCCTACGAGTCACCTCTGGCACATATATTAACAGGGAAGTGTGTGTTCAGGATATGGGAGATCACATATACAGCTAACTCGGACTTTGTATTTCAAGTTAAACTTTTCCCTAAAAGATATTTCAGATCTATACTAAACACATGTTACTACTAAATAAACTGTGTGGCAGGTTTTTAGGAATGGAACCAGACGGGATGCCCGAATGAGTTTGAGCGTCCGTCTTCGGTGTTGGTAGATCGTCGGTTCAAACCCTGGTCAAGTCAAACCAATGACTTAAAAATGTATACTTGTCGCTTCCTAGCCAGGCGCTCTGCATTATTAGGATAGGGGAAGGACCAGTGGAATGAGGAAGGCCAAGTTGCCGCGATTGAAATTTCCCCTGCTTAAACAAGTAATGTACCAACAACAACAAAAAAACTAAAAATAGCCGTGTTAAACTAATAACTTAAAAATTGATACTTGTTGTTACCTAGCCTGGTGTTTGGCATTACTAGAAAAGGGGCGAGGAAGTGGAATGAGCAAAACCAGTTCTTCACGATTGGAATTTCGATTGCTTAGCCAATGAATGTAGCCAAAGAAACGTAAGTACATATTACAGGCATGTGATTGGGTGCAGGACAATAATCCTGAATTCTTTTTTTTTTGGTTATCGTGGGGACACACAGCATCCCACTGAGTCGCGAGAGGGATGCAAATAGGGTATTTCATATGCGTTTCAGCGGCAAAAAAAAAAACGGACTTTAAACAAAACAGAATTCCTGTTTCAGCGGCCAGAAAAACAACGGAAGTCGGGTTAAAACCATAGAAATCACATGCCTGATACTATTACAATTACTACGATGGAAAAGACTTGTATTTACTTATAGATTAGACAATTGTTTTAACTGTAACATGTATATTGTACACAGCTTATGTAAATATTTAGTTGGTTCGTTGTTGGAGTTTTACGTCTTGGCAACATCTAAGGTCGGGTACTGACTTGTGACAGTGCACAATAGTGGTGACTCTATAGTGCTGCCTCACTGGGAAATCAGACTGCCAGAACCATGACCCAATATCCCACTCAGTCACATTATCCTGAAACTGAGGTAACCACTCCCTGACTTATCCTATTCATTCCGAGCTCCAAGCTAGGAAGCGACAAGTATCAATTTAGTAAGTCATTGGTTTGACTAGACCGGGAATTGAACTCCCGAACTCCCACACGGGAGGCCTGCGCTCTACCGATTCGGCCACCACGACGGGTCAGTAAATATTTAGTTAGCCACGAGTCAAATGGTTTCCATTGACGTAATGACTTTTAAAAGCTTATGTTAATGACAGTGTACGGTCACTGACGACAGCTATGTGGGGGTATTTTTTCACGATGATTGCTTGCTTGATTATACTTCTACTTCCTAGCAACATCGTTCGTTATATAAGAATTAACATTAAATTGTTGTAAATTATTCCGATATTCAGCATAGGGGGAATGCAAATGTTCTATTACTGATCGGTGTACATGACCAGGCGCATGTATATATATATATATATATATATATATATATGTATGGGTTGGCGCATGAGTGGGATGTAAATAGACATAGTGGTGCTGGCAGGTCTGGGTGTGAGGGTACTCAGGGCCTACCCCCTCTGCTGGGATAGGGATCACCACACTCAAAGCTAAAGGTTGGTGGTGGCCATGGGGCCATACAGCTTGTGGTGGTGGTGGGCAGACCACTGGTAACCATGGGGACCCAGAATGCTGGATCCCTATTGGTCGGGCGAAGAATGCTTGTTTCCCATTGGGGGAAAGGGGTAGGGTGATACTCTACAATGAACCCATGTAACCATATAAATAATAAACCAGAGGGCTGGACTCTCTCTTGTTCTCTACACTTCCTTTCTCTTTGTCTGTATTGATTTCACCATAGCCTGCCTGCACAGCCACAGATTTGAGCATTGGACTTTACATTGTGATGACGTGCAGTCAGTTTTTACTTGTCAATCACTGATTAGATTAGTTATTCCCACAGCCCTGACTGGCTAGCTCGGTGTCAGGATAATGTAACTGAGTGGGATATCAGGTCATGGTGCCGGCAACCTGATTTCCCAGTGGGGCAGCACTATAAAGTCGCAATGAATGCGCGCTGTCACAAGTCGGTATCCATCCTGGTATGACCTTAGATGTTGCCAGGGCGTAAAACTCCAACAACCAACCAACCATGAAGGGGGTCCTCAAACCACCCACCTACCCACCCTGCCACCCAGCCACCCACCCAGCCCTGTCTGTATCACTGTGTATCTGTCTGTACCAAACAGGCAATTGGCCCAGCCTCCTCTTCTTCCCACTATGTCCACATAGTGTACAGCTACCGAGCTGCCCTTCTTCGTAAAACAACTACCCCTCACAGCGTGCTGATCCCTGATTGGTTCATGCTCACCACTTCATTACGCCACCCCGGAAGCTGTCCCCACACGCCCCCCTCCCTACTCCCTCCCCCCACCACCATCTACTGCCGATACCTGTCTGAGTGTGCTGCACACAGCGTGCCGCGGCCCGGCGACATGAGAGGGGAGTCTCGCCTGAGACTGAGAGGAGCAGCTGTGCACTTCATATAGTTCAGTCGCTTCCGATTACTCTCTGTCAACGCGCAAAGCGGACTGGCGACTTAAGTGAACAGGACAAGGGTCAGCGTGCATTTTGATGGAGGGAGGTGGTACGGGGGGTACTACACTGGCTCCTTTCTCAGCCTCTTGTATAGACCCCAATTTTACCGAGGTAATGATGATCAGGGGGCCGGATGTGTGGGGCCGGATGTGTGGGGCGGGTTATGGGGTGAGTGTGTGGGGGTGTGGGGGGGAAGGTAAGTGGAGGTAAGGTGTGGTCGTGAGGTGACGGGGTGCGTGGTGTGGCGGGTTGAGCTGTGTGTGTGTGGGGGGGGGGGGGGGGTGTAAGGTGTGGGGACTGAGGTATGTTTGGGATTGAGGAGTGTGTGGGGTGAGGTATAGATTGGGATGGTGAGGTGTATTCTTGGAGGTGGTGTTTGGGGTGAGGTGTGTGGGGCTGAGGTGTGGGGTTAAGGTGTAGGGGTGAGGTGTGTGTTTTGGGGGAGGTGTGTGTGGAGTGAGGTGTGTATTTGGGGTGATGTATGGTGGTGAGGTGTGTGAGGGTGGGGTATGTCGCGGTGAGGTATGTGGGTGTGAGGTGTGTGGGGGTGAAATGTGTGGGTGTGAGGTGTGGGTGTGAGGTGTGGGGGGGTGAGATATGTGCGGTGAGGTGTGTGGGGGTGAAATGTGCGGGGGGGGGGATGTAGGTGGGGGTGAGGTATGTGGGGGAGGTGTGTGCGCGAGTGAGGTATGTGTAGGAGTGATGTATGTGGGGGTGATGTAGGTGGGGTGAGGTATGTGGCGGTGAGGTATGTGGGGGTGAGGTGTGTGGAGGGATAAGGTCTGTGGAGTTGATCGTGTGTGTGGAGTTGCGGTGGGTGTGGAATGTAAGGTGTGGGGACTGGGTTGTGTGCGGGGTGATGCGTGTGGGGGTGAGGTGTTTGGGGGTTGATATCTGGGGAGAGGGAGTGTGTGTGGGGGGGGGGGGGGCGGAGGGTGTGTGTGGAGTGAGGCTTGGAAAGAGAGTTGAGGCGATGAGGGTTTTCATTGTGTTCAGATGGAGCTAATTTTTTTACAAGCCTCCCCTTTGCGTTACCTCAAATAATTAAGCCAGTGAGTTATGGTGGCAATCTTAACGCCATGTAAGAGAAAACAAAGGCTGTATTCATGGTACAATATGTGTCAGGACAGACCTAGTTCAGCATTTCTTTTTGCAGGATCAACATGTATATATTTTATTATCAGCAGTAACGACAGGATCAACAAAGGTAGAAAAATCACTGGATATTCAGTTAAGAGAAACTGCATTTTTGCACCGAAGCACCGAAGCAGTGATGTTTCATCCATAGATATATGCACAAACACAGTTTTTTTGTTTTTTTTGGGGTACATTAGTTGATTAAGCAGGGGAAATTTCAGTCGCAGATGACTGGTCTTCCTCATTCCACTGCTCCTTGCCCTATCCTAATAATGCCGAGCACCTGGCTAGGAAGCGACAAGTATCAATTTTTAAATCATTGGTTTGACTCGACCAGGATTCGAGGCCACGATTCTATGATCTACCAACATGGGAGACAGACACTCTAACTCCTTCGGCCATCCCGTCTGGTTTCGATAACATGATGGGATAATAGACTATTGTATCAATAGTTGCATGTCCTATCACCTCACAGCAATCACAGCAATGCATCATAATAATAACACCAATTGTTACTTGTGGTAGCAAGGGTTCATTCATGGCAGTGTGGGTCTGTACAATCTTATAATCAATGGTTTGAAAACAGTTTATTGATAAATGAGTCATGATTATAATGATCATATGTTCATGTCTAGATCATAAAGCCCCCAAAAAAGGTTCCTAAAACATATCTCAATGTAATGTGTTAAAAGACATGAATCCTATCTACACATATATGCCAAACTTTGTTTTCAAAGTTCCATTTTCATTGATTTCTTGGTAACAATATTAGCAGGTGTCGAGGGTGGTGAGGAAAATGGGAAATACTGCGCCTGGAGTAGGATTCGAACCTACCCCTCTTGCATACCAGGCTAGTGTGTTAACCATTACACCAACTAGACTCCTTGATGCCACCACTCTATCCACACCCACCTGTCTATGTGGCTCTTTGCCTGAGAGGTCAGTGCAGATTACTACAGTAGGTAAGAAAAAAAAACTAGGCTAGATCACAAGAAGTCATTGATTTAACTCTGCCAAGGTTTGAACCTGGAGCTTTGAAATTCCATGACCTTCCACAGGGAAAGCGGCCGTTCAACACATTCGGTCACCCCATCTGTAATTATTTAATAGTACATATTAATGCTGTTCCAAGGAGGTATACAGGTATTGCAGGTATAGCAATACCTCAGGGAGTTTTACGCCGCCTGCCGTGCAGAGTTGTAAACCACTGCCTTGTGGTACAGGTTCTTGACAGAACCGAAGGCTAAGGGAGCAAACCCTAAACAGAAAACCATGTCACTGTGGCAGCATTAAGGGCGGTTGATGTATTGAACTCCCAACATCTCCCGACCAGCCACTGCAGGTACAAATAGTCTTGCGCCTGTCTTGACATGTTCTTGCCGGTGTGAAACCTCTATTTGCTCCCCGAGAGAGTGCCGCTGGTAACTTGCAAAAGCCAGCAGCACTTCAGGCAGCTTTCATGAAATGTACAACTGCACAAATCACGATACCGGCCGCCCTCATCTCCGGTTCAAGGATACCATCAAGAGAAACTTGAAGCTGAGATACATTAAGACCGACTCATGGACACAACTCTCACAGCAGAGAGCTAAATGGAGAACGGCAGTCAAGTAATGAAAGCAGTCTTTGTCGCATCGCGACCAACAGATTGATGATGATGATGACCAAGGAAATAGTATAGGTATTTAATTGATTATAATTATAGTTTAGTATTAAGCACGCGACAACAATTAAATAGGAATGAACCAGTTGGAATTCTTAGTATGTAATTATGTGCACGTCCTAGATAGAGAGCTGGAAATATCCTTAGGTAACCAAGGCATTTAGCGATGTCAGTTATATTGGTGTGTATTCACAATTGGTGCGTATTCACAGTTTGTGATATTCACAGGTTCTGTGTATTCACAGTGTGTGCATATTCACAATACTGAATAGCCATTTGTTGGAGGAATAGAAGTGGCCACTCCTTCCCTACATAGAACCGGGCGCGGTGGCGAATCGGTAGAGCGAGAAGGTCGGGAGTTTGCTTCCCGGTCGAGCCAAACCAATGACTTATCAAATTGATACTTGTTGCTTCACAGATTGGCGCTCAGCATTAATAGGATAGGGTAGGGACTGTTAGGATAATGTGACTGAGTGGGATATCGGGTTATGGTGCCAGTGGCCTGATTTTCCAGTGGGACAGCACTATAAAGTCCCCAAGAGTGCGCACTGTCACAAGTCGGTACTCATCCTGGTATGACCTTAGATGTTGCCAGGACGTAAAACTCCAACAAGCAACCAACCAGTTGTAACGATCAGACAGCACTTAGGCACTGCCTTCCAGAAATGTCCATATCGGTGTTTTACACAACGTGTGTTTCCCACTTAATCTGAACTCAGCCTCAGCGCCTGCCTCTCCCATTAGACTGTTGGCTAGATCAATTCTTTCCTACATGGCTCAGTAATAGGTCGTCATAACATAGTTCTTTAATGGGTCACGTGCATAGCTGGGTTTTTTTGTTAACTAAAGTTGCCTAGTCCGATGGTTTTGAGTTTCTGTCATTTTTTTTAGATAAATATACTAATTTGATTGTTAGGATTTACTGTACTTTAGTTTAAACTAACTTTTATTTTAAATAGCTAACTTTTGAGGTATTTGAAGTGTAAACATCTCGAATTATTTTAGGCACTGCAGGGTCCCACTGCGGCGTCCCACTGCAGCGCCCCACTGCAGGGTCACACTGCAGGGTAACACTGCAGGGTCACACTGCAGGGTCACACTGCAGGGTCACACTGCAGGGTCACACTGCATGGTCACACTGCAGGGTCACACTGCAGGGTCACACTGCAGCGTCTCACTGCAACGTCACAGTGCAGGGTCTCACTGCAGTGTCCCACTGGACGTACTCACTGCAGCGTCCCACTGCAGTGTTGCACTGTAGCGTCTCACTGCAACATCACAGTGCAGGGTCCCACTGCAGAGTCTCACTGCAACGTCACTGCAACTTCACTGCAGCGGCATAATGCAGCATCCCTCCACCGTCAAGCTACAACGTCACTGCAACTTCACTGCAGCATCATAATGCAGCGTCCCACTGCAGAGCCATGCCAGCATCATACTGCAGTGCCACTCCAGCATCCCACTGCACAACCACTCCAGAATCACACAGCAGCGCCACTCCAGCATCACACAGCAGCGCTACTCCAGTATCACACTGCAGCACTACTCCAGAATCACATTGCAGTGCCACTCCCGTATCACACTGCAGTGTCCAACTGCAGCGCCACTCCAGCATCACAGTGCAGCGCCACTTCAGCATCACACTCCAGCAACCCACTGCAGCATCACTCCAGCATCCTAGTCGAGCGTCACACTGCAGCATCACACTCCAGAATCTCACTGCAGCATCTCTCTCCAGTGCCTCACTGCAACGTCTCATTGCGCCATAGCCCCCCCCCCCCCCCGCCACCCCGTACTGACGCATCTTAACAGGTGACCTCAATAACAACTAGCAATAGCTGGCCTGAATAGAAGAATATAATGAATTACTTCAATAACTCAATTAAGATGGCCAGTTGCTCTTTCAAAGTGCTATCTATTCAGGCCATCTATCACCATCTCTTCTCTAAATACTTCAAAATGCGCCATTATCCTTTTATTAATTTGGGACGCCCTGCACCTCGTTTCTAATAACGGCGGAGCTAATTCAATTCTCTCTGAACATCATTTGCATGTGTTGGCCTACTAATTTCTAGATAACTAGTCATCGAGCAATGTTTAACTACCTACTCATAAAATGGACCAGACGGGATGGCCGAATGAGTTGAGCGTCTGTCTCCCATGTTGGTAGAACATGGGATTCGATCCCTGGTCGGGTCAAACCAATGACTTAAAAATTGTATACTTGTCACTTCCTAGCCAGGCGCTCGGCATTATTGGGATAGGGTAAGAACCAGTTAGGACTGGTTGGCTCAGTCTCAGGATAATGTCACTGAGTGGGATATCAGGTCATGGTGCTGAAGACCTGGTCTCCCAGTAGGGAAGCACTATAAAGTAGTCATGAATGCACTCTGTCAAAAGTCAGTGCCTGCTCTGATATTACATTAGATGTTGCCAGGATGTAATATTGTATTAAAGATTGTTACTTATGTGTGGTTCGGTAGTTTGTGCCAAGTGTGGCCACAGATTCTTTTTTTTACTGATTTCAGTATATGTTGCACATCAATTATAGTAAGTGGACATGTGTTCTTCTCTTAACCAATCAACTAATACAATGAAAATGTTCCAGGTTCCTCATCCGGAAAGTTCTCTAAGTGAACACTGGGGGCAGGTCAGTGCCCACACCTCTGCCGCCACATGGCTGTAACATTCCGTAGCAAACATTGTACTTCCGGGTCTGCGCAGACCAGTCTTCCCCATTGCTGAAAAATGTTGTGAGTATTTTTTGCATTAATATAATTTGAACCAATTTGACATGCCTTGAATGAAATATGAAAATTAATATGATCTGATTCAATTCAACTTAGATTAACTCACGACTTACAATAGGATGTATAATAAACTACTAGCGGAGTCATAGATTCACTCAATTGAGCTGTGTCATCGCTATCCAAGCAGCTTAAAAAATAGTGGGTACTTGTTTAGCCTCCCCTTCTCCTCTAAGTCGATCTTGTAGTATACCAATCCGGAATATCAGTGCATCGATGCTGAAGAAGGATTGCATTAAGATAAATAAAAGATAAATATTTACCAAAAACAAAAAAAGCTGTCCCGTGTTCCTGATCGGTCACACTGAAACAGTTGGGTCTGGCAGACATGTTGACTGTTCCATTAATTTACTTGATTCAATTTGAAATTGTAATTTGTTTCAAATCTAGTTTAAATCAAATCCACTCAGCATGGATAAATAAAAAACATTTTTTAAACTTTAATCTGAATCTACAACTAACTACGTGTGCCTACATGTTACTCGCGGCGAGTTGGCGGTTCCATCAGTGTCAAATATGTGTCTAGTTCTACTCCTAGTCCTACTTCTTTTCCTTTGTGTCCTACTTCTCCTTCTTCTGCTTATTATCCTACTTCTCCTTGTCCTACTTCTCCTTTTCCTACTTCTCATTGTCCTACTTCTTATCCTACTTCTTCTTGTCCTACTTCTCCTTGTTCTACTTCTCCTTGTTCTACTTCTCCTTGTCCTACTTCGCCTTGTCCTACTTCGCCTTGTCCTACTTCGCCTTGTCATACTTCTTCTTATCCTACTTCGCTTTCTCCTTGTTCCACCTCACCTCCTTCATGTACTACTTCCCCTGTTCCTTGTCCTACTTCTCATTGTCCTACTTCTTGTCCTACTCTTGTCCTACTTCTTGTCCTACTTCTTATTCTTGCCCTCCTTTTTAGTATCTTTCTTCTCGTCCTACTTTTCATTCTTGTCATACTTATTGTCCTAATTCTCCTTCTGCTCCTACTTCTCCTTGGCCTATCTCTCCCCTTTCTTGTTCTACTTGCCCTCCTACGACTCCTTGTTGTCCTTTCTGTTCTTTCTTGTCCCCCTCCAACTTCTCCCCCCCCCTTTCTCCTTCCCACCGCAACACCCATTATGATCATGATCATACTGACCCAATTTGACCTGACCTGGCATGACCTTACAGTGCTATATGCAGGCGTGGGCTGCGCCAGTTTGGGTCCTGTATCTGCATTTACTGAGTTACAGCAGTGAGGAACGCGCCTTGTCTTGCACAAAGCAGGTCAACCGAGCGCCCAGATCGGGAATGTACGCCGGCGGGTAAACAAGGCACCCTGCCCCAATTCAACTGCAGCCACGCCGGTACACTCACGCCGGTCACGTGGTAGCCACATACTCACGTCATTAGAAATGCCCATTCTGTTTGTTTGTTAATGTGATATGTCTTAGCAACATCTAAGGTCATATCAGGATGGGTACCAACTTGTAACAGTGCGCACCCATGGCGAATTGATGGTGTTGCCCCACTGGGACACCAGGCTGCCAGCACCATGACCTGATATCCCACTCAGTCACATTATCCTGACACTGAGCTAACCAGTCCTTGCCCTATCCTAATAATGCTGAGCACCTGGCTAGGAAGGGATAAGTCTCAATTTGTAAGTCATTGGTTTGACTCGACCAGGGTTCGAACCCACGATCCAATGGGTTTGGAGCCCCCAATCTCCCAAAACAGGAGACGGATTCTCAACTCATTCAGCCATTCCATCTGGTCCTGCCCATTCTGTTGTGGGGTTGTATTTTTTTGGTGGGGGGAGTTTAGTTTTTCTTGCATTCAAAAATGGCTGCTGAATGTTGTACAGCTGTTTGTTTGTTTCATTCTGTCCTTTTTATAGCCTAGTAAAAGAACTGTGGCAGAGTGGTTAGAGTGTCTGACTTTTTTCTAGGTCAGACTCCTAATCTGAAGGTGAGGGGTTCGATTCCGAGTGCCCTCCCCACCTCTGCCAATTTGGATTTCCACTGCTGTGTATAACTTACAGCGTCATCAAAGGCCAGTTGCTCTCATACCATGTATATGTGGTGTGGGAGGTTAAAAATCCCTTGGGTCGGTAAAGTGTAGGCTCGGGCTTTCTGTCGACAAACTGTCTAATGGTGAAAACAAGCCCATTCAGACTTATCCATTACAGGCAGTATAAATCTTGAAGGGAAAAAACAACGCTCTACAACTAGGTTGCCAATCATGCTTAATCCATTGCTGACAAAAATCCTATAATGTACCCATACATATGACTGAGTCAGCTAAAGCGTTGGCTGACTTCTCATGTGGGATGTCATTGGTGTAAGGAGCGACTGAGTCAAACTAATGATTTTGACTAATTGATACTTGTTGCTACCTACCCCGGAACTTGGTACAACTAGGCTAAACAAGGACTGGTTTGCTCTGTATCAGGATAATGTGCATGGCTGGACTAGTGAATGAGGGTCAAGGTGACCGTGGTCTGGTCTCCAGGTGCGGCAGCACTATAAAGCCACTATAATTGTGGACTGCCCCAAGTTGGTACCCATTCTGATATAACCTTAGCTGTTGCTGGGAGGCAAACAGACAAACAGACACACACTCAAACTCTGTCCTGTGTACTAACTATTGTAGCTGTCATACCCTAACTCCATATATAGCATGATCCTAGACCAGTGTATATAGCACAGTTCGCTTGGAACTGGAGGAGTGTGGGAATGTAAACATTTTCCTTTGGTGATTCTTACAGCAACATTTCTTCTTTTCGTACTCTTTGTTCCACATTTCTCTCTGAATCGACCGGGCCCGCTGGTCTAATCTGTAGAACGCGGTCCTCGGTTGAATCAAGCCAATGACTTTAAAATTTATACCTGTCGCTTCCTAGCCTGGTGATTGGCATTAATAGGATAGGGCAAGGACTAGGTTAGCTCAGTGTCAGGATAATGTGACTGAGTGGGATATCGGGACATGGTGCCAGTGGCCTGATTTCCCAGAGGGGCAGCATTATAAAGTCACCATGAGTGTACACTGTCACTAGTCGGTACCTGTCCTGATATAACCTTAGATGTTGCTAGGACGTAAAACAACAATAACAACCTCCTCTGAATCGCGTCTCGATTCGTTCCCAGAGAGATACTTTACTAGTTGGTGATTAATTTCGGCTGGGAACTAAAGCAGTTTGAGGAGTCGGGACAAATGGGGTCGTCATCGGTGAGTGCACACCCAGGTATGCGCGCGCATCTAACTTCTAAGTAAAGATAATTGCACCAACTCCTTAAAGGCTGAGTCACACCTTACCAGATTGGGATACCGAATAGAAAACGGACAGTGTCCGTTAAAATACGTCAATGTCCGGTTTATATATGGTACCCATCCGGCGTGTCCATTATCTGTCCGGTGGTGTCCGGTGGTGTCCGGTGGCAAGTTTTGAACATGCACAAAACTTGTACCAGACACCGCCGGACTGACGTGTATGGTTGGTGTCCAGTTTAAGTCCGTTTTGTCTGTTTCATGTCTGGTACCCATCCGTTACGTCTCCGGTTTGCTTCCTGCAGAGTCTGTTGACGGTGTTGGGGGAATTCGGTCAGTATATGTTTTCGGCGCATCCATGATCAGTCCGGTACGTGTCCGGTTGATGTTCGGTCCATCCATTAGACATTCGGTTGACGTCCGGTTATCGTCCGGTTATCATCCGGTGGCTATTTGTTAATGTATGTTCCTTGTCCGTTTAACATCCATTTTGTCCGGCGGCCTTTGCAACATTTCGACACATTTCGGTACATTTTGATACCGGACACTAATGGATTAGAAAATTCTTTGTCTGGTTGTGTCTGGCACTTAATCCGGTAAGGTGTGACAGGCGCTTAAGCCTTCTGCCCAGTCATAATATATACTACTGTAGTAATCATTAGTAGTAGTCCGTATTGACAGGGTCCGTCACACTAAGGCTAGGAAACCCCCAGTAAGCTGCACTGCAAAGGGGCATGTGATATGTCACGGCCCACCAGCGGGATGCCCAATGGAAGGTAACCATGCCAAAAGTAGCCAGATAACACACCACACAGCTACGTACAAGCCTATGATATGTAAATAGGAGTAGGCTAGTCTAGTAATAAGAGTAGAAAAATAAAAACATATATACCAAGAAAATCCAAAAAAACTAACATAGGCTACTAACCATACCAACCAATTATCTATCTGCTACTGAAATGCAGGCAATCAAATACCTTATCAGCAGCCACTGTGTGGTAAGATAACACCAACACTACAACTGGCCAGCATTGAAAACAAGCCTGGGTACCCGGGCTTATATGCTATGGACAGTATAAATACAGCCTCAATAAAAAAAAAAAAAAAAAAAAAAAAACACTATTAGTATTACCTTGATATTAGAATCCATGTTACACAGTATACATGTATATATTAATATATATTATATATATATATATATATAGTGGTTGGTTGTTGGAGTTGTACGTCCTGGCAACATCTAAGGTCATTCACAATGGGTACCGACTTGTGACAGTGTGCAACTCATGGCGGCTTGTTGGTGCTGCCCCACTGGGAAATCAGGCTGCTGGCACCATAACCCAATATCCCACTCAGTCACATAATCCTGACACTGAGCTAAACCAGTCCTTGCCCTATCCGAATAGTGCCAAGTGCCAGGCTATGAAGTGACAAGTATCAATTTAATAAGTCATTGGTTTGACTCGACCGGGAATCAAACTCCTGATCTCCCGCACGCGAAGCCCACGCTCTAGCACCGCGCGTGGTATATATATATATATATATATATATATATCTGTGTGTGTGTGTATGAATAACTAGCAGCTTGCACTGACCTCAGGCAAGGAGTCACATAGAAAGCTAGGTGTAGACAGAGTGATTGCATCAGGGAGCCTAGATGGCCTAATGGTTAGGAACCTATCTCTGTAATGGCAAAATGTTTTGTGTGAATCCTACCAAGTTGTAATGTTGTCTTTTGTTTACAACACCCTCATGATCTGACCAGACGGGATGGCCGAATGAGCTGAACGTCCATCTTCCGTTTGGGTAGATCGTGGCATTCGAAACCATGGGTTCGAACCCTGATATAGTCAAACCAATGACTTATAAATTGATACTTGCACTTGCTAGCCAGGCGCTTGGCATTATTAGGATAGGGCAATGACGGGTGGGTTCAGTGTCAGGATAGTGTGACTGAGTGGGATATTAGGTCATGATGCTGGCGGCCTGGTCTCCTGTTGGGGGCATGCTGGTAGATTGTGGGTTCGAACCCTGGTCGAGTCAAACCAATGACTTAAAAAATTGATACTTGTCGCTTCCTAGCAAGGCGCTCGGCATTATTAGGTCAGGGCAAGGACAGGTGTGCTCAGTGTCAGGATAATTTGACTGAGTGGGATACCAGGTCATGGTGCTGGTGGCCTGGTTTCCCAGTGGGACAACACTATAAAGTCGCCATGAGTGTGCAATGTCACAAGTCGGTGCCCGTCCTGATATGAACTTAGATGTTGCTAGGACATAAAACAACAACAAACAACAAACAAACCCGTTGGGGGAGCACTATAAAGTCGACATTTGTGAGCACTGTCACAAGTCGGTACCCGTCCTGATATGACCTTAGTAATGCCAGGTACACACCTACCGTTTGTGCGCACCCACCTACCGTATACGATCTAAAACTGCCCGTTTCGCACACAAAAATTGCTAGGTGTGCGCTCCCCGCGCACACCTAGCGATTGCGATTCCCGACTAAAAACTCAGTTTTAGGGCTAAAACGGGCCGATTATGATTGCGATTCGCGATTCGAAAAATGAATCGGCCCGTTTTCAGTTTTAAGCGGGTAGGGTCGAGTCGCGAGTTTTAGTGCACGAATCGTAAACGGTAGGTGTGTACTTGGCATTAGATGTTCCAGGATGCAAAACCCCAACAACCAACCAACCAACCCTCATGATATATAATATAGCTATTTATATGAGAGAGATATTATATACCAAGATGGTGTTTTTGTGGTATCCAGTGCAACACGTTAAGAGGTATTGTTTCCCCAACACTAAAATGGTACTATCTTTAGTATAATATCACTAAATATTCTATGACTAAGGTACTGATTAATGTACAATACAATTTCAATTTCTACAAATGCAATCGTCATATACTTGAATACTAAACCTAGTTAACACGGGATTATATTGAGCAATTATTGCTAAATATATTAAAAGTTACTTAAAACTAAAAGCAAGGTAGATTAGAACGAGCCACTTAAAATAATCATCTAAAAAGCATTGCAGACACTCAAAACCATTGGTGTCTGCAACTTTAATTGCCAGCGTGAATTAGCAACAATTCGTAGTAATTTATGTTAAATGCTTAATGCGTATGGGGAAAGTCAGATTTTAACTTTCAAGTTTATGCAATTGTTCTGATAATTGAACTTCCCAGTTACAGAACCTGATCTAATTTCTATGCTGTTGCGCATATATATATATATATATATATATATATATATGAGTCAGCCTCACGAAAATGGGCCAATTGGAGAAAGTTGTCGGCGTCGAGCATTAGATGTCGGCGTATAATTATAGTTTAGCATTGCCATAGGTGTTGGAAAGTCCTTAAAGTTATCCTGAATGTAAAGGTCGAGAAAATACAACAACCTTATTTGTTTCTAGGATAATTTAATATGAAACAAAGAAATACACTACCCATTAAGAATTGCGATGCCCAGATCTTAAATTGACCACCAATTGGCCCATTTTCGTGAGGCTGACTCAATTATGTATATATATCTATATATATATATATATAGTCGGACCGACTTTAAGTGGTCAATTTAGGGAGGTGGTCGGTTTAGAGAGTTAGAATGTCCTTACAATGGTATTGTTGGAACCTAGTAAAACCTCTATATCCCTACCCCCCCCTTACAGATCGACCACTGCCCTATATCGATCGCTTTATTTGGGTTCCAACAATACTATTGTCAGGACATTCTAACTCTCTAAACCGACCACCTCCGTAAATGAACCACCTAAAGTCGGTCCGACTGTCGGTCGATTTAGAGAGGTCTTACTGTATATATTATAATGCTAGTTCCCATCTTGCCAGTAGTAAAAATGTGAGGGCGGGGGGGGGGGGGGGGGGGGGGGGGGGAGGATGCCTTCAGAAGGTGATACTATTGGTAATGGGATATGTGCTTACCATGGTGAACTAACTGGGCGTTGCATCTCCATTCAGCTAGAGGTGGTCTAGGCTTTAGTTTAGCTGTGGTGACTGAGCAGGCAGAACATTATCTACTAGCTACGTCACTGTCACGTGACTCACACACCGGAATGGTCCTTTTTTTTAAACAAAGCAAATGGGTGCCATTTTGTATAGAAACTGTTGAATGATTGCCTTGGACTTCATGAGGAATATATATATTAGGATATTAGGATGAGGAGGGTGGTTGTTGGAGTTTTACGTCATCGCAACATCTAAGGTCATATCAGGACGGTATTAGGATGAGGAAGAGAAGAGAAGAAAAGGAAGGAGGAGGATGAGGAGGGGGGGAGGAAGGGCGCAGAATGAGAGAAGAGAAAGAAGGAACGAAAGAAGTACAGAAATAAAATAAAGAAAAGAAAGGAGGAGAGGGAGAGGAGAAAAAAGGAGAAAAGAAAGGAAGAAAGAGGAGGTAAAGAAGAGAAATAAGAAGAGATAAAGAGAAAGACAGAGAAAGAAGAGCAATAGAAAGTAAGAAGAGGAATAAGAATAAAGTGAAAGAAGAGGGCGAAGAGGAAAAAGAGGAAGAATAGGAAGAATAGGAAGAATATGAAGAAGTGGAAGAATAGGAAGAAGAGTAAAACGCATTCACTTAATGTTGTGCTCGAGATGCATAAATTAGATTAAAGATGCATAAATGAATAAAATCCTGTGCATAATGCAATACCACGCCTAGTCGAATCCATGATATCAACAGAGTAGAAGAGCCAGATAAGGGTGTACTTTTTACAAGTAGGTTTGAAGACCTCTGCAGGAACCGGAAGTGGTGGGAAGAAGGGATGTTGAACAACAGGAGGAAGGGCCGCAAAGGAGATGAACTAGGGAAGGGTAGTTCATAGAGTACGACAGGAAATGTATCGGTGAAATACATATCAGATCGCCGATCGCCTACCGCCGATCACCGATCTCCGTAGTTTGTGAAGCTCACAAGGAGGTGTCAGACTGACTGTAATTCACACCACAAGAGGTCGTGGGTTCGATCCTCGGCCAACTCTGGTTTAGAGTGCATACTTGCAAGCTCGCAACCTCGTCTGGCACTCGACCTTATGAGGAGAGGTAGCGAGGAGTATTTAGTTCAGTGCCCAGGATACCACGACTGAGTCGGGATATTTGTGACATAGTCTCGGTGGAACGCCATCCCCAAAGTGAGGCAAGCACATAAATGCCGCCATGGATGCGCGCTGTCACTAGTAGCCAAGCAACCGACCCTGTTGCTAAGCGGTAAAACCCCAACCGCCCGAGCCAACCCTAGTTTCGGAGCAGGTGTCGCCCCATGCAATGCCCCACCCATGGCGGACAGTGGGTTTGTTGGTTGGTTGCTGGAGTTGTTTACGTCCTGGCAACATCTAAGGTCATATCAGGATTCGTGACAGTGCACACTCATGGCATCATTATAAGTACAGCCCCACTGGGAAATCAGGCCACCAGCACCATGACCTGATATCCCACCCAGTCACATTATCCTGACACCAAGCCAACCAGTCATTGCCCTATCCTATTAGTAATACCAAGCACCAAGCTAGGAAGTGCCAAGTATCAATTTTGTAAGTCATTGGTTTGACTTGACCGGAAACCGAACTCCCGATCTCCTGCATGGGAGGCCTGCGCTCTACCGATTCCGCCAGTGGGTAGCGTTTGCCTTGTTCTGTTTGCCATGGGAACGCAAATACTGCCAGCAGTTACTACATGTGTGAGTGTGACAGGTGCCGTCACACATGACCTCCCCAAGTCAGCGCACAGCAGGCCTTCACGCCCCACCGCGCCATCCCACATCGTGACTCACTCGCATTTCTTTTATTCTTTATTATTATATTTGTTGTTACCATTTAAATTCCCTTCCTGTCTGCGTGTCCCAACCCGAGCCAATTTCAAGTTCAAGCCTTTATTTACAACAGAAGAAGAAGAAGAAAATAATAACATATAGAATAATATAAGAAGAAGAAGAAGAAATGGAAGACCCTGTCTGATGATCAATGTATTGGAGTTTTGCGTCCTAGTGATATCTAAGACCATATCAGAAAGAGCATAGGCTTGTAACAGAGCGCATTCATCGCGAATTTATATTGTTGTCTCGACTGGGTGGGATACTGCACTGCCGAAGCGCCATCACCTGATATTCCACTCAGCCACATTATCCTTCCAAGATGCCAACCAACCAGTTCTTCCCTATCCTTTTTTGTTTTTGTATGGGATGTTTATGCTGTCCATAGCATATAAGCTTTGGATGATCAAGCTTGTTTTCAATGCTGGGCAGTTATCAGTCTGTGTTTCTTAAGATTATGGTTTGTGGTTAGTGATCTATGTTAGTTTTTTTTTATTTTCTTAGTAAGAGTCTTCCTCTTTTTATTTTTTTCTACACTTAATTCTAGACTATCCTACTCTATTTACATATTATAGGCTTGTACGTAATAAGTAGTTGGTTTATGTTTGGATTTGATGTTATCTGGTGTTTTCTGGCAGGGGGTTACCTCTCATGGGCTGTCCAGCTGGTGGGCCGTGACATATCACATGCCCCCTTGTGGAATGGCTTAGAGGGGGTTTCCTGGTTTTATTTTGCGAAGATATTTTTTGTATGATTTTAGGTCAGGAATTTGTCTTCCTTTACCGTTTGTGTGTTCCATACTGTGGCAGCCATTTCCAATGGGCTTCTTTCGTGAGCTTTGATTTGGCTTCTGGTCTTGCCTTAGTAGTGGTGTATTATTTGCAATGGTGTTCCTTAGTGGTTGGATTATATGTTTATTGTCTCGATTATATCCATATGCTAGGGTTTTTTGGTGGATTATTCTTCTGTTTTCTAATAACATTACTTTAGTTCTTTTGTGTATGTCATAGGTGGGGTGCAGTTTGTCTACTTTGAGGCAGGTCTTTAGGGCTCTATTTTGCAGTATTTACAGTTTTTTTAGTAATTCTTTTTTAACCCCCATGTAAATTACATCCCCATAGTCGAAGTATGGGAGCACCATACCTTTGAAGATTTTTATTGACATTTCGTGTGTCATATATTTTCATAGTTTTGCAAATAGCCACAGTTTGTGGTTTATTTTTTGGATGATTTTTGTTATACATAGGTTGTTGTTTAGCTGGCTGTTCAGCTCTAGGCCTAGGTATTTGTAGTGATTTATATTTTCTAATATTTGGTTTCCTAGCTTGCAGTGTAGATTTCTTTCCAGCTTTGATTTATGTGAGAAGAGCACTGTTTTGGATTTATTTGCATTGATGCTTATTTCATTGGAATCACACCAGTCGTCCAGCTTTAGTAGGGGTTTGTTCAGCTTAGTTGTTACCTCTTCCTCTGTGTTTCCCTCTGCATATATGACTGTGTCATCTGCATATAGTTGGAGATGTTCTGTTTCTAGCCATTTTTCTAGGTCATATATGTAGAATATAAAGAGTAGAGGCCCCAGGACTGATCCTTGGGGTACGCCACATGTTACAGGCTGACATTTACTTTTGTTTTTTGTTGCCTGTTGTTTAGGTAGCATTTTATCCACCTTAAAGACCAGACGGGATGGCCGAATGAGTTAGAGCGTCCGTCTCCCGTGTTGGTAGATCTTGGGGGTTGTGGATTCGAACCCTGGTCGAGTCAAACCAATGACTTTAAAATTGATACTTGTTGCTTCCTAGCCTGGCGCTCGGCATTATTAGGATAGAACAAGGACTGGTTGGCTCAGTGTCAGGATAATGTGACTGAGTGGGATAACAGGTCATGGTGCTGGTGGCCTGGTATTCCAGTGGGGCAGCACTATAAAGTCGCCATGAGTGCGCACTGTCACAAGTCGGTACCCGTCCTGATATGACCTTAAATGTTGCTAGGATGTAAAACAACAACAAACAAACAAACAATATCCAGCTTATTGACTTGGACTTTACGCCCATGTTGTTTAATTTTTTTAGTAGTATATTGTAGTCGACTGTGTCAAAAGCTTTGCTGAAATCAATGAAGGCTGCCCCATCTAATCGTTTTTGTTTCATCGATGCCAGTATGTCACTTGTTAGGTTTGCTATTTTTTTTTATGTGGAGTGCAGTTTCCTAAAACCCACTTGTCTTTTGTTTAGTATATATTAATGCCATGCATTAGGCAAGGTAGTGACAAGTATAAACATTGGTTTGACTCGACCGGGAACTGACCCCATGACCTGAATCGAGTGCTATTACCTAGCCGAACATGTTGTTTGTTGGACTTTTATGTCCTGACAACATCTATAGTCATATCACCACAGGTACCGACTTGTGACAGTAGGAACTGATGGTGACTTTATAGTGTTATCCCACTGGGAGACCAGGTTACTAGCACCAGGACCCGATTTTCTACTCAGTCACATTGCCCTGCTGCTGAGCTATCCAGTCCTGACCCTATCCTAGTAATGCCGAGAGCCAGACCAAGTAGCGTCATGTCTCAAATGTGTTTGACTCGGTCTCATTGGTTTGACTCGGTCGGGTTTCGAACTCCCTACCTTCCACATGGGAACCCTGCACTCTTAGTGATTCAGCCACCGCGTCCGGTCACCCCGTCCTGATATGACCTTAGATGTTGCCAGGACGTAAAACTTCCAACAACCAACCCAATGTGTGTACTGGAATATTTAAGAGATCTCCCCGGTGGACATTTCAACAGACTAGCCATCTATGATCAGTATTCTCGCGGGTCGAGATTTGGGAATGAGATTTGGGCGATTCATTCATTCGACGACATGCGCCTTCACCACTAAACCAGCTGGGAACCTCAATTCAACCAAGCTGCTATCGATTGTTGAGGTGATGACATAATGGCCCTGTCCTTTAGAACTACGAATTCTCATGTCATAATATACAATGAACACACGCATATTCGTCACCTCGATATAGCGGTCAGTCTGAATTATAGCCTGCTTCCTAGCCTGGCCTTTATAGTGCTGGCCCACTGGGAGAACCAGGCTGCCAGCACCATGCCCTAATATCCCACTCAGTCACATTATCCTGACACCGAGCCAACCAGTCCTTGCCCTATCGTAATAATGCTGGGCACCTGGCTAGGAAGTGACAAGTATTAATTGTTAAGTCATTAGTTTGACTCGACCGGGGTTCGAACAAACAGATGTTGCTAGGGTGAAGAATCCCAAATTTCAAGATGGCGCCCAGCAGAATGTGGCGTTTAAATTCCTGTTCACAAAAATAATGCTGCGTCCATTGTAAACAAAACGACCCATGTGACCATTAACCGAACCTGTGCATTTTACTGAGGGTTAACTGGAAAAGAAAAAGTGGAATGCAACACCAATTTGTTCACTGACACTTTTTGTGTGTTTTGGTTTGTAAGCGCTGATATATGACTAACGGATTTATTTCTCAACATGACCTTATAAAAGCGTCACGACAAGACAGACGGTCTGAAAAAAATGCAGGACAGCTTTTATTTGTTGATTGGTTGTTGGAGTTTTACGTCCTGGCAACATCTAAGGTCATATCAGGACGGGACTTTTATTTGTGAACTTAATCCTAGCAATGTGTCACATAGCCGATCGCAGCCTCCGATGTGTGGGCGGGTCGCTGATGAATAAAAATAGAAAGGGGCAATTTTCACCGATAGGCATCGTAGATCGGGGAGACGAGGATGAGTACCTCAAAGAGTCACCAGGGGGCGTGCTGAGGATAAGTGCCTCAAAGAGTCACCAGGGGGCGTGCTGAGGATGAGTGCCTCATAGAGTCACCAGGGGGCCTGCTGAGGATGAGTGCCTCAAAGAGTCACAAGGGGGCGTGGTGAGGGTGAGTGCCTCAAAGAACACCAGGGGGCGTGGTGAGGGTGAGTGCCTCAAAGAGTCACCAGGGGGCGTGGTGAGGGTGGGTGCCTCAAAGAGTCACCAGGGGGCGTGGTGAGGATGAGTGCCTCAAAGAGTCACCAGGGGGCGTGTTGAGGATGAGTGCCTCAAAGATTCACCAGGGGGCGTGGTGAGGGTAAGTGCCTCAAAGAACACCAGGGGGCGTGGTGAGGGTGAGTGCCTCAAAGGGTCACCAGGGGGCGTGGTGAGGATGAGTGCCTCAAAGAGTCACCAGGGGGGCGTGGTGAGGGTGAGTGCCTCAAAGAGTCACAAGGGGGCGTGGTGAAGGTGAGTGCCTCAAAGGGTCACCAGGGGGCGTGGTGAGGATGAGTGCCTCAAAGAGTCACCAGGGGGCGTGGTGAGGATGAGTGCCTCAAAGAGTCACCAGGGGGCGTGGTGAGGGTGAGTGCCTCAAAGAACACCAGGGGGCGTGCTGAGGGTGAGTGCCTCAACGTGCTTCCCAACGACATTACCCCCAATTACTGACAGGTGTCCATGAGGCACATGATGGCTGCTATTTCTTAATTTATTTTCTAAAAAAATAATAGCACACTGGACAAGCAACGATTGCTATCAGGGTAATGGTGACAGCTGATTTCCTGCCATTCTAATACAATTTCACTCTAAGTAAAATAAATGCATATCATATCCAATAAAAAGGTTTATGACGTAAATATTCATTATATCTCAATGAGATATTTAAATTGTAGAAATCTCAACTACCTTGAGCAGGGTGAGGAGGTGAAAGGTGAAGGTCATTTGCTTATGTGACATGAGTTCTTCAGACTTGGGATTATCTGCCAGTAAAATTGTTCGTTGGCTGCTTGAGTTTTACATCCGAGCACTGTAGCAACGCTTATTGAGTTCAAAATGTTACTAACTGCCTATAAACCTGTCAATGATGAAGCACCACAATATCTTTGCAATGTTCTGTCCCTCAAACAGTCATCCCAAAACTCTCAGACCATCCATATTATTCCATGTTCTGATGTCTATACTCCAATCATACAGTGTTTGTGCAGCATGTATGTATATATATATATAGTAGGTCCCACCTTTTAAAATCAATTTGCAAAGGATATGAGAAAACCAGCATCTATTGACAAATTTAAATCGGTCTTTAAGACTCAGCTACTTCGGGTAGCTTTTCCTGGTAAATGGAATTTCTCTATCGATTGACTTACTTTAATCAAATTGTAATTATGTCATTATTGTTTCATTGTAAAATGCCTAGAATGCGTCTTTCAATGGACTATTAAATGTATATTGTTATTATTATTATTGATCGTTAGCAGGTGCTCGTCTGTTTAACCCCCAGTCACAACTACCCGGACGAGCCCCGGATTTTTAGCCAGGCCACCCCCGGACCAGTCGCCTGGACTGTCCCGGACAGCCCCGGATAAAATCGCTATTTTGGTCATTTTTTGCCTCGCGGTCACACCTACCCGGATGAGCCATGGACTAGCCCCGGACCAGAGGCCGGATCACCCCGGACTGAGCCGGACCACCCCCCGGACTACCCGGTGTGTCCACGGAGTAGTCAGGGACTTGAAGTGGACTTGCTCCTGCTATATATATATATACAAAAACAGGCTCATCCTGGACTGATCTGTGGTAAAACGGACTATCCGTGGAGATCCGTGGCTGATCCGTGCTCATCTGGCTTTTCTGGGTCTTATCCGGGCAGTCCGGGAGTTGTCCGTGGCTATGTCGGGGCTAGTCCGGGGTTGGTCCGGGTTAAACCGTGGCCCCGGACGGTACACGGACTACTCCCAGAGCACCCCTGGACTAGCTGGACCACCCCCGGAACAACCCGGACGATGCCGGATCAAGCCCGGATCGCAAAATGCCCCGGACCGCCCCGGATGTTTGAAACATTTTAAAACATCTGGGGCGGACCCAAGGATCACCAAGGATCACCATGGACCAGCCACGGATGAGGCCCAGATCACGCCGGATCGCCATGGACCACACCGGATCACGGTCCGGGGCTCGTCCGGCAACTGATCCGGGGCTTTATTACAAATGAAACCAGTCTAACATACTTAAAGTTGCATAATCCGATGGTTTTATGCTTCTGTTATTTTCCTGAGATAAATATATTCAATTGATTGTTATAATCTACCTTACGCTAACTTGAAGTAACTTTTATTTTAAGTGGCTAACCTTTGAGATATCTAAAGTGTAAGCATGTCAAATTAGTTTGGGCAAGCACGCCAAAGCTCTGACACCATAGGCTTCTGCAGTAACAGGTTCTGTTAAATTTATTCAGTATTCCCTTCGATGCAGCAACACATGCTTAATAAGTGCAGCAGTATCTAAGTTAGATATGTCGAATACAACTGTTGATAATTAATTGCTTTGGTGTTGAAAAGTTGATGCTTCATAGCACTATTCAGATTTAATGTTGTCAAAGAACTGAAATCATTTGTTGGACAATGCCCTAGGGGGTTGTTACATGATATAAACACAGGAACTGACAAACAGACTATTAACCTAAAGCGTTGTCACATGACACAAGTAGCTGCCCTGAGGCACTCACAGCCTCCACACTTAATTATGCATGAAATTAGTTTAGGAATGTCACCATGCTATTGCATGGGTCTTAGCTGAACCTCAGTTGGTTGTTGGAGTTTTACGTCCTGGCAACATCTAAGGTTATAGCTGGACGGGTACCAACTTGCAACAGTGCGCACTCATGGCGACTTTATAGTGGTGCCCTACTGGGAAACCAGGCCGCCAGCACCATGACCCAATATATAACTCAGTCACATTATCCCCATACTCAGCTAACCATTCCTTGCCCTATCCTATTAATGCCGAGTGCCTGGCTAGGAAGCAACAAGTATCAATTTTATAAGCCATTGGTTTGACTCGACTGAGAACCAATCACCCGCCCTTCCATGCGAGGCCCTACGCTCTACCGATTCGGCCACCACTCCCAGTATGAACTCAATCAACGCCAGGCATGAATAAGGATTGGCGCTTTACAACTTTCATCAGTAAATATAAAAAATCGGTATAAAATCCCCGAAAACGCGGAGATCGGTCATCCTTGAATTATGCACACCTAGCAACGTGACATTGTTGCCCCATTGAGAACATGAGGCACTATCCCACTCAGCCTCATTACTCTGGAACTGCTGAGTCAATCAGTCCAGTGCTCACCTGTTCCTGGTACTGCCAAGTGCCAGACAAGGCATAAGTAAGCATGTTTCATTTGGCTAAGCCACGACCTCCTATACACTGATGCGGAGAGTGAAACACTTAAATGCTGCACCCAGAGTATATACCATATTCTCGCGGGTTAATGCCCATGTGTGAGTTAACGCCCACCTCCCACTTGGGCAATATTTAGTAAATTCCCATGCCTTAAATGCCCATATGTCGTAAACGCCCACCCCCTACTTCAGTGATTTGCCAATTTAAACACCCAGGGCGTTAATCCGCGAGAATACCATAAATAGACGATGGCAGCAGTTTGACACTCCCCTATTGGCCTACAAACCTAACTGATGTCTACCATATATCCCAGTGTATATGGAAAAATGCCCTAAAATCAGCTGTTTATTTAATTTGATATTATCTCCTTGTATTTATGAACACTCAGCAAATACAAACAGCTATGTACTTTTTTCAAAATAGTATGTTACCTACTGGTGGTACACAATTTCAATTTGCCCAAACTAGTAGAAGTAGTGATTGACAGGTTAGTCGCCATAGCAACTGTCCACTGAGTTGATATAAAACAGCCACCACATGATTAGAAACCACATGGTACCAATCACTCAGCATGTGTTGTAGGTGGGCATGGGACAGGGCTATAAACATCAACACTGGCGGGAACACCACATGACCTCCTGAAATAGGACACCTGCCCCCAAATAACGGTGGGTGGGGGCCAGGGTCTTAATTGGAAATTGATTGGCCCGTCCTGCCATAGATAAAGGATTCACCCTGTACTCAGTACCTGGGTGAATACCAGCCCTATATAAAAGCGGTCGAAAAAGCGGGGAAATGAAATGAGAGCCTAAATTCACAATCTAAGAAGCAACAATTATTCTTTTTATATGTCTTCATATTTCCCCGCTACCTTTGAGTTGAAAAATATAATAAAACATACAGTTTAATAGAATTGAAAAGTGAAATCGATGGCGTTCTATCGCCACCATATTGTCTTTTTTCATTCTCTCCCATTTCACCTAATCTGTGCCGATATAAGTAGCCATTTGATATTGGAACCAGGCATTCTACTTCCTGTTCAAGAGACCAGACGGGATGGCCGAATGAGCTGGAGCGTCCGTCTCCCGTGTTGGTCGATCGTGGGGTCGTGGGTTCGGGCCATGGTCGAGTCAAACCAATGACTTGAAAATTGGTGCTTGTCACTTCCTAGCCAGGCACTCGGTATTATTAGGACAGGGAAAGGACTGGTGTGCTTAGTGTCAGGATAATGTGACTGAGTGGGATACCAGGTCATGGTCCCGGCGGCCTGGTTTCCCAGTGAGACAGCACTATAAAATCGCCAGGATGCGCACTGTCACAAGTCGGTACCCGTCCTGATATGACCTTAGATGTTGCTAGGATGTAAAACAACAAACAAACAAACAAACAAAAACAAACTTCCTGTTCCATACTAAAGCTATTTTCGCCCGTATTTAGACTACGTTGTCGTTCATCCGTGTACTACAAGTACAGGGTGAATCTTTGATCTAGTCCTGCCACTGAGAGTCTGGCCATTAAGCAATATGCTATCCTATTAAGTCTATTTATGTTAAGCTTTTTTTCAATAAATAAAATTTAAATAGGCATAATCCGATGAAAGTATCACATTTTCCCCACTAAAGTTGCCTAGCCCGATGGTTTTGAGTTTCTGTCATTTTCTGAGAGAAATATATTAGGTCGATTGTTATAATCTACCTTAATTTGTTTGAAGTAACTTTCATTTTAAATGGATATATTTTGAAGTACAACCATGCAAAATTAAATTTGGCAGGCATGGCAAAACTATCTAAAAAGCAACAATTATTCTTTTTATATGTCTTCATATTTCCCCGCTACCATTGAGTTGAAAAATATAATAAAACATACAGTTTAATAGAATTTAAAAGTGAAATCGACGGTGTTCTATCGCCTCCATATTGTCTTTTTTCATTCTCTCCCATTTCACCAAATCTGTGCCGATATAAGTAGCCATTTGATATTGGAACCAGGTATTCTACCCCTTCCTGTTCCATACTAAAGCTATTTTCGCCCGTATTTAGACTACGTTGTCATTCATCCGTGTACTACAAGTACAGGGTGAATCTTCGATCTAGTCCTGCCACTGAGAGTCTGGCCTTTAAGCAATATGCTATCCTATTAAGTCTATTTATGTTAAGCTTTTTTTTAATAAATAAAATTTAAATAGGCATAATCCGATGAAAGTATCACATTTTCCCCACTAAAGTTGCCTAGCCCGATGGTTTTGAGTTTCTGTCATTTTCTGAGAGAAATATATTAGGTCGCTTGTTATAATCTACCTTAATTTGTTTGAAGTAACTTTCATTTTAAATGGATATATTTTGAAGTACAACCATGCAAAATTAATTTTGGCAGGCATGGCAAAACTCTGGCGGCAGTGGCAGGAACTAATGTTGTGGGTAACGAATGATTGGCTCACTGCGCATGTGCGACAGAAAACATCTTGTAAAATATTCTGATTTACGGCATTGGGGGGATATGCAAATGTTCTATTTACTGATACCGGGCGCGGTGGCCGAATCGGAAGAGCACAGGCCTCGCGTGTGGAAGATCGGGAGTTCGCGAGTTTGGTTCCCGGTCGAGTCAAACCAATGACTTAAAAATTTATACTTGTCGCTTCCTAGCCTGGTGCTCGGCATTATTAGGATAGGGCAAGGGCTGGTTAGCTCAGTGTCAGGATAATGTGACTGAGTGGGATATCGGGTCATGGTGCCGGCAGACTGATTTCCCAGTGGGGCAGCACTATAAAATCGCCATGAGTGCCTACCGTCACAAGTCGGTACCCATCCTAATATGACCTTAGATGTTGCTAGGACATAAAACAACAACAAACAAAACAAAACAATCTATTACTGATCGGTATACGTGACCAGGCGCATGTATGTATATATATGTAGGTGCTGGTGGCACATGAGTGAGATGTAAATAGACATAGTGGTGCTGGCAGGGCTGTGTGTCAGGGGCACTCAGATCCTACCCCCTCCCCCCTCTGCTAGGTAGAATCACCACACTCAGGCTCAAGGCAGGTGGTGGCCAGGGAAGCCACACAGCTTGGTGGTGGTGGGCAACCACTGGTAACGATGGAGACCAGGAATGCTGGATCATTATTGGTAGGGCCAAGAATGCTTGTTTCCCATTGGTGGAAAATGGTGGGGTGATACTCTACAATGGACCCATGTACCATATAAATAATAAACCAGAGGGCTTGACTCTCTGTCTTCCTTTACACTTTGTACTCTCCCTTTCTCTTTGTCTGTATTGATTTCACTATAGCCTGCCTACACAACCAAAGATTTGAGCTTTAGCCATACTACAATCTGTTACTCGCGCCAGTTCAAAACTGATGAACATCAACACTCCTAGAGAACTAACACAAGCATAGTGGGAAAGACTACCCTATCGCAGCCTCATGGGACACTGCCAGCTTTATAAGTGCGGCAGGCCATGTATGGCAGGTTCCAGGTAATCTTATCTGATAGATTAAATTGATATAACACGTGTCTGATGTAAGTCTCCACTTCAATCTCAGACTTCCGATCCCATCATTAGGCCACACAATATGGAACACTTGTGATGGGATTCAAAAATGGGCAGGTTTCGCGCATTTGGTATTGGTGATTGGATCCACTGATTTGCATATTTACAATATATTATATATATGTGTATTGAAGATATGTTATATCTTTTTGAAAAAAGAAGAGAGAAAGCAAAGGAAGAAAGAAGTGTTTAAAGACAATTCTAGAATCATGCAATACCATGTGATGCATGCTCACCAAGTGCATAATACATATCTTGAACTGGAATTGTATGCAGTTACTATTACAATGAATAGTCAATTTATATTATGCTTCTATTATCGACAGGATTTTCATGTGGTCATTATTGCAACTGATATTGTCATTTATGTACCAACAAATTGTAATGAACGGCTGGAAGACTACTAGTACTACGTAAGTAATAAGACCTACGAGGATTATGTTCACAGGTCTGCCATGATGGGCAATGGATATCATGATCTAATTAAGAAAGAAATCTGTCATTAAAGTTTAACCTGTAAATACTCTCACTTGGCAATCACTCCGATGACGGAACAACTTCTAGGCTAATGTATGTGTACTACTACTACATTGTATCTATAATGTCGACTGCAGTGCGATGGCACATGGGATATTCCACATTACATTGGTTTGGGTTTATTGGTGCTTTAAATCCTAACAACAGCTAAGGTTATAGTTGATTCGTTGTTGGGGTTTTATGTCCTGGCAACATCTAAGGTCATATCAGGATGGTCACCAACTTGTGACAGTGCGCACTCATGGCGACTTAATAGTGCTGCCCCACCTCCCTCCCCCTCCCTCCTCCTATAGGGAAAGGGAAGGGGAGGAGGGACAGGGGATGAGGAGGGTCGGAGATAGAGAAAGAAGTGGGGGGAGGGGTTAGAGGGAAGGGGGGTGGGTAAGGAGACAGGGAGGGGGGAGACGGGGAGAATGAGGGCGGGGAGTTGTTATTAAGTGGGCAGGGAGGGGGAGGGGAATGAGATGGGAGGGAAGGAGAGAGGGAGTGGGGAGGGAGGAAGGAATTTGATAGGGGGAATTGGGTGGGGAGAGGAAGGAGAGGTAGATGGGGAGGCAGGTAGAGAGGTAGGGAGGGAGGGACAAGGTTGTAGGAGGTGGGTAATGTAGGGATGTAGGCTCTCTTGGTGATCCCGTAAAAATAGCTCCGAGCACTTGGTCCCTGCATGAGAGGACAGAGACTTTAAATTCATGGAATGGAGCAAGTAAAGGAAGTTGGCTGACTATACAGAAGGCACTGAATGCCTAACAGCAGAATGGGTATGGTTTGTTGGTTGTTGGAGTTGTACATCCTGGTAACATCTGAGGTCAGGATGATGGGGGGGAATTTCTTCCGGACGGGAAGCCTGCCCTCTACCGATTACCAAATTTATACTTGTCACTTCCTAGCTTGTCGCTCGGCATTAATATGAAGATGATAGGGCAATAACTGGTTAGCTCAATGTCATGATAATGTGACTGAGTGGGATATCGGGTCATGGTGCTGGCAGCCTGATTTCCCATTGGGACAGCACTATAAAGTCCCATCAGTGCACCCTGTCACAAGTCCGTGCCCGTCCTGATATGACCGTAGATGTTGCCAGGATGTAAAGCTCCAACAACCAACCAATCTAGGCCCCTAGAATGCTCCGCTTCAGCTTCACACTGCTCAACACTCATCCTAAAGACTGTTGGATCTGTGGTGAAACCATATATTCCCGAACACTGCACCGCTCTCCTAATACTCACGCCCGAAACTGCAGCGCTTGCTTGCTTGTGGGGTTGTTCGTAACCTTACGACGGTTACCGGCTGCAGGACTGCAGCAATATAGAAAGGCACCGATAAATCGGCCCAATCTTTGGTTGAAGATTAATCTTCAGTAGGGACGGTTGTAGAAGCTGGGGATGTTTTTACAACATTCAAAATGGCAAAGCATTGGGGCGGCCCTAAATCTCTCCGGTTCGGCGGTAGCAGAGCACTCGTATCCAGTCGACAGCAGCAAGGGTGTAGGAGGAAGGGACGAGCAAAGGGGGACACAGCAGTTCCAGCACGAGAATAATGCAAGAGAAACGTAAAAGTAAAGGGCCCCACCCAAGCACACAACTCCCCTGGTCAGGGGGAGAAGTATGCCTGGGAGAAAAAAAAAGGATAGAGTCTACGAAAGAGAAATGAGGCGAGTTGAGTCTTTGCTCTAAGGTGGCCATCCAGCGAGCCAAAGACACGGACAGAGTAAGAGTAGAAAGTGAAATGCTGGCGGGCTCCCACTCCTGGAACTCTTTTCAGACATATCAAGGAGGAGAAAGGCCAGCGGAGAGCAGATAGAGAGAGGTGTGGACGAAGTGTGGTCCGGATAGCACAACTGCAGCGGACCCTGGTCACCTATTTATACCAGACCAATCCAGCGAGTGTCGGGTGACCAGTGACCAGCCCTCTCAGCTAGGGAATGATATTTAATAGCCCGCCACACATGCTTCGGGGTCAGTCTATGACTGGCGCCTGACCTCTCGGGGGGGGGGGGGGAGGGGAGGAATATAAGTCTGGCCTAACACTCCGGTGTTTACGCTTTTATTTTGTTCTTTTATTCTTAGGTTCGAGGAAGGAGAGTCAACCTCATCATAGGTGTCTAACTCAAAGTCCGATATGGAACAACAACCGCTTCATGTCAATCAACTCGCCAACTCAACCCTTACACGGTCCGTACACATGTGAAAATAAGGAATTCAAGGCTATGTCAAGGCTTTTCAAGGCTGTTGTTGATACTGATAGGAATTCAAAATTATTTTCATTTGGATTTCGAGGAAAAACAACAATGGCAAATTGCGATTTCGAACTAATTTAGATCAGTGGGAATATTTTAATCGAATTCAAGGCTTTTCAAGATTAATTACTGAAAATAGGTTAAATTCAAGGCTTTTCAAGGCCTCGAAATGGAGCAAATGAAGTTCAAGACTTTTCAACACTTTCCAGGCCCCGTACCATACGGACCCTCCTGCCCCCTTAATATACCGTACTCATTCGTGATGGAAAACGAGGTTCGGGGAGCCTTTCGTTCCTTGTCAGGAAACTAGATGGCGCTGCGCAATGTGCAGATGAACGCTGACCACAAATAGAGTTAGGTGTTACAGAGATAGAAGTTAAATCATTTTCTTGTTAAATAATTTCCCCGTGACCTTCATTTCTGGTTCCGGTTTGGTCACGTGACTAATGTCCTTTTGCCCACGCTCCCCTAATGCTGACACTGATGGGCTAAGGGTACACCCATCCACTGCCCGACGTAATTAACACACGTACCTGTGTCGCCGCCAGGTGGCGCCTGCTGGGCGTGACCTCCGGGTGGGGGCGTCAGGGTGAGCAGCGCCATAGCGGCCACACACCACACCCACAGTAATCGCGCTTGGGTCCGCCAGGGGGCGCGCCGCGCCGTGCCACGCAAGGGTAGTCCGGTGGCCGGCGTGCTGGCCATGTTTGTCGGTCACTGGGCGTCAAGTGGCGGCGGGCTCACAGTGGTGGAAGAAAGGGGGGAGAGGGGGAGGGGGAGAGGGGGGAGGGGAACTGGGGGGGGGGGGGAGGGGAGAGGAGCTGGAGGGTGGGAGGGAGAGAGGAGGGAGGGAGGGAAGTGGGAGGGGGAGGGAGGGAGTTGGAGAAGGGAGTGGAAAGGGGGAGGAGGGACCGGGGACGTGGGATGAGGAGGGACGGACAGACCGGGAAAGAGGTGGGGGGGAGGGGTTAGAGGGAGGGGGAGGGGTTAGAGGGAAGGGGAGGTAAGGAGATGGGGAGGGGAGAGAATGAGGGCGGAGAGTTGTTATTAAGGAGGCAGGGAGGGGGAGGGGGGAGGGGAATGAGATGGGAGGGGAGGAGAGAGGGAGTGGGGAGGGAGGAAGAGATGTGATAGGGGGGAATTGGGTGGGGAGAGGGAGGGGAGGGAAGAAGGGTAGGGAGATGGGGAGGCAGGGATGAGGGTAGAGAGGTAGGGAGGGAGGGACAAGGTTGTAGGAGGTGGGTAATGTAAGGGATGTAGGCTCTCGTGGTGATCCCGTAGAAATAGCTCCGTGCACCTGGGCCCTGCGTGAGAAGACAGAGACAGTAAATTCATGGAATGGAGCAAGTAAAGGAAGTCGAGTGACTATACAGAAGGCACTGAATTCCTAACAGCAGAATGGGTATGGTTGTTGGAGTTGCATGTCCTGGTAACATCTAAGGTCATATCAGAATGTGTAAATTACAGGCTCGCCGACTATTCTTTATCAATGCCTTCAAAGACCATTAACATTTTTGTGTTTCATGTTCAACTCAAACAGCTTTATTTGTAGGTTTTAGATTCAAAGAGCCTTTCTTAGCACCATATGAATAAATAGGCTGAAGTAACTAGTTTCATTGATAGCGGTAACTACTTCGTTTCCATGGTTATTCCAGTATAGGCCATATAAGTGATTAAAATGGGGGTAATTATGTGATAGGGGGGGGGGTGCATTCTTTATTTATATGTATATCTATACCCCACTCAGTCACATTATCCTGACACACTGAGCCAACCGAGTGTCCTTATTAATGCCCGGTACCAGAAAGGGCAGCAACAAGTGTTGTATTTCATTGAGCCCTTTTCGCTACTCGATTTTAATTGGGAAACAATCAATCTTTAAGCATCGCCAGGAAGTGTCAACGTGTTATTTACAGCTGATTTGACCTTAGATGTTGTTAGGATACAAAACTCCAACAAAGAAAAGCCATGTGTCATTTTCGGCACCATTAAATCGGGGTTATGTGTATTTATTGTTAATGGTGTGCTTATGCATGTGACTGATGGCTGGCTGCAGTTGCAATGGCCGACCGGAAGTCAGCTGTCACCTCTATGTTGACAGCTGTATACCTGTGGTGAATTAGTGGATCAAGGACCTGTGTTATATATGGTGTATATATATATATATACATATATATATATATAATGCGTTACATGAATATAAACAAGCTACAGTAGGAAGCGGCATCCACCAACCCAAATGAAACACCACATACACAGATAGGCGAAAATAGGACAATTGCATCAGGGAGTCGAAATAGACTAAATGGTTGGAATGCTTGTACCGGAATGACAGAAAGTATGGGTTCCAGGCCCGTCTTAGGCATGGTGTCCCATTTATATTTTTATATTGGCGTGCTGTTATTTTATATCACACCATTGTGTGACATAAGCATTTGAAACATATTTACCCTGTTTATTCATAAGACAGTGCTGCCACCTATGAGGATAATTCTAAATTCACCATACATGCATACATATATATATATATGCTGTATAATAATTATACGAGTAGAATAACCCGGAATATCCCTCCTTTCCCCCAGCACTCACTCAGTCCATGGACTGATGGACTCTGGCCTAGTTATCTACTGCTCCAGCTACCCCAACCTTTTTTTCTTTTTTGGGGGGTACATTAGTTGTTTAAGCAGGGGAAATTTCAGTCGCAGACGACTGTTCTTCCTCATTCCACTGCTCCTTGCCCTATCCTAATAATGCCGAGCACCGGGCTAGGAAGTGACAAGTAAGAATTTTTAAGTCATTGGTTTGACTCAACCATGATTCGAACCCACGATCCCAATATCTACCAACACGGGAGACAGATGCTCTAACTCATTCGGCCATCTCAGCTCTGATTGTGGCACCACCACCTGCTTGACACTGTAACCGCCACTCACTATACCGCTGAAAATTATATATATAATTATTATTGTTGGGTTACTCTCATGTCCTCATATCGTCACAAATAGTGTAGGTTTGTGTGGTAAAGGTAGCACGAGACTTGTGTGTCAACATACAATCAGCATTAGGTTTGAAACGTGATATTCAAAGTGAGGCTCTTCCAACAGCTAGTGGAAGAGCCTCATTAGAAAAGAGTCCTTTATTAGAAAATGAACAACTTAAGCAGTGATCAAGCAGAGTACGACACGTAAGGCTTAATCCTAAAGGGACATTCAAGGCAGAAGATGAACAGTATTTGACTCCTCCCCTTGACATGGAGTGTCACCCCCTTATGTTATGTATAAACTCTTATGCGTATATTATTCATGCAATGTAATTATCCTATTATCCTGTTCTCCATTGTCTTCTCCCCAACACCTAGACAACTTGTATATTTTTAGTGTGTTGGGTAGGTGGAGCTGGTGGTTGGTGTGCGACCTGGAGGGCAGGTTACCTGCTCCAAGCAGCCCTACTCCCCGCCTTCCCTCCAGGTGGCCTCCTGCTCGCCCTCCTTCTGCCCACTCCTGAACTAAAAGTGATTTCAGCTAAGTCTAGGCCAAGTGTAGAAGTGTTTTCTATTCAGGTTAGCCAAGTCGAACCTACTTCATATATATAAGACATGTAATGAATTATGGGAGTATTAAGGAAGCATATGTCACCTCGAGCTCCCAGTTATTCCAGCACTGCCATTTCAGGACAGCATCTACATATATATGCGACCAGACGGGATGGCTGAATGAGTTAGAGCGTCTGTCTCCCATCTTGGTAGATCGTGGGTTCGAACCCGGGTCGAGTCAAACCAATGACTTAAAAATTGGTACTTGTTGCTTCCTAGCCTGGTGCTCAGTATTATTAGGATAGGAGAAGGACCGGTTGGCTCAGTGTCAGGATAATGTGACTGAGTGGGATATCAGGTCATGGTGCTGGTGGCCTGGTCTTCCAGTGGGGCAGCACTATAAAGTCACCATGAGTGTGCACTGTCACAAGTCGGTACCCATCCTGATATAACCCTAGATGTTGCTAGGACGTAAAACAACAACAAACAAACATATATATGCTAGTTCCGCTTTCCTACACTTGATTGTTCATACATATCAGAATAAATCCTCCGGTACTACTGACATTGGTCAACATCTGGTTGAGGAGAGGTGGGCCGAGATGGCGCCACCGGTACAGTGTTGCGTCTTACGGGGTATAACAATAATCATAATAAGTAATATTCCCTTCCATATATTTATATTCACATAATATGCTATACATCATATATATACACACATATGTATATTGATTTATTTATAGATATATATACAAATATGCATATATTTATATTACCAGACAGGGTGGCCAAATCGGAAAGAGCGCAGGCTTCCCATGCAGAAGGTCAAGAGTGGGAATCCCGGTCTAGTCAAACCAAAGACTTATCAAATTTATACTTGGCACTCGGCATTATTAGGATACGGTCATAGCCATGTCACACTACGACGTATCTCGCCGGCACGCCGCCAACGCGCAAAATCACTTTCAATCGTTTGAGAGACGTCAAACTTTTCGGCATTTTGTTAGCGTGTGGCCGACGTTGTGAGAAAAAAAAAAAAAAAGTTTAGCGCGCCATCCTGATATAACCTTAGATTTTGGTAGGACGTAAAGCAACAACAGACAAAAAAAGCAACAGTTTGGCGCAACATGTGGGAACGAGCCTCACGCGCGTGCGGCTTCAGTGGAAAAAAAAGTATTCCTACATCCAACGCGCTTCTAACGTATCTTGGCGACCCCCTAACATCGCCATAACATTGGCACCCGCGCATTGGCGCACGTTGAAAGTTTTGTGCAAGCACAAAACCTTGACAATTCCCTGACGTGCACTGCCGACCGTCACCGTAGATGAACGAATACCAAGGCGCGCCTAACGCACGTGTAATGCCTCCAGACGTCTCCCGACGTTTCGCCAAAAAAGGACACACATCGACGCGCGTTGGTGAGAAACGTCATAATCTGACAGCACCATAAGGACTGGTTACCTCAGTATCAGAATAATGTAACTGAGTGGGAAATCGGGTGATGAGTGACTTGGGGGGTTTTAAGCCATGTTGACAACTCTAGCCATTCAGGGCAAGAATAGGGTCATGATGCCGGCGGCCTGGTTTCCCAGTGGGGCACCACTATAAATCTCCGTAAGTGAGCATTGTCACAAGATAGTACCGGTCCTGATATAACC
The DNA here is from genome assembly GCA_030323885.1 of Branchipolynoe longqiensis. Lineage (NCBI taxonomy): Eukaryota > Metazoa > Annelida > Polychaeta > Phyllodocida > Polynoidae > Branchipolynoe > Branchipolynoe longqiensis. The sequence goes on from CM059188.1 coordinate 34,800,148, forward strand.
TTAGATATTGCTATGACGTAAATCCCAACAAGCGACAACAGCTTTATGCATATGTATATGTACATATGTATATATACATTTTTCTTTTTTTTTAATTTAATTTAATTCTTTTTTTTTTTAATATTAAAAAATATATATATATATATATGTGTATATGCATATGTATATACACATATATATGCAGGTAAAGCTTGGCATATTGTGGTAGATTTTAAAGGGGCAGCCACCTAACACCTCCACCGGGCGCGATGGCCTAATCGGTAGAGCGCGGGCCTCGCGAGTTCGGTTCCCGGTCGAGTCAAACCAATGACTTTAAAATTTATACTTGTCGCTTCCTAGCCTGGAGCTCGGCATTATTAGGTTATGGTAAGGACTGGCTTGTTCAGTGTCAGGATAATGTGACTGATTGGGATAGCGGGTCATGGTGCCGGCAGCCTGATTTCCCAGTGGGGCAGCACTATAAAGTCACCATGAGTTTTCACTGTCACAAGTCAGTACCGTCGTGATATGACCTTAGATGTTGCCAGGATGTAAAACTCCAACAACCAACCTAACACCTCTCTTTGAGGATAACACTGCCACCATCGTCCCACTTCGGGATGTGCTTGTTTGTTTGTTGTTGTTTTACGTCCTAGCAACATCAAAGGTCATATCAGGACTGGTACTGACTTGTGACAGTGCGCACTCCTGGCGACATTATAGTGCTGCCCCACTGGAAGACCAGGCCGCCAGCACTATGACCTGATATCCCACTCAGTCACATTATCCTGACACTGAGCCAACCAGTCCTTGCCCTATCCTAATAATACCAAGTGCCAGGCTAGGAAGCAACACGTATCAATTTTTAAGTCATTGGTTTGACTCGACCGGGGTTCGAACCGACGACCTACCAACACGAGAGACGGACGCCCTAACTTATTCGGCCATCCCGTCTGGTTCCGCCTGCGGGATGAATCAGCCGCAGATCTCCATACAGGCACTTCACCACTCCCACTAGCCGCTTCTTTAAAGGGCAGCTCACCTGCTTTTAACAAGTTTTCTCTACATTTACATTGGCTGAAAAAAAAAATTCAGATTTAAGGATCAGGTCATCTGGTTTTAACACGTTTACATTTATATTGGCTGGGGGGGAAATCATTTTTCAGAACCATCAAATAAATAGCTCCTGGGATGTACTGTGTAACGGTCCTGGATGGATTAGTCCCTACTATGGTTGGTTGTTGAAGTTTTACGTCCTTGCAACATCTAAGGTCATATCATTTGTTTGTTGCTGTTTTATGTCCTAGCAACATCTAAGGTCATATCAGGATGGGTACCGACTTGTGACAGTGTGCACTCATGGCGACTTCATAGAGCTGCCCCATTGAGAAATCAGGCCGCTGGCACAATTACCCGATATCCCACTCAGTCACATTATCCTGACACCGAGCTAACCAGTCCTTGCCCTATCCTACTAATTTTGAGCACCAAGCTAGGAAGCGACAAGTGTCAATTGTATAAGGGTGTGACTCGACCGGGAACCGTTTGATTGTATGTTTGTTGTCGTTTTACGTCCTAACAACATCTAAGGTCATATCAGGATGGGTACCCACTTGTGACAGAGCACACTCATGGAGACTTTATAGTGCTGCCCCACTGGGAGACCAGGCTGCCAGCACCATGACCTGATATCCTACTCAGTCACATTATCCTGACACTGAGCCAACCAGTCCTTGCCCCATCCTAATAATGCCAAGTGCCTGGCTAGGAAGCGACAAGTATCAATTTTGAAGTCAATTGTTTGACTCGACCAGGGTTCGAACATTCGATCCCATGGTCTACCAACACGGACCGGGAACCGAACTCCCGACCTTCCACGCGCCCTACTATGACGTTATGCAGAGAATGAATGGAGGAATAGGTGGAATTATATTGTTTATGGCCCTGTCACATTACGACGCATCACGCAAGCATGTGGCCAACAGCTACAATTACTTTCAAACATCGAGCTTTTCGGCATGGGCGGCAAAGTTGGATGTATAGTCACTGTATACACAATGTAGTAGAGTGTATGGCCAACGTATGGCCAACATATGGCTAATGTACCTCCGAGCGAAAAACACTCGCAATACGCTCACAATATGCTCGGAGAATGCCGGTGAATGTTATATATGTAATTCAATCGCCAGAAGTATGCCTTATACATTACATACATCAAGACATGGTGAAGAAAAGCAAAATGTAAGTTAGACATACGTTAGATGTACGTTATCCATACATTGCCAATACACTGTCAATATGCGGACTGTATGTTTCTGCTGGCTCCACGTCCAACTGACGTAGGTCAACGTAGTGCTACGTAGTGAACAACATTTGTCTAATGTACATCGACATATGTCTAAGGTATACATAACGTACGCATGACGTAAAATCCACATGTTGTTGAACATAGAAAGTTTTGTGCAACCCCTTAATGGGTGACACCGTATAACGATGAACATCGATGTACATCAACGTATACCAACATATGCATAACGCAAGCGGAACATTCAAGTAACACATATCGATGTACACCGACGTATTGGCGCAAAATCACCTACATTGGTACACACTTGAGCGATGCATTGCAGTGTGACAGGGCTATTATAAGGCATGGTCAGTTCCAGGTTCATTATTAGACAAAGTAGGCTTTGTGACACCTTCCTTGGAGAACACTATTGCAGGGAACTACTTCTTTATAACCCCTCTCTCTAATTAGCGAGCAATGACTCAACTGGTTTCAATTCTATTCCACAGCTGCAAAGTCCGATGAAGCAGCCAATTTTTCAAAACCTAAATAATTATTTAGAATTGATTCTACATATCTAACTTAGATACTGATGCATTATAACCTATTTTAGTCCATTCCTCCCTTCCCTGTTTGACATCACAGAACTAATGATATTAATCACGGGAGTCTAATGATGCTCAGCGGACCAATCCTAATGGGCCTGTCACATTACGGGGTATGGCGGAAGCGTATGCCAGCGTATCGGCTTGCGTCACATATGCCATCATACGCTTCACATACGATTTGCATACGCTTCGCATATGCTTCGCATATGCTTCGCATACCCTTCGCATACCCTTCGCATACACTTCGCATACCCTTCGCATATGCTTCGCATACACTGTGCATACGCTGCGCATACACTGCACATACACTGCGCATACGGTGCGCATACACTGCGCATGCGCTGCGCATACGCTGCGCATACGCTGTGCATATGCTGCGCATACACTGCGCAAATGCTGTGCATACGCTGCGCAAACGCTGCACAAACGTCGTATACGCCCGGCGTATCGCTCATACGCCGTCATACGCGCGTCTGTCCTAAACATTTTTGGGCATGCTAAAAAATGTCAGCGTATGGCGACATAAGGCTCATACGCTCCTCATACGCTATGTGTACGCTAAGCGTATGCCACCATACATTGCCCATATGCTATACGTATGCCGTCTTGTGTTACGCATATGCTAAAACTGCTCCTTCGGCATATCTGTAGCATACGCCTGGCGTGCATGTAATGTATTTGAGCGTATTCTCAGCGTGTACAAAGCGTATATTCAGCGTATGCTCTCAGTATATAAAGGCGCCGCAAGAGAGGGAAGGAGGGTCCGGGCATATACGGCGTATGCATAGCATATGCATAGCGTATGACGGTGTATGCGCCGAAAACTGATACGTACTCATACGCTACTCATACGCTACTCACACGCTACGCATACGCTCATATCAGTGCACAAAGGTCACCATACGTCGTCCCGCAACGGTTTTCAAATTTTATTGGTACGTTTTATATACGCCGCCGCCATATGCCATAATGTGACAGGCGCATAACCTACTCGATTTAAATTAAATAACCCAATCTGAATGTGTTCTTTCATTGAAGATTCATCGAATAGAATATGTGGTCAAGTCACGTGACCACAGTTGCAATGTCCTACTTCATAGTGCTCAGCACAGGGTTCGTGCTCAAGCAATATATATATAATAATTATGTGAGACTTACCTGGGCATAGTTGACACATAATTGTTGTTTTACCGAATCCTAGGCCTCGGCTTGTTATAGGTCAGGGAGAGGAAGCACTACCCAACAAACCACTCTTTACCTAGCTAATCTTGGTAATTTATTTGGGTAATTTATTTTGGTAATTGTCAAGTGTCTGGTTTGACTCAATCACAACCTCGGGCATGGGACTCCAGTCGGTGCCCTACCAATTCAGCCATCATGTCCAGTGCTCAACTTAACACTTCTGGGAACTGATTGGTTTCCTACTTTTTGGGTACGGGAGGGTGGGCCCTGACCTATAATAAGCCGAGGCCTAGGACTCGGTAAAACAACAATTATGTGTCAACTATACCCAGGTAAGTGTCACATAAATTTTCTATTTCACCTCCTCCTCGAGCCTCCTGGGTAATTATAGTTCAGGGAGCTATTTACGTACCTATAATTTCCATTTCACCTTCCATTTCTAAATTCCTTATCGTATTAGAATTCAGAACCTAATCATTTCTTTTTAACGCAGTAAACTGATAGCAAAGGAATCTTTTCTTCAGCCTTTTGTTGTAATGTCTTTGTGAACATTAAAACAATTATCCCTACTCGTACAGAGTAATTACATTTTTATTGAGACCCCAGTCCCCTTAAATAAGGCTGGAGAGATATCAACATATTATCTTTTATTCTATGAATCTATAACCTCCAATTAAATACTGCAACCTTTTGCCTTAACAAGTTACTACATATAGAGATAATTGTTATGTCCTCTGACAACTCCACAGTGTAGATTGCTACAAGTTAGCAAAACATTAGGATGCATCGGTAGGGGGTCAATTCAGTGACCTCCCAAACAGCTAAGTTAAATGGTACCCATAGATCCTATCTTAACTAGTATCATAAAGAAACATATATGGTTTTAGCAAGTGCTTTCACTAAAAGGAAGCTGAAGTGCAATATTACAAAATTGTACGCTATCATAAATATCCTTCCATACCTTCCAATGTTCTTCAATTCACTAACAGTAGACCTGTAGCGTAATGGTTTCACCATGTAATATGTGTTCAAATGACAACCCATATCATACGACCATATACCAATGTGGGTATACCTAGATATGTATCACACAGAGAGCTGAACCCTCCTATTTAGTTCATCCATATCATACAACCATATACCAATGTGGGTATACCTTCGATATGTATCTTACAGAGAGGTGAATCCTTCTATTGAGTTCACACTGAATCCTCTGCCACCCAGGCCAATTTCTTAACTTGATTATGTGTGTGTTGTTAACACCAATGTGGAGTCACAGGTGCATGTTGACAGTATCTTCTGGCCATGCAACTTTTGGTAGCTCAATCTGCTTTTGAGTGTTTTAGACTTATCAAGTCTGTGCCCCTGTTTCTTTCCAGAACACATGTTCCAATGTGTAACAATATTAGGTTTGAGCCTCAGTGCATCAAACTATTATGTTTGTGTCCAAACTGTATATAATCCATGTTTGTATTCATATACATTGGTCAGTGTCAACTGAATCCGTTGAATTTGACAGGTGTATCTAGGACCTCTGTGTACCTATGTTTATAGGAATTTCTTGTCTATTATATTCACACATCTGTCAAAATAGGCAACCTAAGTTTGCTATGGTATTCCATCTGTAGTAGTGCATATCTAAAACATTAATTTTGTAGTTCAATATGTTGACTCAAGTATGTGTCAAGGTGTTTTCATATACCAAGTTTCCTATTCAAAACATGGCAGCCCTACTCTGGGCTTAAGTTTATCAACACTCCATGCTATGTTGGCAATATGATGCAACAGATTATGTGCCTGTGTATGATTGAAACAATGTCAACAGTTATCTCATAATCAAAAGTCTGCCTACTGACAGCCCATCTGTGCATGTTCAAACTAACATATAAAGCATACACCTATTCGTATTGGAAAATTTTTTCTGTCAATGTGGCCAAACAAGGTAAACACATGGCTGTAGATATGTTGAACTCATATCCAATCTGCTAATGCCTATTTATGCCATTATTGATATTAATCAACACTGTTGTCATTATCCCATTATAACAATGTGTTCTCTCCATACCCATTATTGATATCCACTGTGTAAGCTGATATCAATTCATGGACATTGTCTAAAGTTTCTAATGAAATTAAATAATTCTGAATTCCCAGTCTAGCCTCACATCAGTGGCAGTAAGTTTTCCCCATGTCACCAATGGGGTAATAATATGAATGTAATAAGTTATCATCTGGATCTACCCTAAGACGACCTCCAGCTATGACTGAACCCACTATTATCGTTTACAAAATGGACTGAGCTGTGAAGTCTTCCTAATAACTTAAAGAGCACAGCACCTCTGTCTTCTTGATGTTAATCTTCAGGCCGAACTTCTTTGATGCATCGGAGAAAGCGTCCACTATTTTCTGGATCTCTTCAGCAGAGTGGGCAACCAGTGCACTGTCATCTGCGAATAGTAGCTCTCTCACCAGTATCCGAGTAGTCTTGGTCTTTGCTCTGAAGTGTGCGACATTGAATAGGTCAGCGCTTTGTCTGGACTGTATATAGATGCCATCCCCCATGTCTCAGAAAGCCTCGTCGAGCATTGCTGATAGGAAGATGGAGAAGAGCGTGGGGGCCAGTACACAGCCTTGCTTGACCCCATTGGTATCCCCAAACGATTCCGAGAGTTCCCCTCCAACACTAATGTTCACCATCATTCCTGTATGTAGAGCCTTGATCATAGTTATGAACTTCTCTGGGCATCCATACTTCCTCAGAAGCTGCCATAGCCAGTCCTCCCGACTGTATCAAATGCCTTAGTGAAATCGACAAATACAATGTACAGTGGTCGGTCCTGCTCAATGCACTTTTCTTGTAGCTGTCGGAGACAAAATATCATATCCACGGTGCTCCGGTTATCTCTGAAGCCACACTGTGACTCTGTAACTACATTTCATGAAAGCTGCCTGCAAAAGTCTTGAAGCGCTGCTGGCTTTTGCAAGTTACCAGCAGCACTCTCTCGGGGAGCAAATAGAGGTTTCACACTGGCAAGAACATGTCAAGACAGGCGCAAAACTATTTGTCCCTGCAGTGGCTGGTCGGGAGATGTTGGGAGTTCCATACATCAACCGCCCTTAATGCTGCCACAGTGACATGGTTTTCTGTTTAGGGTTTGCTTGCTCCCTTAGCCTTCGGTTCTGTTGACATAATAGCCACTAAATATTTCCCGATGTTATAAAATAATATATAATTTAGCAGCTACATGCCTGCAGAAATATCCCAATAAAGAAAAAGAAGTCTAAATGTACTGACATAGTATCCAACTAGTCTAAATGCCAGTGTAAAGAGTAGTCCAGTCCTCACCATTCCATGTCTGCTCTCAGTGAGGTGGGCTCGCTAAGTGGTTCGTTGGGTAGCGCTTCCTCTCCCTGAACTATAATTAGCCAGGAGTTGGAATTTAATGTCCTGGCAACATCTAAGGTCATATCAGAATGGGTACCAACTTATGACAGTGCACACTCATGGCGATTTTGTAGTGCTGCCCCACTGGGAAATCAGGCCAGCAGCACCATGACCCAATATCCCACTCAGTCACATTATCCTGACACTGAGCTAACCAGTCTTTGCCCTCCTATTAATGCCAAGCGCCAAGCTAGTAAGTGAAAAGCATAAATTTTCTAAGTCATTGGTTTGACTCGACCGGGAATCGAACACCCGATCTCCGGCATGGGAGTCCTGCGCTGTGCCGATTCGATCACCGCGTCCAACATATATATATAGAGTGTGGTGTATATAATTATACATGTGAATATATCTCAAGCTTTTGACCACAACAGACATGACAATGAGTACTTACTTATACATGCTAGTCAACGGACCGCCTAGGGAAGATGCATTCGATACAACAGACAATTTCCACCACCAACCGGCTCTAACCTTGTTGGTTGGATCGTTGTTGGAGCTTTACGTCCTTGCAACATCTAAGGTTATTCTCTAACCTTGTAGACAGGCTAACTACGCAGCAAGTTCTATGGAAAAGTATTAGTGTGTGTGTTGTGTTTGAGACGGGGGGGGGGGGGATTTCAACTATCAACCCACCCTGTGAATGCATGTATTTGTGTGCCGTTGTGTTACGTCCTAGCAACATATCAGGTCATATCAGGACGGGCCCTCTGAATGCAGTGGCATGAACTAATGTTGTTGATCGGCAGCAGCTCAGTATGCAGCATCCTAAGTGGAAAAGGTCTTATGGAGGATTTCAACACCCCAACCACCCTCTCATGACAGTGGCACAAACTAACGTAGGTAGCTGGTTGGTTGGTTGTTGGAGTTTTACATCCTGGCAACATCTAAGGTCATATCAGGTCAGGTAGCAACTTGTGACAGTGCGCACTCATGGCGCCTTTATAGTACTGCCCCACTGGGAAATCAGGCCACCAGAACCATGACCTAATATCCCACTCAGTCACATTATTCTGACACTGAGCTAACCAGACCTTGCCCTATCCTATTACTGCCGAGTGCCAGGCTAGGAAGTGACAAGTACCAATTTCTATAAGTCATTGGTTTGACTCGACCGGGAACCAAACTCCCGACCTTCCGCACGCGAGCTTTTTAATTTAATGAGTGTCTATTGGCACATAATTGATTGTCTGCTTTTACATGTAAAAGCGATGGTTTGAACAAAAAAAACTAACATTTCTCGCCGTGAATATGGACCTATGCTGCCGACACGGCGTAAAGCAACCACCAATCAATCAATCAATCAATCCGCACACGAGGCCCGCACTCTACTGATTCGGCCACTGTGCCCAGTGTAACGTGGGTAGCAGTTTACCGCGCATGCTCAGTATGTGAGGTGCACCAGTGCGGCTTGCAGGCTGCTAACACCTTAGATAAAAGATTCACCCGGTACTTGTAGTACACGGGTGAAGACCAGCCTTATATAAATACTGGCGAAAATAGCGTTAGGTATGGAAGTGAGGCTCCAGTATGTGGCTCCACTATCAAATGGCAACCAATATTATGCATATAGGCACAGAGTTGGTGAAATGGGAGAGAATGCAAAAAAGACAAGATGGCGGCCGCAGAACGCCGTCGATTTCACTTTTAAATCTGATTAAAACTATATATTATATTATATTTTTTCAACTCAAAGGTAGCGGGTAAATAATAAAACATATGTAAAGAATAAATGTTGCTTCTTAGATTGTTAAATTAGGCTCTCAATTATTTTACCCGCATTTTCGCCACCTTTTACATAAGGCTGGTTTGCACCCCTACTGCAGCAGTACGGGGTGAATCTTGTACCTACTAACACCTGTGCCCGTGACAAGTCCCTATTGGTGAGGTTTATCCTACTTTAAAAGGCAATTGCCGCCATCTGCAGCCAGCACATATGGTCTCTTCATATTATGTCTCACAGCCCTGGCACTTAGCTCGTCTACCACCCCCCCCCCATCCCCCGCCCCCATCTCCTTGTCTCCCTCCTCCCACACACACAAACCAACCCCCTCCACCCACATCGAGGGCAGGCCTCCCATGCGGGAGATCGGGAGTTTGGTTCCCGGTGTGGCGTGCTCAGCCGTGTACCGTGCTCAGCCATGTGATTAGACTCAAACTCAAGGCATTGATGTTAATCAATGAATCAAGTCTGTGCCCCTTGAATAGGTCAGCGCTATGGACCTATTCAGGTCAGCGCTTTGTCTGACCTGAATACTGACGTAAACAGGTCAGACAAAGGTTCCCCTCCGACAACATAGTGTTGGAGGGGAACACTATGTTGTTGGAGGGGAACCAACCGTAAATGTGACTGAGTGGGATATCGGGTCATGGTGCTGGCAGCCTGATTTTTCAGGGGGGGCAGCAGTATAAAGTTGCCATGAGGGTGCACTGTCACAAGTTGGTACCCGTCCTGATATGACCTTATATGTTGCCAGGACGTAAACCTCCAACAACCAACCAACAACCAAATCCTCTCACCCATCCCACACACACAAACCCGCCACCCTCCCCAGCCCCCCGCACATGTGATTGACACTTTCCGGTAAGTGTAAGAATTGCTGAGCCTGAGCATATTGATATTTCTAGTGACGTCAGCATGAATACCTCAATATAGAATCATAATTTTGGCTGAGACTGACGCAATGTGTTCTTTACATGAATAGTTAAAGCTGCATAGTCCGATGAAGCATCAAATTTTCCAAACCAAAATAATGATATAGATTTGACTCTACATGTCTAACTTAAGGCCCTGTCACACTACGACATAACGACGTCAGCGTAGGGAGAACGTGAAAAACGTTGAACTTCTCGGCATAGTATGCAAATTTGGGCACGAGTTGAACGTGGATGCAGCGTAGTTGATGAGAGCGTAACATCGGTAAAGCGTAGTGATAGCGTCGTTCAACGAGAGAGGACAATGTAAGTACGCAGACAGTACGTTATTAAAGTTATTCGATCACCAGAACTACTTTGCTTTACGTTACCTTATGTTACTTATGTCATGAAACGTTGGCAAAATGCTGAACGTACATTGGACGTACGTTCGGCGTAGGTTCTCCTGACGTTCCCATTACGCCACGTGGCGTAATGTGGGTCAACATAGTGCAATGTAGTGCAACATAGTGCAACATAGTGCAACATAGTGACCAGCATTTTAATAACGTCCGTCTAACAGAACATGCATACAGAACATGTAAATCCTTACGTTGGAGTTACGTCGAAAGTTTTGAACATGTTCAAAACCTTGACGCGTGCCGACGTAACACGATGTAATGTGACGTATCTCGACGTCGGTCTAATGTCATTCTGATGTCATCATAACGTAACCCAACGTACCTGAACGTAATGACCAAAAGTGACCTATGCCAGGCTTACATTGGCTTTTATATCGTAGTGTGACAAGGGTATAAGATATTGATGCACATATTAAACATTTATTGCCACATAGAAGGGAACACTGAGACAATTTGATAGAACCTGTTACTGTTGAAGCCTATGGTGTCAGAGTTTTGGCGTGCTTGCCAAAACTAAGTTTACATGTTTGAATTTAAAAAATCTCAAAACTTATCCATATAAAATCAGTTACTTTAACCCAAAATAAGGTAGATTATAACGATCAATTTAATATACTTATCTCAGAAAAATTACCAAAACGCAAAACCATCGGACTATGCAACTTTAATGTGTCCTAATGAAAACTCACCCTTAGAATGGGTTATATGGGCTTGACTGTTCTGCCCGGAGTGTTCTTCCCGGCTCAATTAGGCTCTGAGTAACTCATGGCCAATATTAGTAGTTCTGTGACGTCACATGGAGAACAAAGGGTGGCCTTATACCCCTGTCACACTACGACGTAACGAGCCAACGTGAGCCTAACGTGGTCATTTTTCGTCATTACGTTGACGTACGTTATGATGACGTCAGAATGACATTAGAATGACGTCGAGCTACGTCACATTACGTTGTGCTATGTCGAGTTACGTCAAGGTTTTGGACATGTTCAAAACTTTCGATGTAGCTCAAACGTAAGGGTTTACGTTTGCCGTACGTTCTGTTCATGTTCAGTGAACGTCAATGATGTTAAACGGACGTTATTCCAACGCTGCTCACTACGTTCAACTACGTTCCACTACGTTGACCCACATTAAACCGAGTGCAAATGCCCACGTGGCGTAATGGGAACGTCAGGAGAACGTCAGGAGAACGTCAGGAGAACGTCAGGAGAACATCAGGAGAACGTCAGGAGAACATGCATTCAATGTACGTTCAACGTCTCATGACGTATGTAACATTACGTAACGTTCTTCTGGCGATGGAATAATGTTCATAACGTTCCATGAGCGTAATGACGTTGTCCTCTCTCGTTGAATGACGGTATCACTGCGCTTTACCGACATTACGCTCTCGTCCACTACGCTGCATCCACGTTCAACTTGTGCCCAAATTTGCATACTACGCCGAGAAGTTCAACGTTCTTCACGTTCTCCCCATGCCGACATCGTTACATCGTAGTGTGACAGGGCCATTACATAGATTGTAAAACCTACATAAAAACCTTCAGATTTACTTTAAAAGATAGCCATTTAACCTATGGAAAAGTAGTAGAAACCATAAGAACAGTCATTAGGTTTGAATGACACTTCTTGGTTGTCCATCAGTGGCAATGATGACAGCAACTCATCATTTGTTCTGGATTTGTTGATGATTGATGAGTCCAATTTGTGCTCGGAATGTGTGGTGGCACGTTGGACATGTGTGTGTAGATGCTGTCAGAGAGTCTGGTAGATGAAGTTTGTGGTTGTTTTACGTCCTAGCAACATCTAAGGTCATATCAGGACCGGCGAAGCCTAAAGATCTAAGCCCACAGTGTGAGACCAGGGTCTACTGACTGGGTAGGAGTGGAGTGATTGGATTAACATTCTCATCACTCACCGTGAATCTCAGATTTCGTGAGAATATTGGATCTGTTCTGAAAGCATTATTCCATGGCGATGACCAATCAGATTGCGTGTTACAAAATTAGCAGCGGCGCGTCCCTTTGATTGAACCTCGCTATGGTGACTTAATCCACTTGACCTGATTTGCATTGAAACCAATGTTCCAGCCAATGATCAGACTTGATCATGTAGTGCAGCTGCATTCTAAGGGTTGGTGTGTACAATTCATGTAGCGCATACCCATTCTAATGGTTGGTCTGTACAATGCATGAAGCACAGGCACATTCTAAGGATTGGTCTGTACAATGCATGTCACGCTAACCCATTCTAAGGGTTGGTCTGTACAATTCATGTAGTGCATACTCATTCTAGGGGTTTGTCTGAACAAGTCATGTAGTGTATACTCATTCTAGAGGTTGGTCTGCACAATTCATGTAGTGCATTCCCATTCTAAGGGTTGGTCTGTACAATTCATGTAGCATATACTCATTATAAGGGTTGGTCTGTACAATTCATGTAGCATATACACATTATAAGGGTTGGTCTGTACAATTCATGTAGCATATACACATTATAAGGGTTGGTCTGTACAATTCATGTAGCATATACACATTATAAGGGTTGGTCTGTACAATTCATGTAGCATATACTCATTATAAGGGTTGGTCTGTACAATTCATGTAGCATATACACATTATAAGGGTTGGTCTGTACAATTCATGCAGCATATACTCATTATAAGGGTTGGTCTGTACAATTCATGTAGCATATACTCATTATAAGGGTTGGTCTGTACAATTCATGCAGCATATACTCATTCTAAGGGTTGGACTGTACAATTCATGTAGCACAGACCTATTCTCAGGGTTGGTCTGTACAATTCATGTAGCATGTACTCATTATAAGGGTTGGTCTGTACAATTCATGTAGCATATAATCATTATAAGGGTTGGTCTGTACAATTCATGTAGCATATGCACATTATAAGGGTGGGACTGTACAATTCATGTAGCATATACTCATTATAAGGGTTGGACTGTACTAATTCATGTAGCATATACTCATTATAAGTGTTGGTCTGTACAATTCATGTAGCATATACTCATTATAAGGGTTGGTCTGTACAATTCATGTAGCATATGCACATTATAAGGGTGGGACTGTACAATTCATGTAGCATATACTCATTATAAGGGTTGGACTGTACAATTCATGTAGCATATACTCATAATAAGGGTTGGTCTGTACTAATTCATGTAGCATATACTCATTATAAGGGTTGGTCTGTACAATTCATGTAGCATATGCACATTATAAGGGTGGGACTGTACAATTCATGTAGCATATACTCATTATAAGGGTTGGACTGTACAATTCATGTAGCATATACTCATTATAAGGGTTGGTCTGTACAATTCATGTAGCATATACACATTATAAGGGTTGGTCTGTACAATTCATGTAGCATATACTCATTATAAGGGTTGGTCTGTACAATTCATGTAGCATATACTCATTATAAGGGTTGGTCTGTACAATTCATGTAGCATATACTCATTATAAGGGTTGGATTGTACAATTCATGTAGCATATACACATTATAAGGGTTGGTCTGTACAATTCATGTAGCATATACTCATTATAAGGGTTGGACTGTACAATTCATGTAGGATATACTCATTATAAGGGTGGGTCTGTACAATTCATGTAGCATATACACATTATAAGGGTTGGTCTGTACAATTCATGTAGCATATACTCATTATAAGGGTTGGACTGTACAATTCATGTAGGATATACTCATTATAAGGGTGGGACTGTACAATTCATGTAGCATATACACATTATAAGGGTTGGTCTGTACAATTCATGTAGCATATACTCATTATAAGGGTGGGACTGTACAATTCATGTAGCATATACTCATTATAAGGGTTGGACTGTACAATTCATGTAGCATATACACATTATAAGGGTTGGACTGTACAATTCATGTAGCATATACACATTATAAGGGTTGGTCTGTACAATTCATGTAGCATATACACATTATAAGGGTTGGTCTGTACAATTCATGTAGCATATACTCATTATAAGGGTTGGTCTGTACAATTCATGTAGCATATACTCATTATAAGGGTTGGTCTGTACAATTCATGTAGCATATACACATTATAAGGGTTGGTCTGTACAATTCATGTAGCATATACTCATTTCAAGGGTTGGTCTGTACAACTCATGTAGCACAGACCTATTCTCAGGGTTGGTCTGTACAATTCATGTCGCACAGATGCATTCTAAGGGTTGGTCTGTGCTATTCATATAGTACAGATGCATTCATAGGGTTAGTCTGGGCAAATTCGCTTTCTTTTTTGCATACTTTCAAACCATCATACGTCAGACTCACACGGAAGGCACTTTGTATATATTTATTTATTTAGTATTCTGTCCCACTAATCTGACCAATCGGCACATTTGCAAATTGTTACAAGTGGTTGAAGCACCAATGGTAGAAGCATTTGAGAGAAGGCTGGATAGACATTGGAGAGGACACTCACAATTATATGACTTCAGGGCTCTGTCCACCTCCACATGTGTGTAAAAAAAAGTTATTTTTTTACCATAACGAGCTGGCACTAGAGGCCCAATATGGCCTAGATCATCCAGAAGAGGATCTGTACGTTAATCTGTGAGTTACAGAAGGTGCGTGTTTAATATATTGTTTTTGTTGTTGGATGGTGGTTTTCTTTTGGGGTTCTTTTGAGGAGTGGAGGTTTTTTGGTTAAAACATATATATGTATGTATATATATGACATTCTTTTTGTATTGGAGATGCCCAAATCGCTAAGAGCGTTGGCTAGCTTCCCATACGAAGAAATCGTAGGTTAAAACTTGGGCCGAGTCAAACAACTGAGTTACAAAACTGATACTTTTTGTCGTTACCTTATGGGGCTGTCACACTACGACGTAACGACGTCAACGTAGGGAGAACGTGAAGAACGTTGAACTTCTCGGCGTAGTATGCAAATTTGGGCACAAGTTGAACGTGGATGCAGCATAGTGGACGAGAGAGCAACGTCGGTAAAGCGTAGTGATACCGTCGTTCGACGAGAGAGGTCAACGTAATGACGCTGACGGAACGTTATGAACGTTATTCAATCGTCAGAAGAACGTTACGTGACGTTCGCTACGTCATGATACGTTGAACGTACGTTGAATGCACGTTCTCCTGACGTTCTCCTGACGTTCTCCTGACGTTCTCCTGACGTTCCCATTACGCCCCGTGGGCATTTGCACTTGGTTTAATGGGGGTCAACGTAGTGGAACGTAGTTGAACGTAGTGAGGAGCGTTGGAATAACGTCCGTTTAACGTCATTGACGTTCGCTGAACGTGAACAGAACGTACGGCAAACGTAAACCCTTACGTTCGACCTACGTCGAAACTTTTGAACATGTCCAAAACCTCGACGTAATTCGACGTAACACGACGTAATGTGACGTAGCTCGACGTCACTCTAACGTCATTATGACGTCATCATAACGTAATCCAACGTACATCAACGTAATGACGAAATATCACCACGTTAGGCTCACGTTGGCTCATTACGTCATAGTGTGACAGGGGTATAACATAGCGCTCGGGGGACCAGACGGGATGGCCGAATGAGTTAGAGCGTCCGTCTCCCGTGCTGGTAGATCGTGGGGTCGTGGGTTCGAGTCCCGGTCGAGTCAAACCAATGACTTTAAAATTGATACTTGTTGCTTCCTAGCCAGGCGCTCGGCATTATTAGGATTGGGCAAGGACTGGTGTGCTCAGTGTCAGGATAATGTGACTGAGTGGGATACCAGGTCATGGTGCCGGCGGCCTGGTTTCCCAGTGGGACAGCACTATAAAGTCGCCATGAGTGCGCACTGTCACAAGTCGGTACCCGTCCTGATATGACCTTAGATGTTGCTAGGATGCAAAACAACAAACATAGCGCTCGGCATTAATAGAACTGCTTTGCCCAGTATCAAGCTAATGCTATTTGAGTGGGAGGTTGGGTCATGATCCTAGTAGTCTGGTCTTCCAGTAGGGCAGCACTATAAAGTCCTCATCAGTGTGCACTGTCACTAGTCGGCACCCATCCTGATATGACCTTAGAAGTTGCCAGGACATAAAACCCCAATCAACAAACAAAAATATCCTTGTGTAACACTAGAGGCCCATTTATACTTTTGATGGCGCCAGATGGCACAACACGGTGCAAACCAACGCTCCCATTTAGACTTTACGTTGACGCTTGACGGCGTTATATGGCGCAAGCATTGACCAGAGTTCAACTATGTTGAACTTTCAAGGTCAGCGCTTCCACACGTCGCGCACTCCCCACTGTTTTTTGCGGTGTGACATGGCGCAAACCGGCTTAAGTTGATGGCGTCACACACCGTCAAAAGTATAAACAGGTCTTTACAGTGTAAATACATCAGCCAACAACACTTTAATGATGGAATTTTAACGGTATGCAAAAAAAAGCCAACTGATCCGATCCTGTAACACGTATGGATACTCAACGTCCTAAAAAGCAGCCTTTCGGCCCTAGTTTTTTTTCCCGCGGAGAATAATTACTTTTCCTTTGTTCTTAAACAAATGCGTCATATGCCACTTTAAGGTCTTTTAAATCTGACCCGTACTTAGGCATGTGACATTCGTCATTCAAGTTTTACTTAAAGTTGCACAGTCCGATGGTTTTGAGTTTATAAAGGTTATGATGCCTAGACCCAGAATGGCAAGAAGGGTGGGTTCGAATCCCGCTCTAGATAGAATGCTTCCCAGTTGCATCACCACCTCAGTATCAGGATAATGTAAACTGAGTGGGATATCCGGTCATGGTGCTGGTGGCCTGGTCTCCCAGTGGGGCAGCACAATAAAGTTGCCATGAGTGTGCATTGTCACAAGTCAGTACCCGGCTTGATGTAACTTTAAATGTTGTCAGGACGTAAAACTCCAACAACAAACTCATAATATGTTTGGAATTATAGATGGCGTTGCATTGTTAGCAGAGGAGACCACTTTTTGGTCGATATCGCTATATTGGCAGAAGTGGTCAGCGAACTGTTGGTAAGATTGAGCTCGCACCTCAAGGGTGGGTTCTGTGTCGTATAATGAAGGTATTTGCCGTTCTACCCCGCTAGGGGCCCTGTGTTTGCACTTGTTTGTTTTGTTTGTTTGTTGTTTTACGTCCTAGCAACATCTACAGTCTTATCAGGACTGGTACCAACTTGTGCCAGTGCGTACTCATGGCGACTTTATAATGCTGCCCCACTGGGAAATCAGTCTGCTGTCATCATGACCCGATGACCCACTGAGTCACATTATCCTGACACTGAGCTAACCAGTCCTTTCCCTATCCTATTAATGTCGAGCGCCACGTTAGGAAGCGACAAGTATCAATTTTGTAAGTCATTGGTTTGACTCGACGGGGAACCGAACTCCCACCCTTCCCGCATGCGAGGGCCGCGCTCTACCCATTAGGTGGGTTGTGTGTCGTATAATGAAGGCACTTGCAGTTCCACTTCGCTAGGGGCGCTGTGTTTGCACAAACCCAGGTAAGACACAGCTCCACAGAGTACCTAAGTCCAGTCCACAAGTGTCCCGGAGACATTGCAAACAGGGGCAGAGAGAGCTGGATTCAGCAATTCCAAGATTAGATATCAGTTTTGATTTTCCCAAATGGAGACATCTTCACCGTGAACATGAACTTTGCTTGCTACAGACACGGCATTAAACCACAATCAAACAAACAATCCAATCCACAAGTACCCCGGATTTATATGGAGACATTGCAAACAGAGGAGAGAGAGCTGGATTCAGCAATTCCAAGATTAGATATCAGTTTAGATTTTCTGAATAAAAACGTTGCTTGCTACAGACACGTAAACCACAAACAATCAAATAATTAGTTTCTTTTGTTTCGCTTGTTTGTTGTCTTACGTGTTACCAACATCTAAGGTCATATGAAAACGGGATTAATTAGTGGAGAGATCCTATTTTAAATTCAGATCACCAATTGAATATGGGAAGAGTAATAGATATACAACGCAATATAATAAGCTATAAAATCTTTCTAAGTCTCTAGACATTTTAATGTTATTGAGCTTCTTGTTTTTCTCTTGTTTTTCTCTCTTTTTATTTTACATAAACCTGGGGGGGGGGGAGAATGTTACAGTTGCATGGTCCGATGGTTGTGACTTTTTGAAATTTTCTGAGATAAATACATTAGGTTGATTGTTATTATGTACCTTACTTTAGCTTGAAGTAACTTTTATTTTAAGTGGCTAACTTTTGAGATATTTGAAGTGGAACCAGGCGAAATTAATTTTGGCAAGCTTGTCAAAACTCTGACCCCCATAGGCTTCTGCAATAACCGGTTCTATTCAATTTCCTCAGTATTCCTTTGTGGGTGGTGACAAATGTTTAATAAGTGCACCAGTATCTAAGTTAGATATGTAGAATCAAATTTAAATTATTGTTTTGGATTTGAAAATTTGATATTTTCATCGGACTATGCAACTTTAAGCTCACAGAAAATGTCTCATGAATAAGACATGTGCTTTATGGCAATTTGTAGAGATTTTACTGTTATCCAAATTACCAAGTGTGTGAATAAATAATTATGCACCACCAACTAGGTCTGCCGTGGCTGGCCCGAGGTGCGCCTGGCGCAGCCAGGTACTGGGTGCCGCGTCACCTCCCTCCCGGCATGCCTCGCGCCGCCCGACGCCATGCAAGCCACCAAGGGGCGCCACCACGCTATTGTATCACGAGGACAGTTGGCTCACCAGAAGAAACACGCAAAAAAAAAAGCACACGCAAAACCAACACCATTAATACAATGGGAACCGCCCGACGGTAACGCAAATACTTTTCTACGTAGATGGTTTACCTGCTACTCAGTTGTTGGGGTGTTGTATTTTTTTGTTGGGAAGGGGGAGGGGGTTAGGTCAGCAGAGTTAAGTCAAATTAATGCTGCATTTAAAAAAAAAAAGATTTTGATAAAAGAAAAGATTGACGAATAAGTAGTACAGTTCGCCAAATGGGGTTGCTTTGCTAACAATTCGTTAAACGTTGTTGGTGTGTATTCGCAAGGTGGGGGAGGGAGGGGTCATCGAGGTGAGAGAGTGCGCTATGGGGGTCCTTAGGTAGATACACGTCGCACGGTCTGACCTACTTAGCTAAACGCCTTATCTAGGTCAAGTTTAAAGCCCGGCGCGCACCAGACGATTCAGGGAGTGTCTGTTTGTGTCTTTGTTGTTGTTTTACGTCCTAGCAACATCTAAGGTCATATCAGGACGGGTACCGACTTGTGGCAGTGCGCTCTCATGGCGACTTTATAGTGCTGTCCTACTGGGAAACCAGGCCACTGGCACCATGACTTGGTATCCCACTCAGTCACATTATCCTGACACTGAGCACACCAGTCCTTACCCTGTCCTAATAATGCCGAGTGCCTGGCTAGGAAGCAACAAGTGTCAGTTTTTAAGTCAGTTGTTTGACTCGACCAGGGTTCGAACCCACGACCCCACGATCTACCAGCTCGGGAGATGGACGCTCTAACTCATTTGGCCATCCCGTCTGGTCATTCAGGGAGTGAGTGTTGTAGCACTAGACGTGGTTGCATCAGGACAATGAGATTTGGTTTGGATTACCACTTCCAAGTCAGGCACTCGGCATTATTAGGATAGGCCAAAGACTGGTTGGCTCAGTTTCAGGATAATGTGACTGAGTGGGATATTAGGTCATGGTGCTGGTGGCCTGGTCTCCCAGTGGGGCAGCACTATAAAGTCGCCATGAGTGTGCACTGGCACAAGTCGGTACCTGACCTGTGGCAGCACGCTAAGAAGGAAGATTTATTCTTTGTATGTCTTCATATTTCCCCGCTACCTTTGAGTTGATCGCGAAATATCAAACGACTGTGCCCAGGGTCGGTGCAACTGAACACACTTTATAGCAGGCTGTAATGCCCAACTAAGACCCTGCAGAATATTCTGCGAAGTTTTCCTGAGAGGCAATACTGACCCTGACTGGCAGTACATACTCAGGGGAGTGATTTTCGGCTTTAGGGTCATGAACGTAGACTGCCATGCCAGCTACTACTGCCCTAGATTCAGGGGCACTCGTGATCCCCGCCATAGGGCAGGTATTTCTGAAAGACGTACACACGAAATAAATGATGGGTCCATATCAGTAGTTGATGACAGGCCCACTTGTGTACGTGACATTTTTTGGGTTCCCAAAGATGGCAGTAATGGTAGGACCATAGTAGATTGCAGCAGGCCGAGCGGCACCTCCGTAAATAACTTTACCAATCAAGTATGCATTAAGTTCAGCTACAACAGTGTATACAGTGTCGCGCAGGTAATGGAGAGGGGTGACTTTATTTCAACCATAGATATAAAGGACGCGTACTGGGCGGTATCCCGACACCAACTCAAATTGCACATACATGCATGACAACAGGCTTTGCATGGGGCTCTCCTCAAGCCCCTATGTTTTTAGTAAAATATCTGACTTTCTCGATGATTTTTGTGTGGTCAGTACAGACTTCGAATGGGGTTGTAGGGATCAGGGTATTATACTGGCGATCCTCAGACGCATGGGCTTCCTGATCAGCTTCCGCGAATTGACATCCACTGACACCTCAGTTCGTTTTCCCAGGATCATAATTAACACATCCACACTCGAAATAAGCCTCCCCCATGACAAGCTCACCAAACTTATTGCTATACTAAAGCATATAAGGGGCCGCGGCAAGGCCACCAGACACTAACTCGAAAGGCTGGCCAGGCTCCTTCCGCACTGCAGAAAGGTTGTAAAGGGGGGGCAGGACGTTCTGCATGACTGCATGAACACTGTTCGAGAACCCCACTTTTTGGTTCGCCTCACAAGAGGCTTCCGCGATGATGTGGACTGGTGGTGCGGTTTTGCCGCCAGATTCAATGGCAAGGTCAAGATTCTTGGCTGGTTCGTCCCTTACTTGTCCACCTACAGCAACGCCTCAAACTTTGGCTTTGCTGACACATGGCAGCTCCTGGATAGCAGGGGCATTCAAACTGGGCGATGACAACACCCTGAAGGGAAAGCTGGGCCACCACCACCTTCCCCCTGACCCTGTATGCAGCGACGCGCACATAAACATACGCGAAATGTGGGCAGCATTCGCAGCCGCTGCCTGTTGGGGACACCTATGGGAAAATTGCTCAGTACGAATGGTAACTGATAGTACGACTGTTCGCTCTGCCCTCAACACAGGCAGGTCAAAATATGCTGGGATAATGTATTTCCTCAGATGCCTATTCTGGATAGAGCCTGAAAAGAACTTTGAATTCTCATCGGTGTTCATTGCCAGCAGTGACAACACAATCTGTGATGCCTTAAGTAGACTTAACGACCCAGGCAGCGCCAGATGCCTGAGAGAGAGAGTAAGATCCCACCCAGAGTATGCACTGCAGTTTCATCTTTAATGACTCGATTGATTCTGATTCCAAGGGGAGACCAGCTGAAGCGTGAGAAAATGCTGTTCCAAAGCAGCTCGTATGCCTCTAACTCCATATCAACTCGGGGGGGTCCAGGTCAGAAGATACCTGGAATTTGTCGAGGACTTCTCCGAGACACACTCTCCTCTTCCCTGCCCCCTGGCCCAGGTCGCACTCTATGCCACCTGGCTCGCCAGGAGTACTTGAACTATTTTAGTGGCCTTAACTATTTCTTATGATAGAGAGGCACTGAGCCCATCTCTTACTCTAACTTTGAGGTCGCCTCCACAGTCCGAGGGATCAGACGGGAGCAATCAGACGCCCCGAGACCAGCGGCCCCCATCCTCCCCGAGACCTTAACGAGGATGTTTTCCTTCTTCCCCAATCCAAGGGCCACACAGCCTCGTGGGCTGCCATGCTATGCAGCTTCCGCACCCTACTATGAAAATATCAAGTGACAGCCTCTGACTCATCCCGGCTCTGGAGTGATTTAAAAAAAATTCCATGGGGAATGATAATATCGATAAGACGCTCAAAGACCATACAGTTCCGGGAAAGGGTTCTCGAGATACCAGTCGCTAGAAGTCAGAACACTGACTTGTGCACCGTCCACTGGACGGAGCTCCACTTTTTCCAGATCCCAGCCTCACCAAAGGCAGCTGCCTTCCAAATACCATCGGCCCAAGGTGCCTCCGCCCCCCCCCCCTCCCCTATGTGACCTACCAAGCAACACTCAGGGTATTCGCAGAGAAGGCAGGACTCGATCCTGCCTCTGTCTCCTCCCACTCCCTCCGGAGAGGTGGCTGCACCTTCCTCTCTCTGTGCAGAGCCACAATCGAAGAGCTCCCGCACCAGGGGGGACCAGGCCACTGACACAGTCTTTACGTATCTAAAGACCCCCCCTGACAATACAAATAATGAATGACATGAGTGTAGCAACCACTCTGGTCGCTACAAATCCTAGACAGAGGTTGGGGGCTCTACCAATCTTTGGCCTATAATCCTTGCCAGAGATTAAAAACTACTCAACCACTATCTTTGTCTTCTCTCATATTTACGCAGTTATTTTTATGTGATGTATAATGTATTATGTGAGTATAAAAATACGAAGGGAATTGTTTCCATTATATATTATATTATTATATTACTTGATTACCATTGTTATTCTACGTAAGACTCCGCACTTGACCGGTGGCGCCATCTGCGCCCACGTTCCCTCCATCGGGTGTTGACAAGTGTCAGTTGCACTGGAGGATTTATTTTCCTTTTATTTTAGGGCAAGGGCCTATAATCCTTGCCAGAGATTAAAAACTATTCAACCACTATCTTTGTCTTCTCTCAATGTACGCAGTTATATATATATATATATATATATATGTATATATATATATATACCTGTAACAAGTGTCTGAAAGGCATTAGGATCAGGAAGTAGCTGGGTAGTTTTTGCTGACAGCTGTAAGACAGACCAAAGGCCGTCTTCCAAAAACCGTGCAGTTCCCGGGAAGGGGGGTGGGGGGGGGGGGGGACGTACTCGACGCTTGGTGCCAACATCTCGATTAATAAATAGTTCTGAGAAAATCATGGTTATGCCTGCCAACTCTCACGAGAGGAACTGTGAGAAAACTGTGTGTGTGTGTCATATGGGTGATGAAAATGGAAAGTATTGTGCCTAGAGTTGGAATCGAACCCACATGTATTGCATTCCAAGCCAGTGTGCTAATCATTGCACCACCTAGGCTCCCTGATGTCACCTCTCTACCCACCCCTACCTGTTTATGCGGCTCCTTGCCTGAGACGTCAGTGTAGACGACTACACTTGTGCCCCCTGGAATTGTAAGTCTTTGAAATGGTCCTTTAATGCTTCCAATTACATCCACACAGCCCTGTATTAGACCCTTATCCACAGAGAATGTTGCATAGTGAGCTAATCTTAGTTATAGTAATTCTCCCCACTGCCATCAGAAGGGGGCGGTGATGGAATCCCTCTATTAGGACATTTTCCATAGAGAATGGTGCATAGAGAGCTAATCTTCAAAGCGGTGGTTCTATTCATTGCCATCAGAGGGCGGGGTGATGATGGAATCCCTATATTAGGCCCTTTTCCACACAGAATGTTGCATCATGAGCTAATCTTCAGAAGAGTAGTTCTCTCCCCTGTTATCAGAGGTCGGGTTGGTGGTAGAAATCGTCTATAATAAGACTTGTCCACGAAACATGCTGCACAATGAGCTACGACTCTATGAGAGAGTTGGTTGGTGGTGGAAATCCTTTATAATAAGACATGATCCTTTATAATAAGACATGATCCTTTATAATAGACATTATCCTGGATAATAAGACACACTCCTTTATAATAAGACATGATCATTTATAATAATAAGATATGATCCTTTATAATAAGACATGATCCTTTATAATAAGACATGATCCTTTATAATAAGTCATGATTCTTATTAATAAGACATGATCCTTTATAATAATACATTATCCTTATTAATAAGACATGGTCCTTTATAATAAGACATCATCCTTTATAATAAGATATCATCCTTTATAATAAGACATCATTCTTTATAATAAGACATCATCCTTTATAATAAGACATCATCCTTTATAATAACAAGACATAATCCTTTATAGTAAGTCATGATCCTTATTAATAAGACATGGTCCTTTATAATAAGCCATGATCCTTTATAATAAGGCAGATCATACTGCGCAGTGAATCGCTACCAACATCATCACTTCCTACTCACGTCAGGGAGTGAGTTGGTGCAAAAGATCCTATATAATAGACCATTTACGAAGAACATACTGCACACTGACATACTAGTACTACTACTATTCAAATATTTCTCCTCTCTTCTCCTGTACAAATACAAATGTTAATACCCACAACATTAATTATTCCCATTTCCATCAGAGGGTGATTTGGTATTGGAAATCCTTTGCCGCATACCATTTCTACATAGCATGCTGTACAGTGGGCTACTTACTACTTACAACATTAGGTCTCCCCACTGCCATCAGAGGGCAAGTTGGTAGTGGATATCTTCTACAGATATTTGATCATGTTGCGTTATATCAGCAAAACTAGTTTGGGTTCCTCAGCCTGGGCAGTCCTGATGTGATCTTAGATGTTGCTAGGACGTAGAATAACAACAACAAAACAAATCCTCACCCTGGAAGCATGATACGGTGTGAGGTGTAACTTAGCCATGTTTCAGAACCATTACTATAAACGGAAGATCGATCCATATACGAAGAGACTAGGCCATTTTCAGAGGAATCAAATCTTGTGGGAAAAAAAACAAAAAATCCACCAACAAAGCCATACAAAAATATATCACCTTATATATATAGAAGCCGGGCACATCTAATTGCATCAGCTTTCGAATTTTGCCCTACTGAGTTATCATCCCACTATGAAATGATATTCCAGTCAGTCACATTATTCTGACATTGAACCAGTCAATCCTTGTAGTATCGTAATAATGCCGAGTACCAAGCGAAATACCTTTAATCGCCTCTTTTTGTTCGTTTACCTTACTCCCCCCACCCACCCGCTCTTTTATATATGTATGTAAGTACATGATCTCAAGACGTAATTCAACGCATGGTTCTTCCACACAGGAGGCGGGCAGTGCACCACTAGCCCATCCTGCCAGATTGCATACCTGGGCCGCATTCAGGGTCCATCTCGGAGGCGCCTCGGCGATGTCTCGGCGATGCTTTTTGGTCTATTTGTGTTCAGGGTCCGTCTCAGCGACGTCTCGGCGACGCCTCCCTTTTCAGGTTGGAGACAAAAAGCGCCTCGAAAATAGCCGCCGCATGCAGTGGTTTCATCCAATCAGAGCGCAGCATTTCGATTGCAAATGGCCGCTGCCTATGGGGGCGGCCATTTTCGAGGCGACCAACTGCTGTTGTTGTTCAGACTAGCCTGACGTCACGGGCGCCTCCGAGGCGCCTCCGAGACGGACCCTGAACACGGTCCAGGTGTGATTCATTTATGCAAGTCTCCAAAGGATCCCCCACCAATATCGTGTGGTATGACCAGATTTTGGAGTATATTATTTGTGGATCGGTTACCAGGACAACTCAATTTATAGAGGCACTGCTCGGCTTAATTCGGGAAAGCGGAAGTGGGTTTAGCGGTCAAGAGCAACAATTTGTATTCCGGATTTGTATGACTTGCTAATCTGTGACCTCAAGGTCTTTAACTTCATTCATTGGGGTATTATGCATGGATAGCAGTAAAGTCGCGAACGTGGACTGAATGTGATGAACATGATCGGATAGCGACGGTGATGAGTGAGGAGAGGATGGAGGAGGATGGAGGTTGGATGATGGAGGAGGATGGAGGTTGGACAATGGAGGATTGATGACGGGGAGTGTGCGACGGAGGTTGACGGATGGAAGGTGTGCGACGGAGGTTGACGGATGGAGGATGGAGGATTGAGGATGGAGGGTTTGCAATGGAGGTTGATGGATGGAGGATGGAGGATTGAGGATGGAGGGTGTGCGATGGAGGTTAACGGATGGAGGATGGAGGATTGAGGATGGAGGGTGTGCGATGGAGGTTGATGGATGGAGGATGGAGGATTTAGGATGGAGGGTGTGCGACGGAGGTTGATGGATGGAGGATTGAGGATGGAGGGTGTGTGATGGGGGTTGACGGGTGGTGGATGGAGGATGGAGGATTGAGGATGGAGGGTGTGCAACAGAGATTGATGGATGGAGGATAGAGGATTGAGGATGGAGGGTGTGCGACAGAGGTTGACGGATGGAGGATGGAGGATTGAGGATGGAGGGTGTGCGACGGAGGTTGACGGATGGAGGATTGAGGATCGAGGGTTTGCAATGGAGGTTGATGGATGGAGGATGGAGGATTGAGGATGGAGGGTGTGCGATGGAGGTTGATGGAGGGAGGATGGAGGATTTAGGATGGAGGGTGTGCGACGGAGGTTGACGGATGGAGGATTGAGGATGGAGGGTGTGCGACGGGGGTTGACGGATGGAGGATGGAGGATGGAGGATTGAGGATTGAGGATGGAGGGTGTGCGACAGAGGTTGATGGATGGAGGATAGAGGATTGAGGATGGAGGGTGTGCGACGGAGGTTGACGGATGGAGGATGGAGGATTGAGGATGGAGGGTGTGCGACGGAGGGTGACAGATGGAGGATTGAGGATCGAGGGTTTGCGACAGAGGTTGACGGATGGAGGATGGCGGATTGAG
Source organism: Branchipolynoe longqiensis (assembly GCA_030323885.1). Taxonomy (NCBI): domain Eukaryota; kingdom Metazoa; phylum Annelida; class Polychaeta; order Phyllodocida; family Polynoidae; genus Branchipolynoe; species Branchipolynoe longqiensis. The sequence continues at coordinate 34,827,384 of CM059188.1, forward strand.
GATGGAGGGTGTGCGACGGGGGTTGACGGATGGAGGATGGAGGATTGAGGATGGAGGGTGTGCGACGGAGGTTGACGGATGGAGGATGGAGGATTGAGGATGAAGGGTGTGCGACGGAGGTTGACGGATGGAGGACGGAGGATTGAGGATGGAGGGTGTGCGACGAAGGTTGATGGATGGAGGATGGAGGATTGAGGATGGAGGGTGTGCGACGGAGGTTGACGGATGGAGGACGGAGGATTGAGGATGGAGGGTGTGCGACAGAGGTTGACGGATGGAGGATGGAGGATTGAGGATGGAGGGTGTGCGACGGAGGTTGACGGATGGAGGATGGAGGATTGAGGATGGAGGGTGTGCGATGGAGGTTGATGGATGGAGGATGGAGGATTGAGGATGGAGGGTGTGCGACGGATGTTCAAGGGAATATTGAGGCAATTTAATAGAATATGTTACTGCAGAAGCCTCTGGTGTCAGAATTCTGGCGTGCTTGTCCAAATTCATTCTGCATGTTTGCACTTCAAATATCTCATAAGTTAACCATTTAAAATAAAAGTGACTTCAAACTAAAGTAAGTTAGATTATAATGATGGACTTAATATATTTTTCTCAGAAAATAACAGAAACTCAAAAGCATCGTGATGAGCATCGTAAAGGCCCTGTCACACTATGACGTATGGCGCCGGTGTGTGCGTAACGTTTTGAAATAAATTTCAAATCAAAATAGGTCGGCATATGCTGTGAGGGATAAAAATGGGCATACACACAACGTACGCACAATGTACGTAACGTATGCAGAACGTATCTCTGACCTATTGAAAGCGCTCATGTGCCTCACAAAATGTTCGCATATGCTGACGGTACGCTGACCAACGATACGTATGTTACTCCATCGCTAGAAGTATGGCGCATACGTTAAGTATGCTGGAGAAACGGCAGGCATATATTCTAAGTACGTTTGGAGTACTTTATGCATCCGTTGACTGTATGCGGACTGCACATTCCCAACAGGCTGAACGTAGGGCTAACGTGTTCCAACCTATCCCAACCTATCCCTAACATGTGCATAACGTACTGCGACGTACGCCGAGTGTACATCGAGCATATGAGAAATGTATGAGCCATACGATGACATACGTTGACAATTTTGAACATGCACAAATTTCTTTTAGTAGCTCGACCTACACCGACCTATGACGACCTATGACGCCGTATCCCGAGCGTATTCAATGTACGCCCAACATATATGTAACGTATGATGATGTATGCCAATGTGTTGGTCCAAAATCGAATACGTCGGCATACGCTAAGGCCATACGTCATAGTGTGACAGCCCCTTAAGTTACAATATTCCTTAAAGCCTCCATATTCATCAAATTTTCGAAACCGAGACATTTATCTAGATTTGATTCTACACGCCAAACTTAGATACTGCTAGACGTTTTAAGCGTCTGTGTATGCATCAAGGGGAATTCTTGTACAATTTAATAGAATCTGTTACTACTGAAGCCTATGGTGTCAGAATTTTGACACACACACCAAACCTAATCTTGTTTATTTGTTTGTTGTTGTTTTATGTCCTAGCAACATCTAAGGTCATATCAGGACGGGTACCGACTTGTGACAGTGCGCACTCATGGCGACTTTATAGTGCTATCCCACTGGGAAACCAGGCCACCAGCACCATGACCTGGTATCCCACTCAGTCACATTATCCTGACACTGAGCACCTTGCCTTGTCCTAATAATGCCGAGCGTCTGGCTAGGAAGCAACAAGTATCAATTTTTAAGTCATTGGTTTGACTCGACCAGGGTTCGAACCCACGACCCCACAATATACAAACACGGGAGACGGACGCTCTAACTCATTCGGCCATCCCGTCTGGTCCAAACCTAATCTAGCATGTTTTCACTTCAAATATATCCAATGCTAGGCATTTAAGATAAAAGTTCATTCTTTCAAATTAAAGTAAGGTAGATTGTAATGATCTAAATAATATATAAATAACAGAACCGTAAAACCATCGGACTAAATTTGGCATTTGTATCTGTATTTATATTTGTACAGGATGGGCGCGGGGGGGGGGGGAAATTTAAATAGAATACAGCTACTTGTTTTAATGTTTATCAAGGCACCAGCCGCGTTCTGTGTTAGGACATTCAAACATGAATATAACTTGGTCAGTTTGTAGTGTTTGCGTGTAGCCATGGGTCTTAGGACTTCGAGTTTACTTCGCACAAGTGTTGGCCTGTATCTATAGATCAAGGAGAGAACAGGCAGTAGACACCAAACATGCATGTGTGTATACATACAGTTTAAGTATTGTGTATTGTGTATTGGGTAGTCAATCCACAGGCCATGGGTGGGTGTCTCGGCACTGTACAATGTCGGTCATGGTTCTGCGCATTGACCTTTTGACTTCTGTCACGGCTCAGTGAACATAATCATCTTAAAGTCTGGCGCTACCTGAGTCGACTGCATCCGCCCTGAACAAATTAAGTCAGTCTGGCAACATTGTTTGAGCCTCCACCCAGTGGGGCAGAGGGTGGTGGGTTTAATCGCTGGGTCACGCAGTTGTTGGTTGGTTGTTGGAATTTTACGTCCTGGCAACATCTCAGGTCATATCAGGATGAGTACCGACATGTGACAGTGTGCTCTCTTGGTGACTTTATAGTGCTGCCCCACTGGAAAATCAGGCCATCAGCACCACAATGCAATATCCCACTCAGTCACATTATCCTGACACTGAGCTAACCAGTCTTGCCCTATCCTATTAATGCCGAGTGCCAAGCTAGGAAGCGACAAGTATCAATTTAGTAAGTTATTGGTTTGACTCCACCGGGAATCGAACTCCTAATTTCCTGCACGGGAGGCCTACGCTCTACCGATTGGGTCAACTCGTCCGGTGCCCCCTAGTTGTAGACCTAGTGAATAATCTACCATTGTTCTCATGTGTAAATCACCTTACATCCAAAAGTGGCGTAATGTTATTTTGTTGTGTCCAACCGAGCATACATATGCATGAAAATGCTCATCCACACCACGCAACACAAATCCGTCCTAATATGATCTGAGATGTTGCCAGGACGTAAAACTCGAACACCCAACCAGCGCAATGCAAATAACCACTACCAGATTTGTATTTTGATTCTGCGAACAATAGGCTTGTTCGACTGGGCGCTCACTTTCATACTTGTTGAAATAATCTCAACAATTGTTTCCTGCAATAGACCTTTTTCAACGAGAATGCGCAGTGAGCGGCTACCCATTCAGAAGTCCCCACCGGTTGCCACCCAACAGATTCTTCATAAGATGGTGGTAGTTACACCTTATTCTGCTGACCAGGCAAGGTGGCCGAATCGGTAGAGCGTGGGCCTCGCGTGTGGGAGGTCGGGAGTTCGGTTCATGGTCGAGTCAAACCAATGGCTTATAAAATTGATACTTGTTGCTTCCTAGCCTGGCACTCGGCATTAATAGGATAGGGCAAGGACTGGTTAGCTCAGTGTCAGGGTAATGTGACCGAGTGGGATATCGGGTTATGGTGCACATGGCCTGATTTCCCAGTGGGGCAGCACTATGCACTTGCCATGAGTGCACACTGCCACAAGTCGGCTATATTTATATAGCAGCATGCACTGACTTTTCAGGCAAGGAGCCACATACATAGGCCGTAATCGATTAACACGACCCGGGCGACTCGGGTCACCCAAGTCATCAGAATTTCAAATCGAACACCGCGAGTGGAGTCGACAAATACACGCGCAGTGTGCAAAATGACCCGACCCCAGTAACCCACCTCTTGGCTGGGGGTATCTAGGAGCGATGACGCCACATGTGCGCTGGTACCATCCTGCAAGATAACAGCTACCAGTACCAGTCATGCATGTTTTTTTTTAGTAATAACATAGATTAATGAAATGGTAATATAGCTAAACTATGCCATCATAAAATACTTTAAATCCTATTTTGATGTAGTTATATCGGTTATTAAAAAAATAAAAAATTAAAAGATTTTGGATTAAGGCACCATTTTTTCCACCCTGAGCGTGGAGAAGCGTATTCGAGTATTCGACCCGAGTCTGTAGGACGCGTGCATGAGCCAATAAGTGGCTCGGGTGATCCGAGTTGATTAATCGATTACGCCCCCAAAGACATAGGCATGTAGGCGTGGATAGGGTGATTGCATCAGGGAGCCTAGACATTGTATTGGTTAGCATGCTAACTCCGGAATCACAAAAAGTGTTGGTTTAAAACCTACTCTTGGCGCAATTTTTCCAATTCTCATTACCCCCATCACATATACACATACACACACATACATACACACGGGACGCGTGAGTGAGCAGCGTTGTTGTTGGGACGTCACCTGTGCTTGACCATGACCCACTTGCCAGCAGCATATGACAGTCAGGTGAGTTCGGCGGAGGGCCTGGCTATCAAGGTGGGGGGTTGGTTTGTTGGGGGTTTTATACCCTGGCCACATCCAAGGGCATATCAGGAAGGGCCAGCAACATGTGACAGTCAGGTGAGTTGTGTGGCGTGCTTGGCTATCAAGGCGGGGGGTTGGTTTGTTGGGGTTTTACGCCATGGCAACATCCAATGCATATCAGGACGGGGCAGCAGCGTGTGGCATTCAGGTGATTTGGGTGGCGTGCCTAATTGTCAAGGTGGGGGGTTAGTTTGTTGACTGGTGAGGTTTTACGTCCTGGCAACATCCAAGGTCATATCAGGACGGAGGTGTGGGGGGAGGGGGGTTGGAAGGGAGTCTTGCACATAGAGCTTTGAGGGATCATTCCTTTGATCGGGAGTGTTCTAGGTGTCAGCAAGATCATTTCGTGTCGAGATAGAGAGAAAGACAGAGAGAGATCAACAGACAGGAAGAGATAGGCAAGCCGAGAGAGAGTAAACAGAGACAGAGATGGACATGTATACACCGACAGACAAACAGACAGGCAAACAGAGACACAGAGACACAGATAGGCAGACAGAGAGAGACAGAAACAGGCAGACAAACAATTGCTTAGCCTTAAGTATTTAGATTCACTCAGCCGGGGATCGAACCTACAACCTCCAGCATGTATATAGATTATATGACCTCTCCTAATAATGCCGAGCACCACGCTAGGTGGCGACAACTATCAATATTTTAAGTTAAGTTCTTGATCTGACTCATATCGGCCAACGTTCAAAACTAGGTTTCGAACCCCACCACGTCATGCCACACAGGAAGCTGACCCCCAAAACATTCAGTCAACCCATTGTTTATATATATATAATAGATATTTATTATTATACATGTATATATATCAGGATAATATGGCTGAGTGGGATATCGGGTCATGGTGACAGCTCCCCGTAGAGACGCATTATAATTTCACCATGAGTGCGCAGTCACCACACAAAACAAGTTGGTACCCACCCTGATGTGACCTTAGCTGTTGCTAGGACGAAAAACCCCAACAACCAACAATCATATGCCATCTGCCATGCGCAAGCAGGTTAATTATATTCTAGATATTAGAACACATAGAAACAACAACAATAGCAGTGTATAACTTATAAGCAACTCACCTGTGTTATTCTTCTGCGGGGTGGCGTATGTCCCTGACTAGCACAAACAGGTGTCAGTGGAGGGATCCTGCCCTGTGTTAACCATGTTGGGGGGGGGGGGGGGGGGGGGGGGGCGAGGAAAGCCGGTGGGCGGCGGCGGGGTGAGGCGGGACAGGGCAGGGGTAGAGGTAGGTAGGTATGTGCGTGTTGGAGAAGTAGGAAGAGGAGGAGGGGAGGAGGAGGGGGGGGGGAGTGGGGGGGATCTGTTTATACACTCCTCAACCAGACACGAGTTACACACAGCAATACCTCCTGAGATGGTACCCCAGGTTCCTCCTGTGTGCGCGTACACTGCAGCGTGCCAAGAGTCATTTGGCGCGGTCTGCGCTCCGGTGTGTGTTGAAGAGGGTCCCGCGCTGAGGTGTGTGTACGCAGGGTGTTGAGGGTTGCGGGGAAAATAGGTGGTGAGGTGGGAAGGGGGGTTGGTTGTGCCCCGGCACTGTCTGTCAATAGTCGTATGCTTTGCGGCCACAAGGGGGCGTACGTGTGTGTGTGTGGGGGGGGGGGGGGCTCAGCAATGTGCGCCGGTATTGACCTCCAGGTACCCACGACATACACTTCCGCAGGCTTCCACCAACTTGGGATTCCTTCACTCAATCACTGAGGTGTGCCGCCACGTGTGTGTGTGTGTGTGTGTTGTCGGTAGTGTGTCCCTCTGACGGTGGGCGCCGGTATCAAACCGCTCCTTTCTTTCTGAATACCTTCTGTATATATATATATATATATATATATATAATATATATAATATATATATTTATAATATAATATGTATGTTTATATATAGCCGTGAGTACACAATGACGTGACTCATGTAATACATGTATGTATATATATATATATACACAGATATATAGTCAATACATACGATCAACCAACATATGACGATTCCTCCGTCCTCATGTGACCTTAGATGTTGTCAGGACGCAAAACTCCAACAATCAACCAACCAACAAATGGTGATTCCTCCGTCCTGATACAGTGATAGTGATAAGACCTCAGATGTTGCCAGGACGTAAAACTTCAACACATATGCTGGTAACTATGTGAGGCGCGGTCAATGCCCATGGGGTGTCTTGCCCGCCCTTGCCCTGTTGGTGGCGGTGTGATGTTTTATGTCGATAGGAGACATCTTCCTGCCGATACTCTGGTACTCTACGTCTGAGCAGTCCTCCTACATTCACGGCCGCCTCGTGGAGTGGCCGGGGCGTCGCGCTGGCACACTACGGGTGCACCTCCTGCCACAAACTGCCCGCGCTTGATGAATTTGGGCGGGGGGAAGGGGGAGTGGGAGGGGTGGCTGGGATCTACGGACACAGACACACCTCAGTCCCAGGTCGCGTCCATGTGGTATTAGTACCTTGTGATGCCTTCTCCAGGATGCGCTGTTGTTGTAGTACTACTAGTACTAGTATACCACCCACCCACCTGTATTAACTAGCCTATGTGTGTATGGGGTGCATACAAATGTTTATATAATATGCAGTCTGACAAAAATTATCTAAATAGAAATGACGTAGAGAACAATCATGTATTCTTAGTTACCCCATATCATTGTGTTAGGAACTACATATATATAGTTATATATATATATAGACTCGGATGTAACCTCCCCAAATAAAGACATATATATACATATATATATATATATATAGTTGTTTTTTTGTAGGGGGGGGTTACATCCTAGCAATATGTTTAGTCATATCAGGACAGGTACCGACTTGTGACAGTGCATACTCATGGCAGCTTTAAAGTGCTGCCCCACTGGGATATCAGGCCACCGGCACCACGCCCCGATATCCCACCCAATCATGTTATCCTTATACTGAGCTAACCAGTCCTTGCCATATCCTAGTAATGCTGAGCGCCAGGCTAGGTAGTGACAAGCATAAATTGTGTATGTCATTGGTTTGACTCGGCCGTGATTCGAACTCCCGACCTTCCACACGCGAAGCCTGCGCTCTACTGATTCAACCATCACGTCCGGTTATATATATATATATATATATAAATATAGTGTAAAAGTATACGTGTGTATATATTTATGTATATATATATATATATGAATATATGTGTGTATATATATATGTATTATGTATATATATATGTATATATGTATATATGTGTGTATATGTATATATGTGCGCATATATAACCTCTACTCTGCGGCGCATTTATTTTCTGCGAACCTATGCGATTATGTCGCCACCTACGGCGACTGGACTAACTAACCTGGATATGTGGCCCGAATCATATCATAATAGAATTAATATGAGTAAGCAATGCTTAGGACCGACCCCAGGGCCGTATTCGATTAACACGACTCGGGTGACCCGAGTTGCTAGAATTTCAAATCAAACACCGCGAGTGGAGTCGAAAAATACACGCGTCGTGTGCAAAACGACCCGACCCCAGTAACCCAAATATAGAATATGGAAGATTTGTAGGGTGGGACCAGTGTAGTTGCCACTCTGCGGCGTACCATCGTCAAGGCATTAAGCCCATAGGCTTATTAACCAATCGCTGTCAGCCACCCTGCTTGCTGCGTAGGGAAGCTCGATCAGCGATTTCCATTTCCGTTTGCTGGATTTTGATTATTCAACACGAGTATACAAATGGCGGCCCCCATATAAGGCTATTTCCGTTTCCGGTTGCAGGATTTTGATGAATTCATTTTCTACCTCTATGAGTACAGGTATTGTTTATGCATATTTGTACACATGTTAGTCCATAGCCTCCCCCTGGGTGGGTCGGTATATATATATATATATATATATATTTATGTATGTTTTGCGGCGACATATGTGATACAAAGGGGCGCCAGAACAAGTGAAGCAATGCGTGTGTGTGTGTGGAGGGGCGGAGGGGAGAGGTGGGCTGAAGTGGAGGTGAAGTGGGGGTGAAGTGGGGGTGAAGTGGGGGGTGAAGTGGGGGGTGAAGTGGGGGTGAAGTGGCAGTCAAGTGGGGGGTGAAGTGGGGGGGGGGGTGAAGTGGGGGGGGGGGGGGGGGGGGGGGGGGTGAAGTGGGGTTAAGTGGGGGGGGTGAAGTGGGGGGTGAAGTGGGGGGTGAAGTGGGGGTGAAGTGGGGGTGAAGTAGGGGGGGCAGTGGGGGGTGAAGTGGGGGGAAGTGGGGGGGAAGTGGGGGGGAAGTGGGGGGAAGTGGGGGGAAGTGGGGGTGAAGTTGGAATGAGCGCTGTGAATCTATCCACTGTGCTACGCGGCCCGCACCTAAATGCGCACCATGCACGTTCTGGTCAATGGGCCGCCGGGTGATTTAGGCGGCCGGACGACGGCTGCCATGGGGCTGGGCAGTGAGTGGTCGTGGTGTACCTATATATATATATATATATATATATATCATATGTCTGTACAGCGCCTACTCCCAATGCTCACCCACCCGTGACGGCCGCCTTACCTCTTTGCGCACGTGACCCCGTCCTTGAGGCCTGTGGGTGTGTGTGTGAGTCAGTGGGGGGTATGAGTTGTGTGTTTGAGTGGGTGAGTGTGTGTGTTTGTGTGTGTGAGTGTGGGTGAGCGTGAGTGTTAGACAGAATGTGGTGGGTGTCGGGTGCGAGTGTGTGTGAGTGTGTGTGTGTGTGAGTATGAGCGTGTGTCAGTGAGTGTGTGAATGTGTGTAAGTGAGTGTATGTGTGAGTGTGTGGGTGTGGGTGTGAGACAGAATGTGGGTGGTGGGTGTGGGTGTGTGTGAGTGGTGTTAGACAGAATGTGGGTGGTGTGAGTGAGTGAGTGAGTGTGGGTGTGTGAGTGTGTGTGAGTGAGTGGCTGTGGGTGTGGGTGTGAGACAGAATGTGGGGTGTGTGTGAGTGAGTGTGTGTGAGTGAGTGTGAGTGTTAGATAGAATGTGGGTGGTGTGTGAGTGTGAGTGTTAGACAGATGTGGGTGGTGTGTGAGTGAGGGTGTGAGTCGGTGTGTGTGACTGTGTGTGAGTGAGTGTATGTGAGTGGATGTGGGTGTGGGTGTGAGACAGAATGTGGGTCGTGTGGGTGAGTGAGTGCGTGAGTGTGTGTGTGAGTGTGTGTGTGAGCGAGTGTTAGACAGAATGTGGGTGGTGTGTGTGAGTGTGAGTGCTAGACAGAATGTGAGTGGGTGTGTGAGTGAGGGAGTATGTGTGTGTGTGGCTGTGAGACAGAATGTGGGTGGAGGGTGTGAGGTGAGGGGTACAGGACACCTATAGCTGGGTTGTGTGTGTGGGTGAGTGTGTGGGTGAGTGTGTGTGTGAGTGGGTGTGTGGGAGGGTGTGATACAGAGTGTGGGTGGAGGGTGTGAGGTGAGGGGTACAGGACACCTCTAACTGGGGTGTGTGTGCGTGTGCGTGTGTGTGTGAGTGTGTGGGTGAGTGAGTGTGTGTCTGAGTGTGTGTGTGGGAGGGTGTGAGACAGAGTGTTGGTGGCAGATATGGAGAATCAAGTCTAGATAATTGTTTCGGTTTTGACAATGTGGTGTTTTTATCGGACTATGCGGCTTTAATTAAAGTGGGGTTAAATATTGATAACGGTACTGTTTTGCTTTGTATGTGTTCTGAAAAATAAGTTCTTTGAGGTTTTGTTTGATTGTATGAGGGTTTGCGTCCTAGCAACATCAAATGCAATATGATAAGTCCACACATAGGAGGCACTGCTAAATTCTTCGTTAATATTATAAATGCTGGGATGGATTTGTCGTTTGTATGTATGTTGTTTTTTCTTTGTACAAACATAGGTCTCATTGGAGGTTTAATTGGAGGCCTTACGACCTAGCAACATCTGAGATCATATCAGAACGGACCAACATGAGTGACACTTCCTGACTCCAGGGCCCATATGCATGGAGCGGTGTTAGCGAGGCAAACCGCGGTTAGGGAGGGATTTCTGGTTTAGCGCCGAAAAGTCGATATGCATGGAGCAGTGTTAGACAAACACAATGCGTTTAAAGTCAGAGATTCTAACACCTGCTCATAGCAGGTTTACAGCGGTGTTAGTGTTAGGTTAGTGTCAGGATGGAGACCAAACTATTCAATGCTATCATACTTGACAGAATTAAATACGCAATAAGTGAAATTTCATCAAATTAACCCTAAAAACGAAGCGATATTAACGCTGCCACCGCGTTGGTGGTGATATTAATATTGTCGAATCAACGAATGTAAAGTAAACAAATCGCCGACATTGATATCCATACTGTCACACATCAACAAATCACCGCCGCCGCTTCGACGTCAATATGCATACTGTCGTATATCAACAAAGCACATATCGGCGGCTATATATTAGGCCCAAATCTATTCAATGCTATCATATTTATCAGAGTTACATAGTCAAATAGTGAAATTTTATTAAATTAACCCGAAAATCGAAGCGGGATTAACGCTGCCGGTGCAATGGCGGCGATATTAATATTTTCGAATCAACGAATGTAAAGTAAACAAATCCCTGCCGCCACCACCGCCGCCGAATCGGCGGCTATATAATAGGCCCAAATCTATTCAATGCTATCATATTTAACAGAGTTACATAGTCAAATAGTGAAATTTTATTAAATTAACCCTAAAATTGAAGCGAGATTAATGCTGCTGCCGCAATGGCGGTGATATTAATATTGTCGAATCGACGATTGCAAGCAACCCCCGCCGCCACCGCCGCCACCTCAGTAACAAGTGCGCTGGTTCCCAGTGGGTAGAGAAGGCAATATATTAGGCCCAACCATGTGCTCGCCGGCAACAGGCTCAGAGAAATTTCCATAATGAATAAATTAATTCACATATAGCTAACGCGCACCATTTAGGCCACCATGCATACGGCTTGACATACTTCGCGACGCCCCTGATAAATGGTGATAGCTACCCTGTGTTAGACGGTTAACACCACACGCCGCTAACACTGCTCCATGCATATGGGCCCTGAGGGGCTGAACCCACTATGTCTTGGTTTCACCTAGACTCCCCGATGCTATTCACTCACCTGCAGATTTTGTTTGTTTGTTTGTTGTTATTTTATGTTGTGACAACATCTAAGGTCATATCAGGACCGGTACCGCCCGGGGACAGTGCGCACTCATTGTGACTTCATAGTGCTGACCCACTGGGAGACCAGGCCATGGGCACCATGACCCAATATCCCACACAATCACATTATCCTGATACTGTGCAAACCAGTCCTTATCCTATCTTATTAATGCCGAGTGCCAGGCTAGGTAGTGACAAGTATGATCTTTATAAGTCTTTTGTTTGACTCGGCTTGGAATCGAACTCCTGACCTATCCCATGCCTTAGAACCTGTGCACGAGATCCTTCCTTGTCAGGTCAGGTGAGTGCAGTCTGACCCACTTACCCCCCCCTACCCACACACACACACGCATACCATGTGCATTCAAGTCTTTGGAGAGGAGAGGCACGTAGCTCAGGCAGTAGAGTGTCCACCTGTGAAGGTCTGGGTCATCAGATCGATCCTTCTCAGCGGATCCATTTTCAGTTTGGGCTATTTTCCATTCCAACCAGTGACCCACAACAGGTTCATCAAAGGCTGTGGTATGTGCTGTCCTGTCTGTGGGAAAGTGCATATAAACACTGATAAAAGACCTCTTGCTGCTTATCAGAAAGAGTAGCCTGTTTCCTCCAAAGAAATATGTCAGAATGACCATTATGTCTGACATCCAATTGACCAATTTCATATGACGTCAGTACATGTATTTAGGTCAGTGCGGGTGCTGCTTGGCTGCAGGACAACATCCGGTCACACTGCAAACTCAACGGCTATGAGGAATCTTCATAGAGAAAAGGTGAAATAGCTCTAAAACCACACCACCTAGCCTCAAACCGAACTGGAAGACACATAGAAAACATATTCAAAGAAGAGATTATATTAAATTTATAAGGTTAGGGCTCTGCATTTCTATTAATTTTGAATAATATTGACGTGTTGCAATCTGTGTACCGGCAAACTCAATGCATTGTCAATGGCCATGAGCAATCTAATGAATCTTCAAACAGAAAAAGTTAAATATCTCCCTAAACCACACCACCTAGAAACAAACCGATTGGAATACACACAGAAAACATGTTTAACAAAAAGATTATATTAAATTATTTAAGTTAGGGTTCTGTATTTCTATTAATTTTGAATAAAACTGACGTTTTGCACCGCGCGTATTGGCAAACTCAGTGGCAGTGTGCATTCATTCTGCAGCCAAGCTGCGCGCGCATACACGATGTTTACAAACATTGAAAGGGGTCTATAGCTGATGATAAAAATGTATGTGCACTAGTAGTAGAGGCGTCATTAAATAAAACAAGCTTTACTTCTTTTTTCTCAAGTCTTTGGGGCTACAAGGCCTTCCTGGACTGTGACAACTACACGCACTCGTCCACATACGCCAACAGTGTGCTTACACACATTTTTTGTTTATATTAAAATATAGTTTATTCATTGAATAATGCCTTTTGTCAGCGTCAGAGCACTGGTCTTCCAGAAGCCATACAGTACAATTTGTTGGTACATAAATGAAACTATCAGTTGCAATAATAACCATATGCAAATCCTGTTTGATAATAAAAGTATGAATAATAATAATAATAATATCATCATCATCATCATGCTGTCGGTCGCGATGTGACAAAGACTGCTTTCATTACTTGACTGCCGCTCTCAATTTAGCTCTCTGCTGTGAGAGTTGCGTCCATTAGTCAGTCTTAATGTACATTTCATGAAAGCTGCCTGCAAAAAGTGTTGAAGTGCTGCTGGCTTTTGCAAGTTACCAGCGACACTCTCTTGGGGAGCAAATAGAGGTTTCACACCAGCAAGAACATGTCAAGACAGGCGCAAAACTATTTGTCCCTGCAGTGGCTGGTCGGGAGATGTTGGGAGTTCCATACATCAACCGCCCTTAATGCTGCCACAGTGACATGGTTTTCTGTTTAGGGTTTGCTCCCTTAGCCTTCGGTTCTGTCAAGAACCTGTACCACAAGGCAGTGGTTTACAACTCTGCAGGGCAGGGGCGTCAAACTCCCTGATGTATTGCTATACTTGCAATACCTGCATACCTCTGGATCCAATCACCAATACTAAATAATAATAATAATAATAATAAGCAGACAGGTATCGGAGATTCGGACCCTGGATGAGTCAAATTTGTTCAAGATTTACATGCCTCACATGTTATTTACATTAATAAATCATTGGCGTACATACAGCCATGAAATCAACACAACCAACCAATGCCATGGGTACATGACTGACATGCACTCTCACTGGGACTGGCGTGCTTAATATATTTACTTCCAAATAATCATTATACATACAAGCTGATATTTATATCACTAATGTTCCATTATACATAATATAAATGAACTGTTAGTTGTAATAGTAACTCTATACAATTCCAGTCAAGATGCACATTATCCTGGTCACGGGACCTATATCAACAGGGGACGGGTGGAAGTGGATTGGATGTTTGGTATCCCATATTAAACCCCACATTTCTGGCATCCTAGAATTAGCTTAAGATGACAATTTGGGCCCCCTAAGCTCTTCATAATCCATGACATCCATGTTAACACCTTTATTGACACAATTTCCACACAAGAGTCATTTGGGGATTGGGATCGGGGGGGGGGGGGGGGGGGGTAGATCATTACAGTCAACGGTCATTATCTTAGCTGACTCGGAAAAGGGAATGCCCAATGTGTTATTTTAGATTGTCGGCTAGTGTGAGATGGGCTTATGACTAATTCTCGTCGGGGGGTTGGTTGAACTGAGGTGCAAAGGTAAACATACGCGTGTGAAAGGGTCTCCAGGGAGAGAGAAAAGAAAATAATGAACATGCGACCGAAGCCGGTAGGAAATGTATACACTCCAATATATATATATATATATATATGTATATATATATATATATATATATCTCTCAAAGTATACATTGCTCCAGACATGAGGTATATATGTATATACATGTATGTGTATATATGTGTATGTATATGTGTATATTTATATATGTATTTCTATATGTATATGCATACATATATATATACACAATATATATAGTCCAACATATATGTATCATAATATACATAGACATACACACTATATTTGTATATATCCTACCGGAAAGTGCATATAAAAGACCCCTTTCTGCCTACCAGAAAGAGTAGCCTATGTGGCAGCAGCGGCTTTCCTCCAAAGAAATATGTCAGAATGACCACACGCTTGATATCAAATAGCCGATGATAAAAACCAATGTGCTTTAGAGCCGTCGTTAAATAAAACAAACTTTCCTGTATATACATATATATATATATATATATACATATATATATATATATATATATATATATATATATATATATATATATCCTACACAGATCGCATATCTAGCTGATAGACTATAGAAAATATCACAATACCAGAAAATCAGTAGAGCATGACCGTCCCGCCCCCACCCTCCCGCCCTTCAAACAAGTCCATTGTGTTCATCACACTGCCCATATAACCGCCACTCTCGTAAGGTGTCCAGCGGGCATAAAAGGGGTGATGTGTGTATGTGTGTGTGTGTGGGGGGGGGGGGGGGTGAAATGCCCAGAGCTGTGAGGGTGGAGGAGAGGGGGGGGGGGTGTTAAGGTACAAGTATCTAATCAGTGACGGATCGAGATCACAAGGATGCTAGCGGGCGCGGTGGCCGAATCGGTAGAGCGCCGACCTCGCGTTCGGGAGATCAGGAGTTTGGTTGGCGATCGAGTCAAACTAATGAATTATCGAATTGATACTTGTCGCTTCCTAGCCTGGCGCTCAGCAGTAATAGGCTAGGGCAAGGACTGGTTAGCTCAGTGTCAGGATAATGTGACTGAGTGGGATATTGGGTCATGGTGCTGGCGACCTGAATTCCCAGTGGGGCCACCAGCACCATGACCCAAGGCAAATCATGACTCGTCCAAATATGACCTTAGATGTTGCCAGGACGTAAAACTCCAACAAACAAATCAATTTGATAAGTCATTGGTTTGACTCGACTGGGAGCCGAACTCCCGACCTTCCGGACGCGACTCCCGCGCTCTACCGATTCGGCCACCTAGCCCCGATGTTTTGGTATTCAATTGTGCAACGTAATGTTCCTGGTTATTAAATTCGTCACATTCATTTTCCTCTAATTATTTCATTTTCCGAGAATTTTTTCATAGCCCTCTACTTGATTATTTATATATAAAACAGTTATATGCTATATTTTATATATATTATCTTAAATATATATAATGCATAGTATGTGTATATAATATATAATATATACTATAGGCTATATATATTTGATATATTAGATAATTATATGTGCTGTAGAATCAATTATACGAGTATAATTATCCAGAAACCGAGTATCTATGAACTGTGTCCTCAGTACATATGAATTGACTCTACACCAACTAATGACACTCATCTACTCAAGCGACTGGTCAGGCTTCTTCCTCCTCGCCTGGATCTGCCTCACGCCTTCCCACTCGGTCCAATATATATAATATATAATATATCATATATAATATATTCATATATTGCACATATATTTTATATATATCGCGATAATAGATTATAGAGCACAGTATGTATATCCACAATTACCGCTCATCTGAAATGAAAATGATGAGGGAGCTGCGCTTTGTAATGGGGCTGTCACACTACGACGCTTCTCGCCGGCGACCCGTCAACGTGTGGTGTTTTTGGGCGATATTTGGTGAAATATCGAGAAGCGCTGGTGTCGCGTTATGGGCGCGTCGGTACACGTCGGTACACTATCTTGGACGTTGACGGTCGGCGGCGAAAGTCGGCGCGCGTTATTGGTCGCTGAGTCTTTTGAACATGTCAAAAACCACCAGCGACCGGCAACGCGCGGGAGTAAATGGGTAATAACGCTAGGAGGACGTTAGGCGCGCGTCGCGCTGCGTTGGACGCGCCGGAATAACGTTATGGGAACGCTAGAAAGACGGCGCGCGCGCAGGAGGGTCGTTGCTCACACGTTGCTGTGTGTGTGTCTCTGTGTGTGTCTCTGGGTGTCTCTGTATGTGTTTCTGTGTGTGTCTCTGTCTGTGTCTTTGTATGTGTCTCTGTCTGTGTCTCTGTCTGTGTCTCTGTGTCTGTCTGTGTCTCTGTGTATGTCTCTGTATGTGTCTGTCTGTGTCTCTGTCTGTGTCTCTGTGTCTGTCTCTGTATGTGTCTCTGTGTCTCTGTGTATGTCTCTGTATGTGTCTCTGTCTGTGTCTCTGTATGTGTCTCTGTCTGTGTCTATGTATGTGTCTCTGTGTGTGTCTCTGTGTCTGTGTGTGTGTCTCTGTGTCTCTGTCTGTCTGAGTCTGTGTGTGTGTCTCTGTGTCTGTGTGTGTCTCTGTGTCTGTGTGTGTGTCTCTGTGTGTCTGAGTCTCTGTGTGTGTCTCTGTGTCTCGGTGTGTGTCTCTGTGTCTCTGTGTATCTGTGTGTGTGTCTATGTGTGTCTATGTCTCTGTGTCTCAGAGAGAGAGAGAAACAGAGACAGAGACACAGACAGAGACACATACAGAGACACAGACAGAGACACAGACAGAGAGACATACAGAAACCCAGACAGAGACCCAGACACAGAGACACAGACACAGACACATACACATAGACACAGACAGAGACAGATACAGAGACACAGACAGAGACACATACACAGAGACACATACAGAGACACATACAGAGACACACAGAGAGACACACACATAGACACAGACAGAGAGACATACAGAGACCCAGACAGAGACACAGACACAGAGACACAGACAGAGACACATACAGAGACACAGACAGAGACACAGACAGAGACACAGACAGAGAGACATACAGAGACACACACAGAGACACACAGAGAGACACAGACAGAGACACAGACAGAGACCCAGACAGAGACACATACACAGAGACACAGACAGAGACACATACAGAGACACAGACAGAGACACAGACAGAGAGCCATACAGAGACACACACAGAGACACACACAGAGACACACACAGAGACACACACAGAGACACACACAGAGACACAGACACAGCGCGCCGATATACGTTACCACAATGTTGGCCGCGCGCTACTCACATGCTGCGTCAACGTCCAATTTCCCCATATTTCCCCTAAATCTTTAACGTTTCTCGACGCGCAAGATAGTACTTTCAACGCTGACGGGTCGCCGGGAGAAACGTCGTAGTGTGACAGCCCCATAAGTTTGTGTGCAAACAGAAATCCTGGACTGCCTGTACTGGGACTGTACCTCAGCAGGTTGTGCAATATTTAACGACTTCTACCCGGTGTGGTTTATTGGTGTTTTTGACCTCACATACTTGTTATTGAAGGATGATGAAAATATCATGGATAAAGAAGATCACCAACAAAGAAGTTCTCAGAAAAATTAAAACTAAGAAACGCTTGTTTGCCACTATACAGACAAAGAAACTTATTTATTTTGGCCACATCATTCGTCAGAGTTCAATATACCATACATTGTTGGAAGGGAAGGTGAATGGCAGCAGAGGGAGAGGGAGACCAAGAATATCATGGTTTACAAATATTTCACAGTGGACAGGCTTGAATTATTCACAGTCTATCAGAACAGCACACCAACGGGACAAGTGGAGAACCATTGCATCCAACCCTCGACTATAGGACGGAACTATTGATTGATTGACTTTTTAGGATGCGAGGCTTTCTACAACACAGCACGCTGCAAATTGGTGCCAGCACAGAATAGAGGCGCAGAGAGCAGAAGTTTGTTTGTTTGTTGTTTTTGTTGTTTTACGTCCTAGTGACATCTAAGGTCATATCAGGACGGGGACCACCTTGTGACAGTGCACACTCATGGTGACTTTATAGTGCTGCCCCAGTGGAAAACCAGGCCGCTAGCACCATGACCTGATATCCCACTCAGCCACATTATCCTGACACTGAGCCAACCAGTCCTTGTCCTATCCCAATAATGACGAGCGCCAGGCTAGGAAGCAACAAGTATCAATTTTTAAGTCATTGGTTTGACTCGACCAGGGTTCGAACCCACGACCCCATGATCTACCAACACGGGAGACGGACGCTCTAACTCATTCGGCCATCCCATCTGGTCGACAGCGGAAGTAGACCACTGCCCAGCCAATCAACCACCACTAAATAACTGATAAAGGACTCTCAAACCCACCAGACATATGAGCCCCGTTCACGCAGAGGCCTTAAGTTGCCTCAACTAGTTCACCTCATCTAAGTCGACTCAGGTCGCGTGTGTGAACGCTCAGCTTAGGCGAATTAGGGCTGAGTTGACTCAACTAGTTCGCATAAGTCCCATTCACACAGGGGCCTTAAGTCGCCTCAACTAGTTCACCTCATCTAAGTCGGTCTAATGTTGTATGTGTGATGGAGACTAAACTAGAAGAAAAAAAGATAATAAACCTCCGCTGTTTCAAGAACCGTCATTCGTCCAGAAATCTGTATGTAGAGCGTGGCCATTTTTTTTGTACATCTTTTTTTCCTCTTAAACTCTTTGGTTGTTTTAAAAGAACAAAAAATCGACACAAAGCAAATGCTTTGGCGGAATGCGGAAGGTCGGGAGTTTGGTTCCTGGTCGAGTCAAACCAATGACTTTAAAATTGATACTTGTTGCTTCCTAACCTGGCACTCGGCATTAATAAGCTAGGGCAAGGACTGGTTGGCTCAAGTGTCAGGATAATGTGACTGAGTGGAATATCGGGTCATGTTGCCAGTGGCCTTATGTCCCAGTGGGGTAGCACTATAAAGTTGCCATGAATGCACACTGTCACAATTCGGTACCCATCCAAATATGACCTTAGATGTTGCCAGGATGTAAAATTCCAACAAACTGTTGTATACAAACCATTGGTTTCTCCACACAATTGAACAAAGAGCCTATTTCCCACAGAATTAGAGGCAATCTTCCGTCACTGAGTCCTCAATGTGATTGAGTGGGATATCAGGTCATGGTGCTGGTGGCCTGATTTCCCAGTGGGCAGCACTATGAAGTCGCTATGAATGCACAGTCACAAGTCAGTACCCGTCCTGATATGACCATAATGTTGCCAGGACGTAAAATACAAACAAACAAACAAATTAGCCCAAACAGCATATGTTGACTGCCACAAGCGTATTTCCATATATAAGTATATGTAAAGTACCAATGCTTCCCTCAGTTTTTAACCTTTAAAAATAATAAAGAAAGAAATCCACAACAATGCATCATACATTTTCACAACAATCAAAACGAAACTAATTTTCTCTGTCCACTTTATCTTGTGGTTAAATCCAGGCACATTTTCCTAAACAATGTGTCTTTGATGTACTTGCAGGGGGACCATTATTGGGCGGGGAGGAGCAGGAAGGGTTGATTTTGTTGATTTTGCTGATTTTGTTGATTTTGTTGATTTTGTTGATTTTGTTGATTTTGTTGATATTGTTGACTTTGTTGATTTTGTTGATTTTGTTGATATTGTTGATTTTGTTGATATTGTTGATATTGTTGATATTGTTGATATTGTTGATATTGTTGATATTGTTGATATTGTTGACTTTGTTTTATTTTGTTGATTTTGTTGATTCAGATATATGCAGATATGTGCTAGTTGTAACTGCACTCTTTAAGCAGTCTATTACTGCTGTAGCCCATGCACCCCAAGCGCTATTCCCACCGACTTTTGGCACCGAGCCAACTTCTGAGGAAGCACAGCATAATAGACCATTGTATATATATATATCTGTACAGAGGTGTTTGTTTGTTTGTCTGTTTGTTTGTTGGAGTTTTACATCCTGGCAACATCTAACGTCATATTAGGATGAATACCGACATGTGACAGTGCACACATGTGATGAATTTATACTTATAGTGCTGCCCGACTGGAACACCACACCACCAGCACCATGCCCCAATTTCCCACTCAGTCACATTATCCTGATACTGTACTAACCACTCCTTGCTCTGTCCTAGTAGTGCCGAGTGTCGGCCAGGCTAGGGAGCGACAAGTATCAATCTTGTAAGTCATTTGTTTGATTCGACCAAGATTTGAACCCCCGACCTTCCATACAGGAAGCATGTGCTCGACCTCGGCCACCATGTCTAATGTGTACATGCGTGTTAAACGAAAACAACCCAGTTGTCTAAAATACCGCATTTCCTTCTTTTTTTTTATAAATTAAAAAATAAAGTTTACAAACGCCGAGTGATGCTGGGGGGAGGGTGGGTGCGTTCTATGAGGTCATATACAGGTGGGTACCGATTTTGCGGCTGTGTATACTTCTGATGGTTTTATAGCGCAGCCTGACTGGGTTACTGTGCATCAGCATTATGATGTGATACTCAGGTTCATGTTTAAGACCTGGGTTCAACGCCATCCAGACCACTCGGCTCCTTCCGAGACTGGCAATTGATTATCGGCAGTATGCGTTAGCCGCATACACTTACAGGGTGTGCAACATATTTTGTAATTAATGCCATTCTGTTATGCAAAGGAAGAAAAGGACTGGAATTACTGAGAATGTCACATGTTTGTTTCATTCTCATCAAACAATTCGCACGGAGCATGCGTTGTGAGCTGACACCCACTATATTAGTTCTTCCCACTGCCATCAGAGGGCGGGTTGGAGCTGGAATTCTTCTATAAGACCTTTTCTACGAAGCATGCGCAGTTAACTGTCACCAGTTATATTCGTTCTTCCCACATGTATCAGATGGAGAGTTGGTTTGTTTGTTTGCTTGTTGTTTTATGTCCTAGCAACACCTATGGTCATACCAGGACGGGTACTGACTTGTGACAGTACGCACTCATGGCGATTTTATACTGCTGCCCCACTGGGAAATCAGGACACCGGCACCATGACCCGATGTCCCACTCAGTCACATTATCCTGACACCGAGCTAACCAGCCCTTGCCTTATCCTAATAATGCCGAGCATCAGGCTAGGAAGCGACAAGTATCAATTTTTAAGTCATTGGTTTGACTCCACCGGGAACCGAACTCGTGGACTCCCGATCTTCCGCACGCGAGGCCTGTGCTCTACTGATTCGGCCACCGCGCCCGGTCAGGAGAGTTGGCGATGGAATCTCTCTATAAGACCATTTCCACGGAACATAAGCTTGGTAGCTTGGTTGGTTGGTTGTTGGAGTTTTACGTCCCGGCAACATATAAGGTGATACCAGGACGGATACCGACTTGAGACATGGCGAACTCATGGCGACTTTATAGTGCCGCCCCACTGGGAAATCAGGCCGCCATTGTAGATTATAACGATCAACCGAATCAATTTATCTCAGAAAATAACAGGAAAACTATCGGTCTGCAACTTTAAGATCAGTAGATCGTTCTCTTTTTTTTTCTTGAAGATTTATACTGCCTATCATGGATAAGTCTGAATATACTTGTTTTCACCATTAGACAGTTTGTCGATAGAAAGCCCGAGTCTACACTTTTACTGACCCAAGTGATTTTTTCACCTCCCACACCACATAGACATGGTATGAAAGCAACTGGCCTTTGATGACGCTGTAAGTTATACACAGCGGTGGAAATCCAAATTGGCAGAGGAATCGAACCACCGACCTTCAGATTAGGTTGTTTGTTTGTTGTTGTTTTACATCCTAGCAACATCTAAGGTCATGTCATGGGGGGTGATGAAAATGGGAAATATTGCGCCTAGAGCGGGACTCGAACCCACATCTCTTTGCATTCCGGGCCAGTGTGCTAACCATTATACCACCTAGGCTCCCTGATATCACCATACTACCCACGCCTAGCTGTTTATGTGGCTCCTTACCTGAGAGGTCAGTGCAGACCACTACACTCATATAAGGGCGACTTAGAAAAAGAGTCAGACACTCTAACCACGATGCCACAGAGAACAGCATCGTATTGTTTATTACTAATACTAGTGCAGCGGTATAATATGGTGATGTAAAGCCATTCGCGTCCTCGTTGTTCTTGTGCTGACCTCGGTTAGTAATCAAAGTGGTGCCCATAAATTTGTCGGACACAGGGGTCCATGGCAGCCAGCCTGAATAAGCTGCCCCGATCTTAAAGGGGCTGTCACACTACGACGTAACGACGTCAACGTAGGGAGAACGTGAAGAACGTTGAACTTCTCGGCGTAGTATGCAAATTTGGGCAGAAGTTGAACGTGGATGCAGCGTAGTGGACGAGAGAGTAACGTCGGTAAAGCGTAGTGATACCGTCGTTCGACGAGAGAGGTGAACGTAATGACGCTGACGGAACGTTATGAACGTTATTCCATCGTCAGAAGAACGTTACGTGACGTTAGCTACGTCATGAGACGTTGAACGTACGTTGAATGCACGTTCTCCTGACGTTCTCCTGACGTTCTCCTGACGTTCTCCTGACGTTGTCCTGACGTTCCCATTACGCCCCGTGGGCATTTGCACTTGGTTTAATGGGGGTCAACGTAGTGGAACGTAGTTGAACGTAGTGAGGAGCGTTGGAATAACGTCCGTTTAACGTCATTGACGTTCGCTGAACGTGAACAGAACGTACGGCGAACGTAAACCCTTACGTTCGACCTACGTCGAAACTTTTGAACATGTCCAAAACCTCGACGTATCTCGACGTAACACGACGTAATGTGACGTAGCTCGACGTCACTCTAACGTCATTATGACGTCATCATAACGTAATCCAACGTACATCAACGTAATGACGAAATATCACCACGTTAGGCTCACGTTGGCTCATTACGTCGTAGTGTGACAGGGGTATTACCTGGACTAGGGCCAACAGACCAAAGGCTACATTGCACCATGACCCAGTAACAATCACAGGTGGCATACCATCGGCCCCTCATGAGAAACTACGCCTGTGTATTCTTCTCTTTTTTTCTCTCCCTAAATGTAGTTTATTTATTGAATAATGTCTTTTGTCAGTGCCAGAGAGCACTGGTCTTCCAGCCGTACAGTGAAATTGCTTGATCCATAAATGAAACTATCAGTTGTAATTGTACACTGCATGCAATTCTCGTTTGATGATAAAAAGTAGTATATATGTTATAAACAGGCATGTGATTGGGTGCAGGAAAGAAAACCTGAACATTGTTTAGGTTATCATGGGGACACACAGCATCCCACTGAGTCGTGAGAGGGATGCAAATAGTGTATTTCAGAGGCGTTTCGGCGACCAGAGAAAAAAACGGAGTTTTAAAACAAACGGAAACCGGATAAAACCGGTGAAATCACATGCCTGTATAAATTAAACTAAACTGCATGCAAATCTCGTTCAATAATAAAAAGTATTATACATGTCGTAAATAAAACTATTAGTTGTAATAGTAACTGTATACAATTCCTGTTTGATAATAAAAGTATTATACATGTTGTAAATGAAACTATCAGTTGTAATAGTAACTGTATACAATTCCTGTTCAATAATAAAAGTATTATACATGTCGTAAATGGAACTATTAGTTGTAATAGTAACTGTATACAATTCGTGTTCAATAATAAAAGTATTATACATGTTGTAAATGAAACTATCAGTTGTAATAGTAACTGTATACAATTCCTGTTTGATAATAAAAGCATTACACATGTTGTAAATGAAAACTATCAGTTGTAATAGTAACTGCATACAATTCCTGTTCAATAATAAAAGTGTTACACGTGTTGTAAATAAAACTATCAGTTGTAATAGTAACTGCATACAATTCCTGTTCAATAATAAAAGTGTTACACGTGTTGTAAATAAAACTATCAGTTGTAATAGTAACTGCATACAATTCCTGTTCAATAATAAAAGTGTTACACGTGTTGTAAATAAAACTATCAGTTGTAATAGTAACTGTATACAATTCCTGTTCAATAATAAAAGTATTATACATGTCGTAAATGGAACTATTAGTTGTAATAGTAACTGTATACAATTCGTGTTCAATAATAAAAGTATTATACATGTTGTGAATGAAACTATTAGTTGTAATAGTAACTGTATACAATTCCTGTTCAATAATAAAAGCATTACACATGTTGTAAATGAAACTATCAGTTGTAATAGTAACTGCATACAATTCCTGTTCAATAATAAAAGTGTTACACGTGT
Source organism: Branchipolynoe longqiensis (assembly GCA_030323885.1). Taxonomy (NCBI): domain Eukaryota; kingdom Metazoa; phylum Annelida; class Polychaeta; order Phyllodocida; family Polynoidae; genus Branchipolynoe; species Branchipolynoe longqiensis. The sequence continues at coordinate 34,852,063 of CM059188.1, forward strand.
TGTAAATAAAACTATCAGTTGTAATAGTAACTGCATACAATTCCTGTTCAATAATAAAAGTGTTACACGTGTTGTAAATAAAACTATCAGTTGTAATAGTAACTGCATACAATTCCTGTTCAATAATAAAAGTGTTACACGTGTTGTAAATAAAACTATCAGTTGTAATAGTAACTGCATACAATTCCTGTTCAATAATAAAAGTGTTACACGTGTTGTAAATAAAACTATCAGTTGTAATAGTAACTGCATACAATTCCTGTTCAATAATAAAAGTGTTATACGTGTTGTAAATAAAACTATCAGTTGTAATAGTAACTGTATACAATTCCTGTTCAATAATAAAAGTGTTACATGTGTCATAAATGAAACTATCAGGTGTAATAGTAACTGCATACAATTCCTGTTTGGTAATAAAAGTATTGTACATGTTTGATAATAAAAATATTATACATGTAGTGAATATGTATTACATACCATTAGATAGTTCCATAATGGTCTTTAATTTGTTCTTAATATATATTTAAAAGATATTATATATATATCTATCTATATAAAGAGCAAATCAGCAAATCAGTGGATATAATCAGAAGTAATACACTGGTATCTAGTAATTAGATACACTGATTTTCCAATGAATGTAAGTATATCTAACGGGTCTTAGGTCAATTTCAAGAAGAATGTTAGGTGATTGGTATGTATTGCTTGTTGAAAGAGATGTACCGGGAAGGTAGGTAAGGTTTATTGGGGTCTTCCATCCTAGTAACATCTAAGGTAACATCAGATCAAAAACGGCACCGATCTTCTGACATAAGCACTTTCATCGTGGTGGTGACTTTATAGTGCTGTCCACAGTGGGATACAACACTGCCAGCATCACGATCCAATAATGCCACTGAGGCAACCAGTCCTTGCATTTAATACAGAGGGTCAGGCTAGGTGGCGACAAGAATCATAATTGTAAATGTTTGGTTTGCATTCTGCAAAGGAAATTCGTTATGCAACGATGATGTATTAAATTGAAAACTCAGAGTTCCTTGCCATGGAACCCATAGAGGTCTCATGGCCAGAGGATGGTGGAGTGTGTGTGATGGGGTGTTCTCTGATATTCAGATTGTGGGGAAACAGGTACTCCCTTGTGCATACATCTTGTCAAATATTTACAACGTTTAAAAAAGTCACTGGATTATACCTATAATAAATACAGAAAACCCCACAATCAGCCAAGTTAGAATTGTTTACAAGTTTATATGTGTGTCTTTATTTCTCTTTTCGTCACGATATATGCATTCATCTTTAATATTCATAAGGTCTGCTTCAAACAATAATAATGCAAATTCAATTTAGCATGAGCCATTCTAAGGCGATGTACAATCAAACCATTCTATTATATATTTACAACTTACATAAAAACAAGTTGTAAGATAGATCAATATCATTCAAAGGAAAAACAATACTGTCTGTATACAAAAGGTTTGTTTTAGTTAACGACCTCTAGAGCACATTGATTTTTATCATCACCTATTCGACGTCAAGCATATGGTCATTCTGACATAGTTCTTTGGAGGAAACCTGCTGCCACCACACAGGTTACTATTTCCGATAAGCAGCAAGGGATCTTTTATATGCACTTTCCCACAGACAGGACAGCACATACCACAGCCTTTGATGAACCAGTTGTGGACCAGTTGGAACGGAAAATAGCCCAAACTGCAAATGTGTCCACTGAGCAGGATCGATAGGATGACCCACACCTTCACATGGGGAAACTCTACCGCCTGAGCTATGTCCCGCTCCTTTCTGAATACAAGGTAGGTCGTCTGAAATAATGAACTAAATAGACGATTTCCACGACCAGCCTATCCTCTGGTAGCAGCTGGAGGAAATAATTATTGTGGCTAGTTTGCTTAATTGTTGTGTCTTTGTAACCTCAATAAATGTGGACAGAAGCAGACTGTTGCGCATGCTCTATGAAAAAGGTCTATACTTTATAGACGATTTCCACTGACCCGCCCTCTGGTAGAAGTGAGCAAATTAATGTCATGGGTGACAGCTCACTGCATATATGTTCCAGGACGCGGTAGCCGAATTGGTAGAACGCAGACTTCCCTTGTCTAACCAATGACTTACCAAATTGATACTTGTCGCTACCTAGCCTGACACTCGGCATTATTAGGATAGGGCAAGGATTGGTTAGCTCACTAACAGGATAATATGACTGAGTGGGACATTGAGTCATGGTGCTGCCAGTTTGATCTCCCATGGTGGGAAACACTATAAAGTTGCCAAGAGTGTGAACTGTCACAAGTCTATGCCCGTCCTGATATGACCATAAATGTTGCTAGGGCATAACACCCAAACAAACAAACTATTCTTTCTGCCTCGTTATCACCACACACTGCACATACTTGCTAGTGGCGCCATCTCAATTTTCGCCAGGTGTTAACAAGATGTCCTCTACCCATCCCACTCAGAGTGAGAGCTTACAGAATACATTATGTGTATATGGAACTAATATCTATATGTGATGTATAAACTTATGCGAGTATAAAGGCGCGTAAGGGAATATCCCCTACTGGCCACCCTGATTCTGTGTACTACTTTATGGGTGGCCCCTCCCCTGGGTGGGACAGGTGGCGCCACCACCCCAGTGCCGCGAATACTGTCACTCGCGCACTGGAATTTTTATTTATATGCATGTCTCAATATATGCACCTACAATTACATTCATATCAAGATAGAAAAGGAGACGTAAAACACGCTATTGTTAGCGCAATACAAATAAATGTATGACTTTTTGTTTGTTGGGGTTTTATATCCTAGTAACATCTAAGGCCATATCAGGATGGGTACTGACTTGTGATAGCATGCACTCATGGCGACTTCATAGTGCTGCCCCAATGGAAGATTGGGCTACCAGTACTATGACCCAATATCCCACTGAGTCATATTTTCCTGATACTGAGCAAACCAGTCCTTGATATATCTTATTCTATTAATGCCAACCGCCAGGTTAGATAGCAACAAGCATCAATTTTGTAAAGCATTGGTTTTGACTCTGTCAGGGTTTGAACCGACGACAGTCAGCCAGTGGTCCTAACAATTCAGCCATCCTGTCCAGTATATAATAAACATGTCAAGCTTAATGCACTTGAAGTCATTTCAAGGCAAATATTCTTAGCTCCAGCCCTCCCCCTCCTCCCCCCACCCAAACAAACCCGGAAAAAAACATGAATGTGCCAATTAACGCCAGTGTAGTAACATTGATACTTGTGAACGATGAACAAACAATATGAGGATTCCTTACAATGAGTTTCTATTAACCTGCGTTAATTGTTGACATTAGTTACAAAACACCATCGGTTGCCTGACTACCACTATGTCATTACGCCAATTAGCTGCCTTGAAACAGCAACTTAGCTTGCTTTATTAGCTTTACAGACGCATCAGCCTTCCCCAATTAGTGCTAAGTTACAGAGCACACTTTACAGAGTTGCTTTTCTTTCAACTGAGAACTTCCCAATGTTGGTGCTGATAGGTAGTCGAGAGATATGTGATTTATCATGGGAAATGGCTGGTAAAGTCATAATATTCCTAATTTAATGTTCTATTTATTGGTATAGTATATAGATTTTCTTGCATTTTCATCAGTTTTTCTCCTTTTTTTCTATTTTTTCTTTTCTTTCTATTTTTACTTCCTCTCCCCCCAAGAATATCTTCATTAATTACCATTCATGACATCATTAAAATAGTAGAACTTTACCTGATCAAAATAATGGTTTTGCAAGATATTAAAAGGAGCAGTATTAGCATGACCAACACAACATTACTTTATCAGAATTATCATGATCGAATGTAATTAATTATTCATGGTTTGTATATTCGAGACAAATAAGTGTTCACACTTCCTGGCTACCATTCGCTATTTCGCTATTTCGTATATCTTCAAACAATTTATTCTCTGCAAGTTATTTAGGGCCTAATGAAGGTCTAAGGACCAGTCTTTAAATTGTTACTTTTAGTATCATTCGGCCCTAATGACCTTTCTCAGCCATCAGCGTTATTCATAGTAGTTCTAATTTCAATGCCACAGTTAATATTTCAAGAATTTTAGTCTTTTGTTAAAAAATAGCGAGTGTTAATGTAAAAGATGCAGTTAAAATCAGGTGGCCAATTGTTAAAATCCTGTTTTTCTCGATAGCAGAGTCACTGTACAGAAGTACGGGAGCCAGACGTAGCTCAGGCGATAGAGTCTCCACCTGTGAAGGTGTCGGTCATCCTATCGATCCTGCTCAGTGCACCCATTTGCAGTTTGCGCTATTTTCCATTCCAACTAGTGGTCCATAACTGGTTCATCAAAGGCTGTAGTATGTGCTGGCCTGTTTGTGGGAAAGTGTATATAAAAAACCCTTGCTGCTTATCGAAAAGAGTACCCTATGTGGCGGCAGCAGATTTCCTCCAAAGAACGATGTCAGAATGACCATATGCTTAACATCCAATAGCCAATGATAAAAATCAATGTATACATTTGTTGGGGTCCTCTTGTATCACAGAATAATGCGATACAAGTGTTGTGAGGGGTGATGAAAATGGGAAATATTGCGCCTAGAGTGGGGGATCGAATCCACATCTCTAGCATTCCAGGCCAATGTGCTAAACACGGAGGCTCCCTGATGTCACCACCCTACCTACCCACGCCTACCTGTCTATGCGGCTCCTTGCCTGAGAGGTCAGCGCAGACTTACTACTACACAAGTAAGAAGTGCCACGATCTCTAAAGCGGAGAATGCATTATTAATGCAGCTGGCGTGCCCAAGAGGTGAACTCACTATAAGCTATTGTGGACTTGTTCAGTTTCTATGTCTGTAATTGATAATGGCTGTGAATTGAGCGTTCATTATTGGTGCGCAGACTGTATAACACACTTAGGACCCTATGGAGTATTACAGGTACTTAGGCAGCAAACTGTCGACACATATGTCACAAAAGACCCTATAATACTAAGACGGCTCACTCCCTATCTCTCCCATGGTAATGTAAATTTTGCAGTCCCACCTTGTGGTGGGTTTGATCAGCCCGTGCTGGTTGGTGTTTCACAGGTAAACACATACAATTATATTATACATGAGATAGGTAAGTATGAATACACATCAATATGAAATTGCTATGAACAAATACAAATCATCATCAGCATCACGATCATAATCGCCATCATCACACATCTTTCACATTCATATATACATTTATACATATAATATAGCAACTGTTTAACCAAGAGAACAGCCAGTGCACCAAGTGGTGGGTTTGATCATATTGATTACACAGTACAGGCTGAGTGAGCCGTCTTAGTATTATAGGGTCTTTGATGTCACGGAGAGTGATGCAAACCTTTGCGCCTAGAGCAGGGTTTCGAATCCACACTTCTTGCCATTCAGGGGCTAGCGTCCTAACCATTAGATTACCTAGGCTACGTCATAGAATCACCCTATCCAAGCGTATTTGGCTACCGGATGCGGTGGCATAGTCGGTAGAGTGCAGGCTTCCGGTGCGGAAGGTCGGGAGTTCAAATCCCAGCCGAGTCAAACCAATGACTTATAAAATTGACACTTGTTGCTACCTAGCCTGGCGCTATTCATCAATAGGATAGGACCAGGACTGGTTTGCACAGTATCAGGATAATGTGACTGTATGGGATATATGTTCATGGCACCTGCAGCCTGATCTCTCAGTGGGGCAGCACTATAAAATCGCCATGAGTGCACACTGTCACAAGTCGGGGCCGGTCCTGATATAACCTTAGATGTTGCTAGGGCATAAACCAACAACAAACAAACCTATCTGGCTACATGGCTCCTTGCCTGAGATCAGTGCAGACTAAGTACTGCACTTGTCCCTCCTGGAATTGCAAGCCTTTCAAATGGCTCACAGGGAGTGATGCAAATAATTTGAATCTTTGCGCCTGTAGCATGGTTTTGAACCAACAATTCTTGCTATTCCAGGGCTAGCATCTTAATTGTTCTATCATCTAGGCTACTTGATGCAATGATACTATACACGCCTGCTTGTCTATGTAACACCGTGCGTGAGAGATCAGTACATACTCGACACTCATTCCTCTGGAATGATAAGTCTTTTAAATGGTTTAAGTCCACAACTTATCTAACGCTTATGCCTACACATATGTCGTGGGGGTGATGAAAATGGGAAATATTGTGCCTAGAGCTGGACTCGAACCCAAATCTCTTTGCACTCCTGGCCAGTGTACTAATCTTTACTCCACCTAGGCTCCCTGATATCACCACACTACCCACGCCTACCTATCTATGTGGCTCCTTGCCTGAGAGCTCAGTGCAGACTACTACACATACATATATATACAGGTAATGCACTTAGGTACGGACACCGGGTAGGTTCAGCAAGCCTGCAGAGCGTAGCTTGTGCAGAATCCTAGTTTTAAAAAAGTATCATGAGAGTGATACAAATAAAAGGAGCATTGCATCTAGAGCAGGATTCGAACCCACACTTTATGCCAGTCTGGGTCTCATCATCATGCTGTCGGTCGCGATGCGACAAAGACTGCTTTCATTACTTGACTGCTGCTCTCCATTTAGCTCTCTGCTGTGAGAGTGATGTCCATGAGTCGGTCTTAATGTCTCTCAGCTTCAGGTTTCTACATTTCATGAAAGCTGCCTGCAAAAGTGTTGAAGTGCTGCTGGCTTTTGCAAGTTACCAGCGGCACTCTCTCGGGGAACAAATAGAGGTTTCACAAAGGCAAGAACATGTCCAGACAGGCGCAAAACTATTTGTCGCTGCAGTGGCTGGTCGGGAGATGTTGGGAGTTCCATACATCAACCGCCTTGCATGCTGCCACAGTGACATGGTTTTCTGTTCAGGGTTTGCTCCCTTAGCCTTCGGTTCTGTCAAGAACCTGTACCACAAGGCAGTGGTTTACAACTCTGCAGGGCAGGGGCATCAAACTCCCTGAGGTATTGCAATACCTGTATACCATACTAGTCTGGGTCTAGCATCCTAATAATTAGATTATATAGTCCCCCGGATGCAATCACTCTATCCATGCCTACCCGCCTATGTACCAACGTACATGAGAGGTCAGCGCAGACAACCACACATTCATAAGTCGTGTTACTGCTTATAATTGCACACACGCAGGCAATACACACACATAGTACATACACAACGCCTGTTCAACACCATACAGTGTTTGACACATAGAGAATCCTGGTCACGGAACCAGTGTCACAGCGAGGGGTAGCAACAATCGAGAACATCATGCCTAGCGCGGGACTCGAACCCACATTTCTGCCATTCCGGGGTTAGAATCCTAACCATTAAGCTATCTAGGTTCCTTGATGCAATCACCCTACCTCCACCTATCTGTTCGTGTGGCTCAGTTCAGCCTATTACACTACCAATTCCCTGAAGGTATGCAGAGATAGAAAAGAATAACTGTGTTTGTTTGTTGTGTGTGAATACGACGGAGGTAATGGATGTGTTGAGGGTGACTAATAGACCTGGCCTATACCTCCTCGTGCTTGCGTTTCAGTTGAGCAACTTTTGTCTTGTTGTTATATATATTTGTTAATTACTTTTGTTGGGGTGATTCCAATTCATCCTTGTCTTGGGCCAGCCTTTTATTTGTCCATGATGGTTGATGCATATATATATATGCACTTGAAGTCATTTCAAGGATTCCCCGACGTGAGTGATGTATTCAGGGTAGGCAGGTACCGGGCACAGCCGGGGGTGGCGCCACCAGTCGCGACATGGAGGAAGCAGTACAGTGTATCATGTAATATTAACAATAATTAGCACATAATAATAATAATAACAAGGAGTTAATTCCCTTCCACGCCTTTATACTCGCATAATGCGTTATACATCACACATATATATATATGTATATGTATATATGTATATGATGTATAACGTATTATACGAGCATAAATGCTAGGGGAACATATACTTTATATATCTATTCCTCCTTGGCGTATTGGTTGAATGCCCCGCCCCAGTTGTCGGGGTAATTGTGGGTGGGAGCCCCCTGGTGCCACATACACTATATATGTGATGTATAACGCATTATACGAGTATAAATGCAAGGGGAACATATACTATATATATATATCTATATCTCCTTGGTGCATTGGTGGAGTGCCCTCCCCCCCCCCCCAGCTGTTGGGGTAATTGGTGGCCGCGGCCCTCCTCGCGCCACACACACTGGATGAATTTGTGTACCGTAAATTTATACATATATATATATATATATACATACAGCTCCACTGCCATGTATAAAATCTGTACTACACATTTAGGAACTATTATGCTTGTGCACCTGTTCTCATATGCTCTAGAGGCGTCGTTAAAGCTGCATAGTCCGATGAAGTATCACATTTTCAAAACCAAAACAATTATCTAGATCTGATTCTACATATCTAACTTAGATACTGGTGCATTTATTAAACATTTGTTTCTGCATAGAAGAGAACACTGAGTCAATGTAATAGAACCTGTTACTGCAGAAGTCTATGGTGTCAGAGTTTTGGCATGCGTGGTGCATGTTGGCCGAGGCTAACATGGGTAATTTGCGCACGAGGCAGTCTATTCTTAGCTTTCCTCGTGCACCCATTTCCGCTTCAGTCTCACTTGGCTCGCTGCCTCTGCTCTGAACACTCCGATTTCCTACCTGTGCACATCGCGTACCGTGTTTACCAAGGTGATAGTAACCTTTGCCACTTGCCAGCTCTTTTCTTCATGAACTTGGTGTCAGCAATGACTCGTTCTAATAACGGAATTTCATCTGTAGTAGTGCAAGTATTATTCTGTTATGTTATTAACGCTGCTCGCTTGTCCTTATCGCGGTGACAGTAAATAGGCACGTGCATGACTCGTCCTAGATAATAGAACTTCATCTGTAGTAGTGCAACTGCAAGTAGTGCTTATTTTATTGGATTAACTTTGCTTGCCTGTATTTCTGTGGTGATATTGACATATACACGCCTATATCAGTATATGGCTGCAACACCCCGGTCCCGCACTCAGCAGGTCGCCCAATGCTAGTTGTCAATTTTAGCACGCTCTCCGACTTGGAAGCGCCGGGGAAGCCCGCCCTGAATACCGGGAATTCAACTCGTTTTGCCGCCTACTCACCCGGAACGGCCCCAGCCGCCACGTATGTGTTACAGTTTGGAGAGTTTTAGTGGAGTCACAACACCGATAAGGACGTTCACCCGCTTGTACAGTGCTGTCCCGGGCGGGCTAGGATAATGTAATACACGGTTACTCGTTGCTGCTCAGCTCTGTACCGGCGTGCTAGGATAATGTAAACTTCACGGTCACCCGCTTGCTGCTCAGTGCTGCACCGGCAGGCCAGGATAATGTTCTACACGTTCACCCGGTTGCTGCGAAGTGCTGCCCCGGCGGTCTAGGATAATGTAACTACATGTTCACCCACTTGCTGCTCAGGACGGTGCTAGCGCACTAGGATAATGTTACTACATTTCACCAAGTTGCTGCTCAGCGCGGTCCCAGCGCGCTAGGATAATGTAAACTATATGTTCCCCGCTTGCTGCTTAGTGCTCCACCGTGGGCTAGGATAATGTAAACTACACGTTCACCTGTTTGCTGCTCAGTGCTGCACCAGCAGTATAGGATAATGTAACTACATGTTGACCCGCTTGCTGCTCAGCGCGCTGCCGGTGCACTAGGATAATGTTACTACATGTTCACCAAGTTGCTGTTCAGCATGGTACCAGCGGTCTAGGATAATGTAACTACATGTTCACCCACTTGCTGTTCAGGGCAGTGCCGGCGCACTAGGTTAATGTTACTACATTTCACCAAGTTGCTGCTCAGCGCGGTACCAGCGCTCTAGGTTAATGTAAACTATATGTTCACCCGCTTGCTGCTCAGTGCTCCACCGTGGGCTAGGTTAATGTAACCTACACATTCACCTGTTTGCTGCTCAGTGCTGCACCGGCAGTATAGGATAATGTAACTACATGTTGACCCACTTGCTGCTCAGCGTGCTGCCGGCGTACTAGGATAATGTTACTGCATGTTCACCAAGTTGCTGTTCAGTGCGGTACCAGCATGCTAGGATAATGTAAACTATATGTTCACCTGCTTGCTGCTCAGTGCTCTACCAGCGGGCTAGGATAATGTAAACTACACGTTCACCCGTTTGCTTGTACAGTGCTGTCCTGGGGAGCTAGGTTAATGTAAACTACATGCTTACTCGGTTGCTGCTCAGCTGTGTACCAGTGCGCTAGGATAATGTAAACTACACGGTCACCCGCTTGCTGCTCAGTGCTGCACTGGTGGGCAGGATAATGTAAACTACACGTTCACCCGTTTGCTGCTATGTGCTGCACCGACGGGCTAGGATAATGTAAACTACACAGTCACCCGCTTGCTCATCAGTGCGTCCCGGCGGGCTAGGATAATGTAAACTTTACATTCATCCGTTTGCTGCTAAGTGCTGCACCGGCAGGCTAGGATAATGTAGCTACACATTCACCCGCTTGCTCCTCAGCACTCTATCGCCGGGATAGGATAACTCATTCAAGAAGTTCCGTATCTATTATGCCATAATGTGACAATCTAAGAATGACCGAGAATAGCTACATACTGCCATTCTACAGCTGATTGAATCGTTCTGTGCACTTCACTTTCTGCTTTGGCCACTGCTACCCTGCACACCGATTTGCCTCACTACTTTATACCCTGTTTATCGAGTGATAGGAACCGTTGCCACTCGCCAGCTACTTCTTGCACCTGACTGAGCTCCGGATGGTAATCTACACGTTCACCCGACTCGATTCACCCGGCTGCAAAAAACAACCGATTGGACCCACCTACACCTGTAACAGTTAACACCAGGTCGTAGTACGAGCCTGTAGTTCCGAATAGTAATACTATAGATATACTGTGGCTGTCGCTTCACTGTTCAGTTTTGCACTCGTTCAAGATTAAGTCATGTTCATAATTAATAGTACCTAATTGTATCACTGACTAACCACCATTGTAACAGAATTTGATATGAAGCAGTGGAAGAGTATTTGTCTTTAACAGTGCCTCGCATCACGAGTTGTTTCCATGGTGATAACACCTTACAACTGTAATTTGTAATCTTAAGAGCAAATGTTTTGTTCTTGTTTTATGTCATAGCAACGCGCTTCAGGCCCCACCCCGGTCTCGCACTCGGCAGGGCGCCCACCAGCTGGGGTGTGAGTCATCTGGTACGTACAGCACCGATGCATTGCGCTAACAACTGAAGTACTCAACATCTAAAGCAGTATCAGGACAGGTGACGACTTGTTGGACGTTATAGTGCTGCAATACTGCGATATCGGACCGACAGCATCACCAGAGTTGGTCGAGAAATTGCCAAAGATAAGTGTTTGCCGCCTATTACTCCCAGTTGAGCCTTTCAGGTTCTCGATAGTAATCAATACAGACAATCAAGCCTCGCAGCAGGTGCTCTCAGCGGGTAGGGGTAAAGATTCAGTACTGTGTGCATGTGCCCGTCAACTATGGTTGCTGGCGGCCCGAAACAATTGTGATCTCCAAGTGATATATAAACCAGGTTCAGAATTGATTCTTGTAGACGCCCTGAGTAGGTTATGTCTGAATGCTGCATCTAAGAGAAAGATCAACGTATGTCTATGGAATGTAGGCTTAACGAAATCCCAGTTACGTTCACGTTAGATTTGCTAGATGTCACCCTGTAATATGAAACATGTATACCCTGGAAGATAGTACGTTGTTTGCCTCTATCTTCCAGGCTACACAGTAACGCACCATAGGAGGCTGCTTAGTCTCTATCATGCTGGCCTGGCTCCACGGACATGGACGAATAAGGTGCTCACCTGCGATGATACTGGCAGTACGCAGCGGCCATGGCTTCTCTCCTGAGGCTCCTCGGCGCTATGACCTGCTCTCCTTCCTCCTTCACCTTAGTGAGGCCCTCCGCTCCCCTGGAGCCGCACTGAATTATTTCGGCTCAGTTAAGCTCTGGGTCTGTGCATTCCCTGGTGACCATGCAGTTTTCCTCTCACACGAGCTCGGTGTCAGGAAACGCGCGATCTTGCGCTCAGCAACTCTTGTGGTCTCACAAGTTCCGCCCATTACCCCGCCCGGCCTTCGTCGGACTGTCACAATTCTGTGGTCAACCCTACCTGTTCCTGCTGCAGCAATTGTAGCCCTGATAGTTGGATACATGTGCTTGCTCAGGCAGAGCAATCTGGTCATGACATCTGGACAGAGCCCACATGTTCTCAGATTTAAATGTGTACGGTTAACACGTGCTGGCTTGGAAGTCCTAGATTCCTCTACTGAATCCCGCCCGGCCTCCTCATGCCCTGTCCGGTTCCTCCTCCCGCCTATTCCGGCATCTCCATGCTGCCCCGTCCGAGCTTGGAAGCGGTATGTGCGCACGGTAAATCCGATCCAGACGATCCGGCTTTTCTGTTGCCTTCAGGGGTTCCCCTCTCTGCTAAGTTCCTCCTGAAACTCCTCTGGGAGGCCTCACCTTGTCCCTTGCCACGAACCCGCCTGGTCACGCTTCATAGCCTCCAAAGGGGCGCAGCTCAGGCCTGTGCTGCAGCTGGTCTGCCGCTCCCTGCACTAATGTCGGCCGGGACGTGGAAGAGCCGTGCCCTGCATGCCTACCTCTCCCACCTTGACGTCACGGATGCGCCATCAGCGCTCGCTCAATTGTTGGGTGAGCGCTGATCTCCACGTTGATTCATTCCTGTGTCATGAACTGTTCCTGGTTGCGCATCCCAGTCAGCGCATGATCCTGGCCCCTGTCGCCTACTTGATCACGATAGACCTCTAACGGTCCCGACTTGTTTTGTTATTAAATCTTCAGAAACCATGTCTGTCTATGTCTTTCCTTCTTTCTGCCTGTTGCCGAGTGCAGCGAATTGTGCATGTTGGCCGAGGCTAACATGGGTAATTTGCGCACGAGGCAGTCTATTCTTAGCTTTCCTCGTGCACCCATTTCCGCTTCAGTCTCACTTGGCTCGCTGCCTCTGCTCTGAACACTCCGATTTCCCCACCCTCCCACCCTTTCTTCTAGGGGGGTGAGCGCTGATCTCCACGTTGATTCATTCCTGTGTCATGAACTGTTCCTGGTTGCGCATCCCAGTCAGCGCATGATCCTGGCCCCTGTCGCCTACTTGATCACGATAGACCTCTAACGGTCCCGACTTGTTTTGTTATTAAATCTTCAGAAACCATGTCTGTCTATGTCTTTCCTTCTTTCTGCCTGTTGCCGAGTGCAGCGAATTCCAAAACTAATTTGACATGTTTGCACTTCAAATATCGCAAAAGTTTACCATTTAAAATAAAAGTTACTTCACACTAAAGTAAAGTCAGCAATAATGATCAATCTAAAATATTTATCTCATAAAAATGCCAGAAATCCAAAACCATTGGACTATGCAACTTTGAATAAAACAAACCTTTTTTTTACTGTTCTCATGCCAAGCTTGGGCGCTCCAAATGGAAGTTTGTGAAGAAAATGCGCTTGCCTTTTGAGCCGAAAAGAAGGTATTTTTAGTTTTTTTACTTTTAATTTTCTTAAATTATTTTTATTACAGCCTTGTAACTCACCCAGCTCCTCAGTGCACACATTGAACACTCCGTCTGCTAACAGTGAGCGAGCATTATACAAAGCCATTGTGTCAATATATGTTCACTTAATGCACACAAGCCTCAGCCAGTGTAGGCACACAACAGGTGACATTATTTTACCAACCCACATTTTCATGACTCTCGAATTGCTCATGCTCCTAAATGTCAACATGGCAAATTAACTTTCACAATGTTCTCCTTATTTTTGCGGCAAATATAATTTATTCCACGAGTAAAGTCTTTTGTCAGCTTCGGGCATTGGTCATCCGATCACGTGACAATACAGTTATTTAAAGGTACATAGTCCGGTGAAAGCGTCAAATTGTCAAAACCAAAACAATTATCTAGATTTGATTTTACATATCTAACTTAGATACTGATGCAATTATTAAGTATTTGTTTACTGCATAAATGGTGTACTGTTATTGCTGAAGCCCTGTTATTGCTGAAGCCCATGGTGTCAAAGTTTTGGTATGCTTGCCAAAACTAATTTGACATATTTGCACTTCAAATATAACAAATGATAGCCATTTAAAATAAATGTTACATCAAACTAATGTAATATAGATTACAACAATCAATCTAATGTTTTTATCTCAGAAAATGACAGAAACTCAAATTCATCGGACTATGCAACTTTAATATATATATAGATATATATATATATATATATATATATATATATAGATGTGGATCTGATATTGCCAGCAGGAGCTAGTAGATGTGCACTGAATTGTGTATTGAAAAATTACCTATTTATTACTCTAATCGCCTGGACATTAAAACTTTTAGATGACATTAAATTCACTCTATGCAATAATTTCACTTTACCTGCATGGCCTTATTACATGATATTATTTAACGCAAGCATGGTTTTCTGTCAGGGTTTGCTCCCTTAGCCTTTGGTTCTATCAAGAACCTGTACACCACAAGGCAGTGGTTTATAACGTTGCAAGGTGTTTTCTGTGGCGCAGTGCTTAGAGTGTCTGACTTTTTTCTAGGTCGGACTCCTAATTTGAAGGTCAGTGGTTCGATTCCCTGTGCCACCACCTCTGCCAATTTGGATTTCCACTGCTGTGTATAACTTACAGCGTCAACAAAGGCCAGTTCCTCTCATACCATGTCTATGTGGTATGGGAGGTTAAAAATCCCTTGGGTCGGTAAAAGTGTAGGCTTGGGCTTTCTTTCGACAAACTGTCTAATGGTGAAAACAAGTCTATTCAGACTTATCCATAATAGGCAGTATAAATCTTCAAGAAAAAAAAAGAAAAAAAAAGGGGCGTCAAACTCCCTGAGGTATTTTAGCAGGTAGGTACTGCAATACCCACATACTTGCAATACTCGCAGCATTAGGGGCGGTGATGAATGGAACTCCCAACATCTCCCGACCAGCCACTGCAGGGACAAATAGTTTGCGCCTGTCTTGATGTGCTCTTGCCGGTGTGAGACCTCTATTTGCTCCCCGAGAGAGTGCTGCTAGTAACTTGCAAAAGCCAGCAGCACTTCAACACTTTGCAAGCAGCTTTTATGAAGTGCACAGCCGCACAAAATAGTGGCACTTAAGAAATAAAAGCAGTCTATGTCACATTGCGCCCAACAGCATGATGATGATGATGATTTAATGCAATACAGTATAACCCCGTTAAACCAAGCTCGGTTAAACCAAACAATCGGTTAATCAAAACTTTTTTCAGCGGCCCGGCAAAATACTACTATTTATCATTTAAAAAGTTGGTTAAACCAAAGTCGGTTAATCCAAATTATCGGTTAAGACAAACAAAATTGTTGGACCCCAGGCCACTCCAGGATGGTGAAACCAAACTTTCATGTGGTTATAAGGTCATCTGAGACCCCACTGACTTTTTATATGATAAATAGTTGGATTTTGCCAGGCTGCCGAAAAAAATTTGGATTAACCGATTGTTTGGTTTAACCGAGATTGGTTTAACGGGGTTATACTGTATATACATTAATAAAACAATAATCAGTCTCCACATGCATTGTATATTACATGTGCAATACGTGCTTACTCAAAGTCAAAGCCAAAGCTAGGTTAACCCAATGATCGGTTAATCCAAACAAATTTATAGGGTCCCTTCAAGTTTGGTTTAACGGGGTTATACTGTATTGCTCTAGGCTCCAACTGAGGTATCCCTGACCGGCGTATTGTGGAGAACTCTCCAATGGGTGTGCTAAACAAATTACCAGAAAGGATTAGCGATATGCTTACTTGATGCCTATTTGACGGGGTGTTTTGTGTGTGTGTGTACAGTAGTTGATTAAAGTTGCATAGTCCGATGAAGATTTCAAATTTTCAAAAACAAAACAATTATCTAGATTTTATTCTACATATATAACTTAGATATTGGTACACTTATTAAACATTTGTCCTCACACTAGAGCAAACACAGATGCAATTTAAGAGAACCTGTTACTTCAGAAGCCTATGGTGTCAGAGTTTTGGCTGCTTGCCAAAATTAATTTTGCATGGTTTTATACCAAATATCTCCAAAGTTAACCATCTAAATAAAAGTTACTTCAAACTAAAGTAAGGTAGTCTCTAGCGATCAATTTCATGTATTTATCTCAGAAAATGACAGAAACTCTAAACCATCGGACTATGCAACTTTAAGCAGGGGAAGTTTCAATCACGGACACGGAAATGAAAACGTGCTTAATTTAGATGTGCACACCGAAATGTTGGACATGTGCTGTGTTTTCCTCTTTCGGAGCAGAGGATGCCGAGGGCAGCGACCGGACGTGGTGGCCGAATCGGTAGAGCGCAGGCTTCCCGTGCGGGAGGTCGGTAGTTCGATTCGCAGTGGAATTAAACCGATGGCTTACAAAATTGGTACTTGTTGCTACCTAACCTGGCGCTCAGCATTATTAGGATAGGGCAAGGACTGGTTAGCTCAGTGTCAGGATAATGTGCCTGAGTGGGATATAAGATCATGGTGCTGGCACCCTGGTCTCCCAGTGGGGCAGCACTATAAAGTCGCCATGAGTGCGCACTGTGACAAGTCGGTACCCATCCTAGTATGACCTTAGATGTTACCAGGAGGTAAAACTCCAACAACCGAAACCAACACACAAACACACAAACACACACTTACATGAGCAGGGTAAATAAATTCATCACAAACAAAGAAACTTTAAAAACACCGAGGGGATGGAGGGGGTTCTGTTGTTGTTGTTGAAGATTTATACTGCCTATCATGGATAAGCCTGAATAGGCTTGTTTTCACCATTAGACAGTTTGTCGATAGAAAGCCTGAGCCTACACTTTTACCGACCCAAGGGATTTTTAACCTCCCACACCACATAGACATGGTATGAGAGCAACTGGCCTTTGATGTCGCTGTAAGTTTTACACAGCGGTGGAAATCCAAATTGGCAGAGATGGGGGCACAGGGAATCGAACCACCGACCTTCAGGTTAGGAGTCCGACCTAGAAAAAAGTCAAACACTCTAACCACTCCGCCACAGAGAACACCACATACATCACCTATCTGCTACACTGTGTTTACGGCGTTAATGTATTCATATTCCAGAAGTGAACTAACCCTGTATTACTCCTCCACAAGGCAGACATTGCTGGGTGATGAATTTGTCGTTCATAGCCATTACTTGTGCACTTTGTCAATACACACGATGCTCCTGTGCCCTTCCAGCCCCCACCCACCCACCCACCACCACCCCACCCCCACTTTCATTCACTCCAGATTGACGCGCATCATCACCTATGTACCCATCATGCAACGCCTTCTATATATCCGCTCCCACATTACCAAACAGTGTGTTTGTTTGCTTATTGGGGTTTTACGTCCCATCAATATCTAAGGTCATTCTAAGGAAGTAGCCCTTATTTTCTTTCAATTTCAAAATCCAATCCAAAATTATTAATTATTACAAATTTGATATTTCTAACTAATAAGAAACATAATATTATGGTGGTGTTATGTATTGTTAACTTCATATTTCCACCATTAAGGGACTAATATCCATATATTGCATAATGATATGAAACAAGACTTGGCTGCTATACAGCCTCATCTAGTTTGATCAAAGATTCTAGGATCCTTGGTTTGATATCAATCCGCGATATTGGTGATAGGGGGGGGGGGGGGGTGTCTTGTAACCCTAACACAGTAACAGTGGAAAGACATCACTACTTATATATGTGATAGGCCACGTACGGCCGGTTCCCTCACTAGTCTGTTTAGCCAATGCAATGCGGAAAGATGACAAGAAGAAGAAATGCATGCTGCCATGATTTATTCCTGATCCCCACCCACCGCGGCATCACAGAACCAAGTGACCTGCCCCCTGACCAGCCAGGTCGCAGGTAACCTCTCGAGGTGGGGGGGGGGGGGGGAGCTGTAAGCCAATGGCAGTAGGGGGCGGTCCATCCAAGGATCCACCCTCCTGCTAGCCTGCCACCACCTGTCACTACAGACGAGCAATGGTGGGCGGTGCAGTCCCTGTCGCCACCATGTGGTGGTGGGATCATGATGAGACTACTACATATATATCTATAAATATAAATATATATATATATATATATAGATATATGAGCCTGTCTCAAAAGGCGCTAGCTCTTCGTTTTTTTGTCCATAGTAACGATTGACATAAAACAGCACAGAAACGGTTACACTGAAAACAGAAGGATATTTGCTTCAATTATTATTCTATTGGGATTAGTAACACCATGTAAAAAACAAATCAGTTTGTCCTGAGCAAATGCATAAGTAGATAGTGTGTTGATCGTTACTATGGACAAAGTTTTGTCCCGTATTGCTTAGCACCTTTTGAGACAGTCTCATATGCATATATGTGTGATGTATAACGCATTATACAAGTATAAATGCAAGGGTAACATGTACACCCTATATTTCCTGTGTGCGCATTGGTGGATTGCCGCCCCCCCCCCTCCCTCCTCCCGGATGTCGGGTAAATTGCCGGGCGGGCGCCCACCTCGCATCACATACTGGAGGAAATTAATATATGGATAGTGATAAGACTTATCGTGTGTCATAAGACCTGGAGTCCCCCCTCCCACCTCCCAGGCGGGTTGGGGGTCCGGCATGCACCGCTCACCCCCCTGCGTGACCCTCCACTCCCTCGGAAGTTTGTCGAACGGTGCCGTGTTAGTGCCGTAAGAAGTGGTCAATCATTATCTCCTAATGGTACTTGTACCATTTTAATCGGTACTACTTTCAATTTAGGCAAGTTCTAACTGAACTACTTTGATACTCCCCAATCTCTGGCTATAGAGTTGAGACAAGAAACAACAGCATGAATTAAAGGGGGGAAAGTAGTCCCCACTTTTCATACAGGTTAAATAATCAATATAAAATTAATGATAATGAAGTTGACATTTCTGACTAATAATGAACACATAATTTGAGGGCACGCAGAATATTACTTGTCCACATCATTTGGTCAATTGTGAACACTGCTATGATTACTCCTGTATACTAACAGTCTAACTGATTATTGATACTGGCTTTAATTCACTCAACGAGACAAACAAGGCAACACACACATATAAGATTAAATAACCAAGAAGTTAATTTTAATAAAAACAAGTCCGTGACTCCAAGGAAGTCGAGCTTTCGTGTTCAGTATAGCTTAATCGGCGACAAGGCCTCCTCTTAACTAGTACAATTTAATGAACGAACCAGACGGAGATAAATCCCCAGCTTAATACTAGTACATTAACAAGAGCTTTGTCCTAATATGTGGACCAGTGAACCGTCTTGGATATGATAGACTATAGCGGATAAAGTAACAGTTGGCTAGATATACATACAGTTAAAAGTTAACAGCGCTCAACCCCGGGTGGGTGGTTGGGAGAGCAAACCTGCTGCTCTGGCGGTCAAGCGAAAAGTGACTACTTTGCGTATGGTGATTACGCAAGAAGACTCCTTGCACCAGTTGCCTCATTGAGCAAATTACCCATGTTAGCCTCGCCAACATAACTGTTGTCTCTGGCTCCTTAAAACTTGTACGTCCAATAGCCGATGATAAAAATCTATGTGCTCTAGAGCCGTCATTAAAGTTGCATAGTCCGATGGTTTTGAATTTCTGTATTTTTTCGGAGATAAATATATTAGATCGAACAGTAGTTTCTACTTTACATTAGTTCAAAGTTACTTTTATTTTAAATGGTAAACGTTTGAGATATTTTGAGTGCAAACATGGAAAATTAGTTTTGGCAAGCTTGCCAAAACTCTGACACCATAGACTTCTGCAGTAACAGGTTCTGTTAAATTGACTCAGTATTGCCTTCTATGCAGAAACAAATGCTTAATAAGTGCATCAGTATCTAAGTTAGATATGTAAAATCAAATCTAGATAATTGGTTTGGTTTTGAAAATTTGATATTTCATCGGACTATGCAGCTTTAAATAAAACAAACTTTCCTGGCTCCTTAAATAACCTTTCAAAAGAATTATCCCAACAATTTGAGGGGTCAGACAATTTATGGGTATGGAATTTTACCTGTTTTACCGTCTGGCACAAACCCTGGTCAGTGGTCTTGCAATACATTATTCAGAACATTATTGTAGTAGTCTGCACTGACCTATCAGGCAATGAGCCACATAGACAGGTTGTTGTGGATAGTGTGGTGATATCAGGGAGCCTAGGTGGTGTAATGGTTAGCACACTGGCCCGGAATGCAAGAGATGTGGATTCGATTCCCACTTTAGGTGCAATATTTCCCATTTTCATCACCCCCATGAAATTATCATTGTTATCTATTAAACTCTATCAGCAAATCCGAGAATCAGCTTAAGAGTAAGTAGTAGTATTTTGCTGGGCCGCCGAAAAAAACTTGGGATTAACCGATCGTTTGGTTTAATCTAGCTTGGTTTAATGGGGTTATACTGTATATACATTAACAAAACCCTATAATCAAAGTGTCCACATACATTGTATATTACATGTGCAATACACGCTTATTCAAAGTCAAAGTCAAAGCCAAAGCTCGGTTAAACCAATGATCGGTTAATCCAAACAAATTTCTAGGGTCTCTTCAAGTTTGGTTTAACGAGGTTATACTGTACTAACATTGCTGGGCCTTTCTTAAAATGTTCATGTGTAATGTTTGCGGGGGGGGGGGGGTCTGGAAAAGTAGTACGTTTTGTACGACTGTGAAAATGCTGAAAAAATTGGCATGGCCCTTAATCAACGAGCGTAACAACAATGACAAAACATGTCACAAGTCTAATGAGTTAAATTGAATTTATTTATAATCTTCCTTGCAACCTGACAAATGTTGAAAGGAAGGCAAACATAGCAGTGTTTAAGAAACTACTAAAAATAAATGTAACCTAGAAAAACATCTTTAAATGGACTAACACAACGTATAGTAAAAGCTGGATTTTGGACTGTTTGCAATCTACAAACAGTTACAAGCCATAAACAATAAGCAAGAAAGCCACAATTATTACTAAAAAAAAAATCAAATTCAAAAGATTTAAATCAAATTGGATTGGTGCTGCCCAGCGGCGAAAACAAGTGTTAACACACTTATCCGTTATGAGCAGGGTAAATAAATTCATCACTAAAAAGATTTTTTTTTTAAAGAAAGAAAATGTGTCAGGTGATATGACCCGTGCATGTCTGCTACAGATAGCACCTGCTTCTGGCATTGTGTGTGAAGCTACAAACACAAAGACTCAGACTGACATGTAAGAGAAATAATGACGGCAGTGCATGTTCTGAGTTCAGAATATAATGACTGCGTGATTAATTAATAAATAGACAGTCTTTAATGGATATGAATAACATGTTTTCACTTTTTTTTGGTAAATATAGTTTATTCATTGAATAAAGTCTTTTGTCAAATATAGTAAATAGTTATATCCAATTAAATTACTTCGAATTTAGTTTCCAGTTAAATTATATTATTAGTATACGAATTTTATTTGTCTATAGTAAATTCTTTTTGTTCATATGAATGTCATGTCTTATTACCTTAGCACTATTATTTCGGCAATACATAGTACAATTTTGTACACAAATCTATATCTCTTTTCGTAAGGAATAATTAATATACATATGCTGCAATATTGTCATAACAGTGCGTATTACAACTCTTTAATATGGTTGACAAAATTGTTGTCATCGTTCATTGTCCATATTGCTGTGGCAATGTGGGTAATTTGGGGGAGGCGGACGACCACCCTCCCCTTCCCTACCGCCCCCCCCCCTTTCCTTACCCTCATCAATCTCCACACACTCTCCTCCCCTCCTCCCCTTCCCCACTCACTCACCTCCCCTCACCCTCACCACCTAGATGGCGCCACCACCTCCTCCCCTCACTCTCCCCACTCCCTCCAGGCACGGCCACCACAGCCTCCCTCCCCCCTGCTCCCGCTGCTGGTCCCGACGCTGCTCCCGCCGCTGGTACCTCCCCCCCCCTTCCTCCTTCCGCCTCCCCATCACCTCGGCCACTTCTCCTCCTGCCACAGCACCGATAAGACCTACTCTCAACGCCCCTCACACCTCAGGCCGCTCACCACCGTCGATACGACAGTTCACCACGCCACACCAACCCACCATGCCGGCATGGAAATCCACACGGCGCACCACTACCACGGATGCGGCACCCACGACGCCCAACGAAACAACACCACGAGTAAGGGGGCGCCCGGGCTCAGTCATCACTAAACCTAAAACTGCGACAGCGCCTCGGGACGACAGTGAAGAAGGAACGTCCTCACACGCACAGATATTGCTGCTCAGGCAGTCAGTGAACGAATCCATCCAACAACAGGCTGAACTCGCTAAGACCGTCACCACCAGGCTATACGCACTGGAGGAGGCAGGCCTCAGTAAACGCACAAGGAGCAGCTCAACAGACGGGAAAACGCCGCAGAAAAGGAGACGCCGCGCCACCCACGACTCGTCAGGATCGAGCCCGTCACCCTCACCACATGGCCGCTCATCACGTGGCCGTTCACCACCATCACGAACACACCGCATAAGATCACCACAACCAACCCCACGATCCAACCGACACGGGAATGACGACCATGAACGCAAGAAACACAGGCAGTCCTGCCACGCACCCCAGACACCGACCCCATCATCAACCGACGACGACGAACAGCGAGATGTAGTAGACGCCATAATAGGAGCTAACAAGACACAAGGACGAACATCCAGCCGAGGTAAGGCCCAACTCCTCCCCCACACATACGTAATACGGGACGAGAAGAAAGGCAAAGTAGGACCAGGTGAGAGCACGTGGCACGAATACTTTGCGGCACTTGCACGAATGAGAAAGGATCCCAAAGTGCCGCGCTCATGGACCAGACCCATACTAGATCACCAGGACGACATATTCGAGATGGCGGCCGACTGGAAGTGGGACACGTGCCTCGCCTGGTCGGAGAAAGTGTTCGCCATGGTGGACGACGGACGACTGCCTAAGGCATGGAAGGACGAACAGGCCATAAAAGATCTCCAACGGGCAGCATGCCTGGCCGGCATCCAACGCGAAGAAAAGAACCGATCGGCACGTGCTGCACAAGGCAGGGCAGACGAACAACACATGGCACCAATAAACACCCCATACAAAAGACCTGAGTTCAACCACGACACCGACGGCAGACCCTGCCATAGATGGAACTGGGGCACAGACTGCGGCCACTCCACCTCCCACGGCACGGGTAGTGATCGACGCGCACACGTGTGCGGGTGGTGTGCAAACAAATACAGAAAGGCAAACCCCCACAAGGAGCAAGACTGTAATAATAAAAGACGGCAGAACGAACGCAAGGCGACGGCAACAGATACAGACGAACAAAAAACGGATTTTCACTAAACGGCCCTGGCCAGGCCATAGAAATTGCCGACACCACCGACACCGACGAAAACACGACCGACACCGACTCAAAAGACGAACACCAACCCTTACTCAAAATTGTGTCGGTAACACTCGCCCTTAACACACCCACACAACCATGGACACAAATCGACAGCACGGCCACCTCATCGGAAGAAACCGACACCAACCACCACGTGGGCACACACGCGTCAGATGACCCCCCACCAGACAACAACCCCGGCAGACACAGTCACCATAACCACCAACAAAGCCCAGTGCCACCACGACGAACACGCCGCGGAACAAACGAACCCAGCTGGCCACGAAACAGCCCACACGGGGCAGATGCGTCACCAGACACTGCAAACAACTCTCCCGCCAAAACCGCGAGCAGCCTAACCGCCACACAAGACCACATGGCGTGCGGTGCCGACCGCCACCCCACAACCACCACTCCCACCCGCGGTGGCCACACCCCATTAAGCCCCGATAACCAACCGCGGCACGGCGCCGCCTCCAACACATCAGTCGCATCACGCATAGCCGCCACCACGACCAACCCCCGTAATGAGAATTACGGCGCTCGCCTACCCGACACCACAGACTCCGAGACCAGTGAATATTACACCACAGACGCGGTCTACCACCCGACCCCACTCAACACCTGAACACCCCGGGTAGGAGAGGACAGAGCACACACTATAGAACACTGCCTACTTCCGGTCTTCAGCCCCACTCCACCGCCCACACCGGCAGACAGACCCCCGCCTCATACCCCAACAACCGGCATGGGAGGCACCGACCACAATACTCCACCACAAAACCGAACACCCCGGGTAGAAGGAACTGGAACCGACGCCACACCCCCCCCCTCCCCTCATCCCACCACAACCACACCAACAACCACCCCCCACACCAGAGATGATACCCACCACCACCGATACGGACCACACCAATCCACCTCTACCAACATTCTTGCTTGCCACCCACTCAACAGACTGACCGTCGCATGTGTACAGCCTATAGTCCCAACACGCACCATACACCAACACGCGACCGACCCCGACCCAGACAATGGTGAACCCCCAGATGCCCTCCTCACCCACCAACAATGCGCACATGCGTCGGAAGACATCGAAGACGTCACGGACGACCACGGCAGCCAGGTCGACACCCCCTACAACCCACCCCACACACCACTCTCATATAAAATCACACTCGACAGGATCTGGCCAGTGTCGATACCAGCGGCCTGGGCCAACCAGGTTTACCAATATATCTACAACCAGGTCAGGGAAACGGCACTCCCAAACCATGTCGCCGCACGCATCCCGGTCCCCTCGGGCCTCAAGATCGACCGATGGAGGCACTTGCTCGCCGACTACCACGACACCGAACTCCTCGACTTCTTAGAATACGGCTGGCCAGTCGACTACACGGCAGACACGGCACCCGTACCGTCGAGGGCAAATCACCGCGAGGACCCCGAAAACTTCCAATGGATTGAAAAATACATACCTGAAGAAACGTCACGAGGGGCCCTCCTCGGGCCATTCAGCCAACCCCCCTTCCTCCCCTGGGCGCAGATCAGCCCGATGATGACCCGGGCAAAGAAAAACACCACCGAGCGCCGGGTCATTGTCGACCTTAGCTTCCCCAGGGGAGCTAGCGTAAACTCTGGCATACGGAAAGGCCACTATCAAGGCCGCCCCGTCACCTACACCCTCCCGAACATAACCAACCTTACTGACGAGGTCACCCGGATCGGCCAAGGAGCTTGGATATGGACGATCGACCTTGCCCGCGCCTACCGCCAACTCCGCACCTGCCCCCTCTCCATTCCCCTCCTCGGAGTCACGATAAATGACGAACTCTACTTCGACATCTCCCCTCCATTTGGGTGCCGCACCTCGTCCATGGCCTGTGCACGCACCACCAACGCCGTGACGTACCTACTCCGAAAAAAGGGCCACTTCGTCCTGTGCTACCTGGACGACTTTGTCGGGGCGGCACCCACAGAGTACCAGGCAGTCGAGGCATACGTCGATGCCGTACAGCTCGCCGCCGACCTAGGGCTCGACCTCTCCACACACAAGTGTGTCCCGCCATCCCAAAAGACCGAATGGCTCGGGTTCGAGGTCGATACTACCGACATGGTCGTCCGCATACCGGCACTCAAACTCCACGAGGTCGTCACCGAGTGCGCCGCCTGGACACCCGGATCAAAAGCCTCAAGGAAAGACCTCCAGCGCCTCGTCGGACGACTGCAGCACATCGCAAAGTGCGTGCGCCCGGCGAGGAGATACATGAACCGGATCCTGGCGGCACTCAGAGCCGCTCCCTACACCGGGAAACACACAATAACAAACGAAATGACCCTCGACATCGAGTGGTTCAAGTCCTACGCACACCTCTCTAATGGTGTCGTCTTACTCCGCCCACCACCCAAGCACGAATGGGTCATTGAGTGCGACTCATCCCTCCTTGCTGGAGGAGCGCACTCCCCAGGAGGCTACATCACGGAAGAGTACCAGCCCGAGTACCTCGACGATGGTCACAATATCGCACAGCTCGAGGCGATAAACCTCATTGTCGCACTCCACGCCCTCACCCCGCCCAACCCCCAGGACTATGCCGTCGTCATCAACACCGACAATCAGGCCTCACAAATCGTTCTTGAATCCGGTGCCGGAAGGGATCCCACCCTCTGCGCCTGCGCCCGAGCCGTCTGGAGGTTTGCGGCACTCAACTCCTGCGAGATCCGCGTCGTCCACAAGCCTGGCACTGAGATCGCATTCGCCGACGCCCTCAGCAGGGCACCCTTCGACCGGGCGGCCAGGCGGGAAAGCGGATAGATTCGTGGACGACATGGACCTCGTCCGAGTGCGCGTCGTCCACAGTACTGCCATACTCGACACAGACGAATAGCCTGGGTCGAGATAACTATTTGCCTCTCTCTCCCCAGGCAAACAAGAAGAACACCACCGACTCGCCCACCTCTTCAGAGCCGGCCTCGCGAAGGGCACCTGGAGAAACAAAAAACGACAGATAACCACCTACCTGAGACACTCCCTCGACAGAGACTACGACCCTACCCGCCCGACTCAGCTAGACATAGCATCATACCTAGCCTCGATCTCCATATCACTCCGCTCCCCCGGAGCCGTGATGAACCATCTCAGTGCCGCGCGGACATGGGTCAGGCTCAAGGACGGCAGAACAAGAGGATTCGACTCATACCTCGTCACGATAATCAAAAGAGGCATCACCGGGACTCCGACCATATCCCTCGACAGGCTCCTCCCCTCACACCTGCTGACCTCCACGCCGTCACCACCTTCCTCCGTAAGGCTGGCAACAATGCAAAGGTCCTCACGGCGGCCATCCTGATTGGGTACTTCTCCCTCCTCCGACAAGGGAACCTCCTCATGACGGGCCGCCCGGACGACCCCGGACACACCCTCAGATACCAAGAGATCACCAGCCACCGGACCCACCTCACCGTCCTCGTCCGCTCCACCAAGACCTCCAGAGCACGATCCGACCAATATGCGATAACCATCCCTTGGATCCCGACCTCCAACTGCTGCCCCGTACGAGCCTGGAGGCACTACTCGAGCGCCACTTCACCTCGACCACTCGACCCTGCCTTCATGACCCCGGACGGGTCTCCACTGACGGTCAACACACTCACGACCGCACTACGTGCCGCATTACGATACTCAGGATGCCCCAACTCATCCGGATACACCCTCCACAGCCTCCGTCGGGGTGCCGCACAGGCATGTGCCGCCGCCGGAGCGCCCCTTAAGGACGTCGCAGACCTCGGCCACTGGCAGTCGTCTGCCGTCCACTCATACGTTCCCCAGCAGGCATTCGCGGTCGCGACCCGGGCACTCTCAACACTATTTGGTTGAGGCCCGGGTCACTTAAGACTCTAACTAACGATAAAGACATTACCTATGACATTTGACATTGAACATTACTACTTATCCATTACACTTACATTGCCTTAACAACTGTCGAACTTGACCTCTGATTACATTTACTTCACTCTTACATTGCCTTCCTGAATAAATCCCATACTATGTAGTCCGCCTCCTGTCCTGAATTGTCCATATTGCTGTGGCAATGTGGGTAATTCGGGGGAGGCGGACGACCACCCTCCCCCTTCCCTACCGCCCCCCCCCTTCCTTACCCTCATCAATCTCCACACACTCTCCTCCCCTCCTCCCCTTCCCCACTCACTCACCTCCCCTCACCCTCACCACCTAGATGGCGCCACCACCTCCTCCCCTCACTCTCCCCACTCCCTCCAGGCACCACCACCACAGCCTCCCTCCCCCCTGCTCCCGCCGCTGGTCCCGACGCTGCTCCCGCCGCTGGTACCTCCCCCCCCCTTCCTCCTTCCGCCTCCCCATCACCTCGGCCACTTCTCCTCCTGCCACAGCACCGATAAGACCTACTCTCACTGTCCCACCCACCCAACTGCCCAAGGTTGAGGCCCGGGTCACTTAAGACTCTAACTAACGATAAAGACATTACCTATGACATTTGACATTGAACATTACTACTTATCCATTACACTTACATTGCCTTAACAACTGTCGAACTTGACCTCTGATTACATTTACTTCACTCTTACATTGCCTTCCTGAATAAATCCCATACTATGTAGTCCGCCTCCTGTCCTGAATTATAACTAGGTACACTTAAAAAAACATATATATATATATATATATATATATATATATATATA
Source organism: Branchipolynoe longqiensis (assembly GCA_030323885.1). NCBI lineage: Eukaryota > Metazoa > Annelida > Polychaeta > Phyllodocida > Polynoidae > Branchipolynoe > Branchipolynoe longqiensis. The sequence goes on from CM059188.1 coordinate 34,880,322, forward strand.
TATATGCCAAGATTAATTTAGAATGTTTTCACTTGAAATATTTCAAAAGTTCTTTTCAGCACTGAGGCGTTAGTTAGTCTTCTGACGTTAACAGTCATGGTGCATTTGAGCTATTTGTGGATAAGGTGATTATGAACAATATATAGGCAATAGCAGGTAGCAATCAGGCTTCAGAAATGTTATGGAGATCTTTTGTACATGTAGACAGAAAGGTATTTATTTGGTTTACACTACATTCAACAGGATTAAAAATTGTGAACTAAAATGAATAAATAAATCAAATATGCAGTGAATTGTCCGTGATGCTCAGCAACACGGGTAATTTGGTGCGCGGACACAGCCATAGCCGGCCCAGTAACGAAGGACGCTGTGCATGCTGCCACCTATCGAGAAACTATTGTATTAATCTACTCATTGTACACTAATGCCACCTATCTTCACTTTTTAAGATACAAAACCTGATCAGCGTATGTAAATATCGACTGCACTGCCATCTGCAGAAACTTTTGGAACTATTTTTATTCGCCGCCTATCGATAACTGTCTACGAGTCTATATAAGGCCATGTTCTGCGGCAGAGCTCACTTTGACACTGGCACAAAGGAGGACACTAATTAGCCTTAAAACCGCCACCCAACCTCACCTAGACACTTACTAAAGGGCACGGGTTTAAACTTCTGTGACTTCACTGTATTATTGAACTTCTTGGTGAATTGAACTTCTTGTTGAACAAAAAAGACTTACACTGCTGGACCTATAAAAAATCCAACTTTAAAACTATTTCGCTGTGTCGCTTGTCAAATTATGATATTAAGCATTTGTTAGCACTATTTTACCATGTAAGATTATGAATATGTGTTTGTGTGTGTTCTTTGATAAACTCCTCACTGTTAACTGATGACAGCCATTAGGTCTGGCGCTAACAGTCACAGTTTAGCCTCAGTGCACTCTCCCAAGCCTCTATTTGGCAAAAAAGAAAATATTCATATAAAAATTTTCAAAGTCAATTCATTTTCAACGTGTATTTTGTTTTGTTTAAGGAATTCCAATTTTAACCAATTGTAAGCATACGACTCAGAGAGAATATTAATAGAAAAAAAACAGAGTATATTATTGGATGTTTTTTTAACTTATCTCTAATAACCCCAGCTTCTATTCTGTCGCTGGGCGCGGTGGCCGAATCGGTAGGGCGCGGATTTTCTGAGTCACAGAAGACAGCGTGTCATTGTGTATGTTATGTAGTAACATAAATAATTCAAACATGACAACTCTGTGCCTCTGGGCCAGGTAACTAACTCTCAGGGTAGCCTCCTGGTCTCCTGGCCCAGACACTCCCAGAACAAGTGCAGGTGGTTTACATTCTTAGCAGTCCTACGTCACTCACCAAGACCATGACTAACCCATGATTCTGCACCAAATAGGTGTTATTGAACTATGAATTTGGTATTGCCCAAAAACATTGTTAAGGTCCCAGTTGATGAATTGCAGGACTTAGTGGCATTGAATTGCGCATGTTGTGTAGTAACATAAATATTCAACTTGGCACACTGTGGCTCTGTGCCAGGGAACTAACACCCAGGGTAGCTTCCTGGTCTCCTGGCAACCGACACTCCCAGAACCCGTGCAGGTGGAAAACATTCTTAGCAGTCCTACGTCACTCACCAAGAAGCACTCATAGAGCCCGGTACTGTGTCAAGTTCTCCTGGTTTTATACTTGTCGTAGTCTCTCCTGTGATCCCTCGGAAGTCGGGAGGCTTGCTCGAGTGACTGCTGTCGACTAGTTTCTGTTGAGGAATTGCATTGATCGGCTGCTGTACGTCGTCCACCTGACCGTCTGGAATTGACTTCGCCGACTGCCGCCATCCTCCTTAGACGCTGCCGTACGTCTGCTATCGTATGCGCAGCTTCCTCAGCGCCTCCTGCAACCTGGTTCCCAGTCATCCAGGAAGCCTCGCAGCACCGCCAGCGTACCGCTCTGGCCAGCAGCCTGCCCCTTGTTGTCATCTGCCGTCTCGCACAACATCGGCCTCGGACAACAGGAGGACTTACGTACACATCAAGCTGCCTTGCCTGCCTCTCGTCTGTCCTACTCGTCTAGTCTAGTGTGTCAGTTGCTGTGCGTCGACCTCCTGCTGCTTCTGGACTCTCGTCTCGTCGTCTGGCTGCTGAGAGTCGACTTCTTAGGTCTGGGCCAACGGAGAACGTACGTAAAAAATTAACCTCCCCACTCCTGTCAAGTCTGTCCTGGGCTGCGGTCTCAGACCCTCTGATCGGTGGCCCTCGTGCAGTGTAGTGTGGCTTGGCGCTGATGTCGTCTGTGCGCCCTCGGCTTACACCAGGAGGATTTACGTGTGGCTCTTGCCTTGGTAGTGTCGGTGCTGTGGTCTAACTACGGGAAGACTTACGAGTGCTGCTGTAGTGTTGGTGCGGCTGTCAGCTGTGCTCTCTCGGCTCTCCTGGAGGATCTACGTGTGGTTCGCCTGCTGTGATTAATTCCGCAGGAGTTGTCCGCTCACAGAACATCTGGAAGGTGTTCCTCTGCAGTGTGTAGTGTGAACTCTGTGCTATTGTCTTCTGTGCAGCTGTCGGCATACATCGGGAGGATCTACGTGTGACTTCTACTCATAGACGTGTCTGATCTCGGCATACAGTTCTGCATTATCTGCTCCTGTTAGGTGCAGTTGTGATAACTGTGCACAGCTGTCGTTAAAGTGTCCGTAATGGTTAAGACACGCAAAGGAAAACAAGGAAGGCCTGGAGTCGCTGCAGCAGTCGGGCTGCCTCCTGCAGCGCCTCCCAATCCCGGCACTGCTAGCACCAGTCCTGGTAGTCATGTGCTCCCCTCAGGCTCGGCGGCTACTCTGGATGTGGTCACAGTGCAGTCAATGACGGACATGTTTACCACCCAGATGTCGGATCTTATGTCTAGCCTGGATCAACGCTTCGTGGCGCTCGAGGCGCGCTCTGGAACTCGGCCTCGGTCCAGGTCTCCTCTGCTGACGTCCGGTCATCGCAGGCTGCACCGGGAAAACTCTCCAGTCCTGGCTCCGCAGCCAGGACCTTCAGCCCAAGTACCTGGTCACGAATCAAGAGGGTACGTACCGCCCCCGGTCCTGCCTCCTGGCATGGCCTTGGGCGGGGCAGACGTGGGCCTTGCAACGCTCGCACCCGTCAGGCATGATGCCCCCATGACGTCCCCGTACCTGACTGCTCCCTTGGACCGGGCTTACGCGGATGTAGGACAGGAGGACAGTCACTCTGGCCTCCTGTATGGTCTTAATGCCGTGGGGGTCGCCCAGTCTAACCGCAACAGGGCTGCGCTGGAAGATCTAATGTCTTCTACCGACTCAAGTCTCCGTCCTTCGAGAGGTAAGGTCTCCCTCATGCCTAATGAATTTGTCATACGGAACGATAGAAAAACCAAAGTTGGTCTTGGGGACAGTACTTGGGCTGAATATATGGCAGCCATCTTCAGAATGTGTGGTTCCAGATACGTCCCTGTAAGTTGGGTACCGCATCTGCGCAAACACATGGATCAGCTATGTAACATGGCCACAGAGTGGGACTGGGTGATTTGCCTCACCTGGTCGGAAAGGATCTTCGCAATGATCGAAGACGGAAGATTGCCTTTTGGCTGGCTAGACATTCTGGCTATTAAAGACGTGCAACGGGATGTATGCACGGTCGGAAGCCGTGCAGCAGTCAAAAAGTCCATGGGCTTTGAGTCGCAAGGCGACTCTCGCTATAAAAGCTCGTATAGCAAAGAAGTTGATGGGTTGCCATGCACTTTGTGGAACCTTGGGAAGCAATGTGGCTTCTACTCGTCCCACGGCATACTTCCTGACCGGCACGCTCACGTGTGCGGCTGGTGCGCGGCTCAGTATAAGCGTGCCAATGGCCATAAAGAAATTGACTGCAATAACAAAAAGAAGGCGGCCCTCAGGATGGCTGACGCCGCTGCTGATAAGGGACTTGAGTCGGGTTTTCAGGCCGCGGCCTAAGCGGGACCCAAAGGTTAGATCATTGTGAACGTACTGTCCCAACTGATGGTTCTGGCTTGGGTCGCTCTCTCGTCCGTACTACTAATTCTGTTAGGCCTGTTGACACTTTCTCTAGTTCTCATTCGCCGTTTGCTGATATTATGTCTGTTTTGCCTGCACCGCTATCTGTCAGTCCTCTTGTTCACGATGCCCCAATGGCCTGCGGTGCCACTGTTTCCCGCCGACTGCCACTGCCTGACAGGCACGCCCAAGCACAGGCACCCCCCTGCAGTAGCCAGATTGCCTCTGGCTATGCGCCACCTGCTGACGTTCCATCTAACTTAAGTTTACAGTTGACTGTTCCTGGGCAAGGCCTACCCCCGCCGCAGACTGCCGACTGTCATAGCTTACCCGCCCCTCGTACCACATTAATTGGTGTACTGTCGGGGCGGCCCCCCTGCCGCCCTGTCGACTGCTTGCTTGCCCCTGCTGCCTTGCATCCGCCACTGCCTGACAGGCACGCCCGATGTGTACCGTCGGGGCGGCCCCCCTGCCGCCCTGTTACCTGCTTGCTTGCCCCTGCTGCCTTGCATCCGCCACTGCCTGACAGGCACGCCCTGCCCCAGTCGGAGTCCAGCTGTGGCCCATTAAATGCGCCACAAGCTGGGCCCCCTAACTCATGCTCCATTGTCCATACTTCATTGCCTCTGCCACTGCCTGACAGGCACGCCCTATCTCGGTCGGTGCCCAGCTGCACGAGTCGGCCATCTGGTGGCAAAGTCACGCTCACCAGCACCCGCTTGGGTGGGGGATCTGGGTGTGGGGGGATTGTTGGTGATGGCTTACTTAATGTCGACAGGCAAGGTAACAGGGCGGGGAGCGATGGGGCAGAGGAGTTCAGCCATCGGATCGCGTCCGATTCCACTGCTGTGGCTAAGGACAATAGTAGAATAAGACTTGTGACACGTACCATGTTTGTATTAACGTTAGTGTGTGAGGGTAGATTCTGGCTGGTAAGTACGATTGACCTTGAGGGCGATCTCCGTAGCGACAGGTTTGCTGCGGGTTTGTTTTGGCCCCTGCCAGGAGACTGGCGTGAGGGTTCGAGAGACGGGGCGGGGCTAGTTTTTTCCACTTCAAATGATTTGGCCGTCTTTGTGGGGAGTAGCGGTATGCCTTTGTCGCCAGATGCCCTGCTTTTCGGCCGTCACAATGACGGCCAGGAAAGCCTCTCTAATTCAATCCACGGAACGGGTCCCATGCCGGCCTGCCTGGCTGGCTTGTCCGTTGGCTCAACTCTTTCAGAGAGGTCCGGGCCCCCTTCCAGTCCCGTTATACCCGCCCTTCCCCTTGCCGCGACCACTAGTGCTAAGCCTATGTCTCCAGTTGACTACTGCTCAATTCTTTTGTCAATGTGGCCGACCGTTGTTGCTGACGCAGTTAGGCCGCGTGACGTGTCTTATATGACTCTGTATTCGCAGGTCAGGCTGACTGGTCTCCCAAACTACATGTCGGCGCGCCTTCCAGTGCCGTCGGGATTAAGGATCGACAACTGGCGGTTGATGCTGGAGGATTATAGTGATAAGATGTTGATCAGTTTTCTAGAGTTCGGATGGCCGGCTGATTACGTTGGACTGACACCACCAACCCCGTCTAACAAGAATCACTGCGAAGGGCCAGAGCACTTCAAGTGGATTGATCGTTTCATTGACTTAGAGCTAAGGTGTGAGGCTCTGATTGGGCCATTCGACGTTTTACCTTTCTCCCCCTGGGCACAGGTCAGCCCCATTACGCGGAAGTTCAGGAGTTCGGTTCCCGGTCGTGTCAAACCAATGACTTATAAAATTGATACTTGTCACTTCCTAGCCTGGCGTTCGGCATTAATAGGATAGGGCAAGGACTGCTTGACTCAGTGTCAGGATAATGTGACTGAGTGGGATATCAGGGTATGGTGGTAGTGGCCTGATTTCCTAGTGGGGCAGCACTATAAAGTCACCATGACTGTGCACTGTCACAAGTCAGTTCCCATCCTGATATGACCTTAGATGTTGCCAGGACGTAAAACTCCAACAACTAACCAATCAATCTCATCTGTCAGGAAACTGTCTCCACCAGACACGTACTGACACTCACTGGGCTTGTGCTGTCAACTCTAAGTAGCTCAACTGTATGTCTGTTTTCTTTTGAAGTTTCTATTAAAATCTGTGTTTAAGTCTATTATTCTTGTTTCATTCTTGTTTTCACAATTCTGCGTTTGGGTGTGGCGTTGGGTTCGGGGTTATGGGTTACGTTTTTTAAAGCGTTACACCCATTCGACAACGTCTCCAAATCGTAGCCAATCAGAGGAAGGCTTACATCTTGCCAACACTGAACGCGTTGATCGCGCCACCTCGCGACCGAAGTGGGGACTAAATTCCCATTAAACTATCATCTCGCGTCAAGCCGTACAAATCCAGTAGGAACGCCCAGTGGACACTTAACGAGAAAATGGTAAGGACTGCCAGTCTATTTATGTCGATGCAATTATGCTCAGAAATGATACACGCTTAGTGTGCACCAGTTTTTCTATTATTATTATTCAATTATTTCCGTGGTATTGTCTGAATTCCACTGACTTGTTAAAGAGGATCTCATGGCCGGCGGGCTACTAGAATTTACGACGCTCCCGAATATTAATAACCTAATATTCGGGACGTTTTCATGAATAATATCCGGCAGGCATTATAGAGCTTTGTGACGGTCACGACAGCTAACGCCGATATTAAAGGCAGTCGTACATTGGTCGATAACTTGTCTTGAGCCCCATTAATCGGTGATCAGGAATCCCACTTTCGGTTCCCAACCACCAGTCCATTGGCTTGTGCAGTCACGACTACTAAAATACTAGCAATATATGTATGAGACTGAGAGCCACACGATCCAGGCTTAAAGGGGCAGTAGCATGACCAACACAGTTGTACGTAAAGGGGCAGTAACATGACCAACACAGTTGTACTTAAAGGGCCAGTAACATGACCAACACAGTTGTACTTAAAGGGGCCGTAACATGACCAACACAGTTGTACTTAAAGGGCCAGTAACATGACCAACACAGTTGTACTTAAAGAGGCCAGTAACATGACCAACAAAGTTGCACTTAAAGAGGCAGTAACATGACCAACACAGTTGTACTTAAAGGGGCAGTAGCATGACCACCACAACTTTACTTAAAGGGGCAGTAACATGACCAACTCAACTTTACTTAAAGGGGCAGTAACATGACCAACACAGTTGTATCTAAAGGGACAGTAACAAGACCAACACAGTTGTACTTAAAGGGGCAGTAACTTGACCAACACAGTTGTACTTAAAGGGGCAGTAGCATGACCAATACAAGTTTACTTAAAGAGGCAGTAACATGACCAACAAAGCTGTATCTAAAGGAGCAGTAACATAACCAAGACAGTTGTACTTAAAGAGGCAGTAACATGACCAACACAGTTGTACTTAAAGAGGCCAGTAACATGACCAACACAGTTGTACTTAAAGAGGCAGTAACATGACCAACACAGTTGCACTTAAAGAGGCAGTAACATGACCAACACAGTTGTACTTAAAGGGGCAGTAACATGACCAACACAGTTGTACTTAAAGGGGCAGTAGCATGACCAACACAGTTGTACTTAAAGGGGCAGTAGCAGGACCACCACAACTTTACTTAAAGGGGCAGTAACATGACCAACTCAACTTTACTTAAAGGGCCAGTAACATGACCAACACAGTTGTATCTAAAGGGACAGTAACAGACCAACACAGTTGTACTTAAAGGGGCAGTAACTGACCAACACAGTTGTACTTAAAGGGGCAGTAGCATGACCAATACAAGTTTACTTAAAGAGGCAGCAACATGACCAACAAAGCTGTATCTAAAGGAGCAGTAACATAACCAAGACAGTTGTACTTAAAGAGGCAGTAACATGACCAACACAGTTGTACTTAAAGAGGCCAGTAACATGACCAACAAAGTTGCACTTAAAGAGGCAGTAACATGACCAACACAGTTGTACTTAAAGGGGCAGTAACATGACCAACACAGTTGTACTTAAAGAGGCCAGTAACATGGCCAACACAGTTGTACTTAAAGGGGCAGTAACATGACCAACACAGTTGTACTTAAAGGGGCAGTAGCATGACCAACACAGTTGTACTTAAAGAGGCCAGGAACATGACCAACAAAGTTGCACTTAAAGAGGCAGTAACATGACCAACACAGTTGTACTTAAAGGGGCAGTAACATGACCAACACAGTTGTACTTAAAGAGGCCAGTAACATGGCCAACACAGTTGTACTTAAAGAGGCAGTAACATGACCAACACAGTTGTACTTAAAGGGGCAGTAGCATGACCAACACAGTTGTACTTAAAGAGGCCAGTAACATGACCAACAAAGTTGCACTTAAAGAGGCAGTAACATGACCAACACAGTTGTACTTAAAGGGGCAGTAACATGACCAACACAGTTGTACTTAAAGAGGCCAGTAACATGACCAACACAGTTGTACTTAAAGAGGCAGTAACATGACCAACACAGTTGTACTTAAAGGGGCAGTAGCATGACCAACACAGTTGTACTTAAAGAGGCAGTAACATGACCAACACAGTTGTACTTAAAGAGGCAGTAACATGACCAACACAGTTGTACTTAAAGGGGCAGTAACATGACCAACACAGTTGTACTTAAAGAGGCCAGTAACATGACCAACAAAGTTGCACTTAAAGAGGCAGTAACATGACCAACACAGTTGTACTTAAAGGGGCAGTAACATGACCAACACAGTTGTACTTAAAGGGGCAGTAGCATGACCAACACAAGTTTACTTAAAGAGGCAGTAACATGACCAACAAAGCTGTACCTAAAGGAGCAGTAACATAACCAAGACAGTTGTACTTAAGGGGGCAGTAACATGACCAACACAGTTGTACTTAAAGAGGCCTGTAACATGGCCAACACAGTTATACTTAAAGAGGCAGTAACATAACCAACACAGTTTTACTTAAAGAGACAGTAACATGACCAACACAGTTGTACTTAAAGAGGCCAGTAACATAACCAACACAGTTATACTTAAAGAGGCAGTAACATGACCAACACAGTTTTACTTAAAGAGACAGTAACATGTCAGGGAATCGTGGGGAAACGCTGGAAGTCAGGTTTCAACTGTCCTTATTGTAACTGTATTATCGCCCAATCCGGAACTTTCTTCTTTGGAATTTATGTTCTGGCAACATCTAAGGCCATATATGAATCGCGGAAATCAGCGAAATCGCGGAAATCTTTAATCCCTGAATATATCGCTAAAACATAGCGAATATTCACATTTGAACGAATACATGTTAAAATCAGTTGACCAGATCTTTAAGACAAAATTGTCACACCATGTGCGCTGACCCATACTCAGTTACTGATGATATTGGAAATCAGATGCTATAGCACTGGTGGAAATAGCTTACAGCAAAAGATTCGTTTGGTTGGTTGTTGGAGTTTTACATCCTGGCAACATCTAAGGTCATATCACGACAGGTACCGACTTGTTTCAGTGTGCACTCATGATAACTTTATAGTGCTGCCCTACTGGGAGACCAGGCCTCCAGCACCATGACCTGATATCCCACTCAGTCACATTATCCTGACACTGAGCCAACCAATCCTTGCCCTATCCTAATAATGCCGAGCGCCTGGCTAGGAAGCGACAAATATCAATTTTTAAGTCATTGGTTTCACTCGACCAGGGTTCGAATCCCACAATCTGCCAAAATGGGAGACTGATGCTCAACTCATTTGGCAATCCCATCTTGTCTACAATCAAAGAACATGGGGGCTGATGGGTGGAGAGGTAGGGGGGGTAACACTAATAGAACGCCATAAATACCATAATTCATATTTTTCGGGAAGCCTTCGCTGAAGTCAGAGTCGCAAAAGATAGATTAATAACCCGACTTTTCGAATTACATTCCATATTTAAATTGGATTGAGGAACATAATATGAGATTTTTTCTTAATAAAGCAGACTAAAGGGGCTGTCACATTATGACACATCGCGCAAACGTTCCACGACATATGTGATTTTTTGTCGCTATGTCGGGATACGTCGTTATGCGTTATGCGTGCATGAGGCATGCGTTGCTATATGTCAATGTACGTCGACGTTCATCGACATACGGTCGCGCGCATCAGGCAGTCGGCGAAGTTTTGTGCATGCAATAAACTTTCGATGTATGACAACGCATGAGTGCTTACATTACACCTACGTTAGGTGTACGTCAAGATATGTCAGATGTGTGCTGGAGGAACGTTGTTCTTACGTTGTCCTACATTGACTTTCATTCCTCTGACGGAGAGCATTCAGCCCGCGTGTTGGCAACATAAGGCCAACGTATGACAGCGTTGTTTTAACATATGCATAACGTATGGCCGACACGCGGTTGGTGTTTCTCCACCGTGTCTCAATGTATTTGACGTATAGGGCAAGCATCTGGCGCTCGCTTAACGTATATAACGTTTGCCAGCATTCGGCGAATGTGCCAGGAGCGTTTTGCGGGTGGGTCGGGTGCCCCCGCATGTTGGCATGCATTACTCACATGTTACACCAACATTGCGCACGCTGGGTGCACGGTGGCGCAACGCCGAAATGTGTTGGACTGTCATTGGACATGCATCGCTCATGCGCTGGCACTACGCTCTCATACGTTGTGCAACACGTTTAACGGTCGCTAGCAGAACGTTGGGAGCGCATTATGCCAACACTAGGTAAATGCTGCATGCGCGAAAGGCACATTAGCCACACGTTGTGCCAAACTCTTTTTTTTTTCCTCATGCGTCGACATATGTTACCACTACGTCAGACCAATGCTACGCTTATCTCCACTACGTTGCGCTGACGTCCAACTTTTTCCCCCGCGCCGAAAAGTTTGACGCCTCTCGACATAAAAAAGTAATTTTACGCCATCGGTGGCGTGCTTGCGAGATGCGTCGTAATGTGACAGGGTCTTAAGCATGCACCATTTCAACGTGTCGGGCCAGCAGCACTGAAACACCAGTCCCCTACATTGGTATGTGCATTCGGGTGGTGGTGGTTGTGTGTGTGTGTGGGGGGGGGGGGGCTGTCATTTACATTCGTGGATTAAACTAAGGGAACTTTCAACTGTGAACAATTGGTCTTAATCATGCCACTGACTAGACGGGATGGCCGAATGAGTTGAGCGTCCGTCTCCCGTGTTGCTAGATCGTGGGATTCGAACCCATGGGGTCGAACCCTTGTCGAGTCAAGCCGATGACTTATAAAATTGATACTTGTCACTTCCTAGCCTGTCGCTCGGCATTCATAGGATAGGGCATGGACTGGTTATATCAGTGTCAGGATAATGTGACAGTGGGATATCAGGTCATGGTGCCAGCAGCCTGGTCTCCCAGTGGGGCAGCACTATAAAGCCACCATGAGTGCACACTGTCACAAGGTGGTACCCATCCTGATATGACCTTAGATATTGCCAGGATGTAAAACTCCAACAACCAACCAACCATTCACCAACATTGGTATGTACATTCGAGTGTTAAACCCCTATCACACCAAACTAGTTCTCAAAACGTCCGACCCCATTTTAAACGGGGTGGAACGTGGCCGCCGAAAATGTTGAACATGCTCAAAGTTTTAGAGGACCCTTCCATCCTTGCCCATCCATGTAGTTCATAAACAGTTTGTAAAACGTTGTTACTATGTTCACTCTGGTCTTTTACCTTCGTGGATTAAAGTTCCGATTATTTAACTTTTTGTAATTTTTCTGAGATAAATATATTAAATTGCTTGCATGCCAAAACTCTGACACCATATGCTTCGGCAGTAATGGTTCTATTAAATTGACTCAGTATTCCCATCTATGTGGCAATAAATGTTTAATTTTGCACCAGCATCTAAGTTCGATATGCTTAATAAAATCTAGAGAATTGTTTTGGTTTTGAAAATGTGATGTTTCATCGGACTATGCAGCTTTAAATCTGTGTATAAAAAAAGAAGGTTGTTTCTTTTTGCTTGGAAGTCACATTTCCCTTAGTTTATTCACTATTATATTACATTATATTATATTATAACAACTATTACCCCACCCCCCGCCACCTATTTATTGGTGTTCTCGGTAGGGGAATGGTTAGAGTGTCTGACTTTTTTCTAGGTCGGGCTCCTAATCTGAAGGTCAGTGGTTCGAATCCCTGTGCCAATTTAGATTTCCACCACTGTGTATAACTTACGGTGTCAAGAAAGGCCAGTCGCTCTCATACCATGTCTATGTGGTGTGGGAGGTTAAATATCCCTTAGGTCGGTAAAAGTGTAGGCTTGGGCTTTCTATCGACAAACTGTCTAATGGTGAAACAAGTTTATTCAGACTTATCCATGATAGGCAGTATAAATCTTCAAGAATTTGTTTCAAAATTAAATGTATCGAACTTGGGACGAGTGTGTGTGGATCTGTGTGTGTGTGGAGGAGGGGCAGGGCAATGATCTTGTAACAGGTATCCCAACTAATTTGTGCAACTCAATTGAAAGTACTACTTTGTAATGCTGGTGTATGTATTAAACATTTGTTGCCACATAGAAGGGAATACTAAGAATATATAATAGAAGATGTTACTGTTGAAATCTATGGTCTCAGAGTTTTGAAATGCTTGCCAAAATTAACTTTGCATGTTTGCACTTCAAATATCTCAAAAGTTGGTCATTTAAAATAAAAGTTACTTCAAACTAAAGTAAGGTAGATAACATTATCTTTGCATGTTTGCACTTCAAATATCTCAAAAGTTGGCCATTTAAAATTTTTTAAACTACCTCAAACAACATAAAGTAGATTGTAACAATTAATTTAATGTATTTATCTCAGAAAAAATGACAGAAATTCAAAACCATCAGACTCTGCAACTTAAAAAAAAAAAAATCAACTAAGCACCAACAACAAACAGCGGTAAGGCCTATAGTTTGGCTGTTATGGCGGATAATCAACAAATTCCGCCGTCTGAGGCAGCCAGATTAGAAGACGCTGGGTTCGGCCGGCTGCTTTATTTGCGGTAGTAATTCACGCCCGCCCACCTATAGTCGGCACAGCACCGGGCTCAAGTTGAGGCAGGATCCGACAGGGATCGAAGCACCGAGTTGGTTCTCTTCCCGCCTCATCCTACATTACCCTGGAGCAAGGCCCCGTCCCGGGACACTGGGTGGGGGTGGAGGGGGTGGAGTTGGGGGGGAGTGAGAGGGAGGGGGCAGCTAGCTTCTAAGCCGGTCTACTACTACTACCACCACCACACACCACCGCCACCAACATCACTACCACCACCACCACAACTACAAACACCACCACCACTACAACCACCACCACTACAATCACCACCACGCACCACTACCACCATCACAACCACCACCAGGTCCTCACACCAGCACCACACACCAGCACCGCACACCACCACCCCACACCACCACCACACACCACCACCACACACCACCACCACAACTACAACCACCACAACTACGCACCATCATCATCACAACCACCATCATCACACCATCATCACAACCACCACCATCATCACTACCGCCACAGCTACAACCACCACCATCATCACTACCACCACAACTACAACCACCACCATCATCACTACCGCCACAACTACAACCACCACCATCATCACTACTGCCACAACTACAACCACCACCATCATCACTACCACCACAACTACAACCACCACACCACCACACTACCACCACACATCTACAACCACCACCATCATCACTACCACCACAACTACAACCAGCACCATCATCACTACCACCACAACCACAACCAGCACCATCATCACTACCACCACAACTACAACCACCATCATCACTACCACCACAACTACAACCACCACCATCATCACTACCACCACAACTACAACCAGCACCATCATCACTACCACCACAACTACAACCATCATCACTACCACCACAACTACGACCACCACCATCATCACTACCACCACAACTACAACCACCACCATCATCACTACCGCCACAACTACAATCACCACCATCATCACTACTGCCACAACTACAACCAGCACCATCATCACTACCACCACAACTACAACCACCACCATCATCACTACCACCACAACTACAACCAGCACCATCATCACTACCACCACAACTACAACCACCACCATCATCACTACCACCACAACTACAACCAGCACCATCATCACTACCACCACAACTACAACCAGCACCATCATCACTACCACCACAACTACAACCAGCACCATCATCACTACCACCACAACTACAACCACCACCATCATCACTACTGCCACAACTACAACCACCACCATCATCACTACCGCCACAACTACAACCACCACCATCATCACTAACGCCACAACTACAACCACCACCATCATCAGTACCACCACAACTACAACCACCACCACGCACACCACATCCCCATCACCATCACCACCATCACAACCACAACCACCACCACCACTGTGTCTCACGCCGCACCACCACATTCACCTCCCCTCCCCCTCCCCGCCCCTACTATCCTACAAGTACAGATAGGGTCGCACAACACCACACCCACACCGCCGCCACCCATCCCCATCCAACCACGCCACACAACACCACACACACCCTCACCATAACCGAACTACTCACACCCATGCACACATACACCCCCCACACACAACCACCCACCACACACACACATGTACACATGTGACCAAATCACACACACACATGCACACACAACACCACACAGCCGCCACCACTCCACCTTCACACCCATCCAACGACACCACACCACACCACACCCTCACTAACCTCACTGCAAACACTCATCCACACACCACACACCACACACCACACACCACACACCACACACCACACACCACACACCACACACACAACCATTTCCATCACACATCCCTCACACGCATAACTACCCACTAGGATATCATCACTGGGCAGTTTTAATATAAATACATCCCTTGATATATAGCTTCTCTACCTCTAGGAATGCTAAACACTATCTGTCCCTGAGGTAGGAGGTGGGGACATAACCCTAGCGGTAACTACTCAAACTAGACATGGGACTTAATCAAATCTCTACCCCCTCTCCTGCGCTCTCCCCTCCCCCACCCCCTTCACTACCCCATCACCCCCCAACCCCTCCTCCTCCCCAACCCCCTCCTCCCCCACACACACACTCCAGGCGTGGGTGTATGCTGTGTGGAGCGGTTCCTTTACGGCGGGTCGAGTACTTTGCGCATTCCCATATGGAATCGTTGCACATCAAACTATAGCCCTTTCCTAGAAGAGCAAAAAAATAGAGGCAATACCACGACTCAGACATAGGAAGTCGGGGCGTTGCCGGCCGTTGATAAAGGTCGTTTGTTGATAAAACACGCCCCTGGAGAGTCATCCAGGGCGGGCCCGGAGATGATCGATCGGACAGGGGCGACTACTAATACTATCAAACAGTCGTCCTATTTCAACAGCAATAACAACAACATTCGCCACATCCTGGTATAATAATTGTTCTGCCTTTTTTTTTTGTTGGCGAGTAAATTCTGTTGTTGACACTATTTATAGCTTTATCCTCATGACACCTTAATCCATGATACAATGTATTATTGAATTGGTTGGTTGTTGGAGTTTTATGTTCAGGCAACATCTAAGGTAATATCACGACCGGTACCGACTTGTGACAGTGTGCACTCATGGCAACTTTATAGTGCTGCCCCACTGGGAGACCAGGCCATCAGCACCATGACCTGATATCTCCCACTCAGTCCCATTATCCTGACACCAAGCCAACCAGTCCTTGCCCTATCCTAACAATGCTGAGCGTCTGGCTAGGAAGCGACAAGTATCAATTTTATAAATCATTGGTTTGACTTGACTGGGAATTAAACTGCCTACTTTCCACACAGGAGTCCTTCGCTCTACCGATTTGGCCGCTCCGTCTGGTGTATATTTGTATTGAGTTACAAAAACTCCCCGCTCTCATTCTCTCTCTGTCTCTCTGTCTCTGTCTCTCTGTGACTCTCTCTCTCTGTCTCTCTCTGATTCTCTCTGTCTGTCTGTCTCTCTCTCTCTGCCTCTCTCATTCCTTCTCAATCTCTCTCGGTCTCTTTGCACGTTGGTGGAGTTATCCGGCGAGCTGTTGATGCAACGCGGCAAAGACAGATGCCGCCCCCCATCGACCCCCGCGCGGGCAAGCAGTGCGCACGCGCCGGCCATGGAGAGGGACATGTTGGAGAGATCATGATCCAGTGTTGCCTTAATGATGAGGCGATGGGGCACTGCGCTACCAATAAATACTTCCCGCTCCTGATGCATCGGGCGCCGCCGCGCATGCTCCGCCGGAAGAGAAAAATATCAAACTGGACGACGTGCTGCTAACAATTCGCCGACGCTGTTAACAGTACCCTGATGATGTGCTAACAATTCGCCGACGTTCGACTAACAATTCGCCGCCGTTCTGTTGTGCTAAGAATTCGCCGATGTGCTGCTAAGAATTCACCAATGTTCTGTTAGCAATTCGCCGACGTTCTGGTAGCAATTCGCCGACGTTCTGGTAGAGATTCGCTGATGTTCTGTTAACAATTCTCTGACGTTCTCGTAACAATTCGCTGATGTTCTACTAAAAACTCCCCACCGTTCTGTTCTGCTAACAATTCACAATGTTATGTTAGCAATTCGCCGACATTCTGGCAGCAATTCGCTGACGTTCTCGTAACGATTCGCTGATGTTATGTTAACAATTCGCTGATGTTCTCGTAACAATTTGCTAATGTTCTACTAAAAACTTGCCGCCGTTCTGTTCTGCTAAGAATTAGTCGATGTGCTGCTAACAATTCGCCGACGTTCTGTTTAGACTGCACCGACGTTCTGTTAACAATTCGCTGACATGCTGCTAACAATTCGCCGATGTGCTATTAACAATTCGCCGATGTGCTGCTAATAATTCGCCGACATGTTGCTAACAATTCGCCGACGCCCCCAGCCCAAACACACGTACACACATTCACACTCACACACTCAATCCCTCTTTCTATCTACATCTTCCCCTCTCTATGGGGTCGACCTGAAAGTCCCCTCCCCCCCCCCCACCCCCCAACAACCACCACCACCCTCACACACTTAGTTGAGTGCGATGGGGACCACCCGCCACAGTTGCGGACAGAGACTCTGGGGTGTGGGTGGAGAGGGGTGCTTTACTACTCTGGATGCGTGTGGAGAGGTGATGGGCCGGGGGGTCGGTGATGGAACGGGAGACCATCGGTTAGGTGTGTGTGGCAGGCCCGCACTGTAAAGGCTCGGGGGAGGGACGATGGTATCTCCAGGGTGACTCAACTCTCAAAAAGGAGGCTTACAAAATAACAAATAAAAATGGAGGACAACATGCGTGCTTATTTTTATTAAAATGATAAGAGGAATCCTGCATCGTATCCTACTCACAGTTGGAGGCACCATTTCCAAGTGAAGAATATAGTATTGTCATGGGGGTGATGAAAATGGGGAATATTGCGCCTCGAGTGGGAATCGAACCCACATCTCTTGCTAACCATTACACCACCTAGGCTCCCTAATTGGCTTCTTTTTTTTAAATTAAAAATTTTTTTTTTTATTGACGAGGTATTTACTCTGCCCATAACGTATAAGCTCCTGTCAGGGTGCTTGTTTTCAACGCTGGGCAGTTTTGACATGGAATATCTCCAAAGTTAGCCATTTAAAATAAAAGTTACTTCAAACTAAGGTAAAGTAGATTACACCGATCATCATAATGTATTTATCTCAGTAAATTGCAGAAACTCCAAAGCATCGGATTACGCAACTTTAATAAATGAATACATTTGTTTTCAATAACCAGATAACACACCACACAGCTACGTACAAGCCTATGATATGTAAATAGGAGTAGGCTAGTCTAGTAATAAGAGTAGAAAAAATAAATACATATATACCAAGAAAATCCAAAAAAACTAACATAGGCTATTAACCATACCAACCAATTATCTATCTGCTACTGACATGCAGGCAATCAAATACCCTATCAGCAGCCACTGTGTGGTAAGATAACACCAACACTACAACTGGCCAGCATTGGAAACAAGCCTGGGTACCCGGGCTTATATGCTATGGACAGTATAAATACAGCCTCAATAAAAAAAACTAAAATAAAAAGTTTTAAAAAGTTTAAACTATCCAATTGGGTTATTTCTGGGATTTATGTATATTATTTTATATGTATGCTTAAGAGACACGTACAACCAAACTGAATGGGCTGTCTACAGCCTAGTGTATACTATAAGGGAGTCTTGTCGCAAATGACGTCATAATTATGCTGGCTGGGATAGTCCGAAAAACAGACTCAAAATTGGCTGCGTGTGATTGTGAGGAGCTTGTTCTGATTGACGCCAACCTGCCCACATGGATATTCCAACAGGTAGGTGGCCAAAAGAAGAAGATAGGCTTCCAATGCGGGAGATCATGAGTTCACTTCCAGGTCGAGTTAAACCAATGACTTACAAAATTGTGTCGCTTCCTAGCTTGGCGGTTGGCATTAATAGGATAGGACAAGGACTGGTTAGCTCAGTGTCAGGATAATGTGATATCGGGTCATGGTGCTGGTGGCCTGGTCTACGAATGGGACAGCACTATAAAATCGCCATGAGTTTGTACTGTCACAAGTCGGTACCCATCCTCATATGACCTTAAATGTTGCCAGGATGTAAAAATCCAACAACCAACCAACCAAAAGTCTATTTTTAGGAGTGTGGCGTAAATCGTGACAACCATATTGGTTTTCCATACTATTGTATTGATATATTGGTTGAGCTCATCAGTATCAACTGGAGGACTGGGAAAATGGTGGTGGGAGGAGAAATGGACGGCGAATGAAGGAAGTCGTGAAAGTAGTTAGAGATAGGAGGTACAGAAGGGATGGTAAATTAGATGTAGACAAAGGATAAAGAGAAGTGGAATGGATAAGGGAGAAGAGAGGAGGTAATGGAGGGTACATTACATGGAGGAAGGGGGTGAAGAGCAGCGGAATGGGTAGGAGAAAAGGCATGAGGTAAGGGAGGGTACATTACATATAGAAAAGGGGTGAAGAGCAGTGGAATGGGTAGGAGAGAAGGCAAGAGGTAATGGAGGGTACATTGTATATAGAAAAGGGGTGAAGAGCAGTAGAATGGGTAGGAGAGAAGGCAAGAGGTAATGGAGGGTACATTGTATATAGAAAAGGGGGGAAGAGCAGTAGAATGGGTAGGAGAGAAGGCATGAGGTAATGGAGGGTACATTACATATAGAAAAGGGGTGAAGAGCAGTGGAATGGGTAGGAGAGAA
The DNA here is from genome assembly GCA_030323885.1 of Branchipolynoe longqiensis. Lineage (NCBI taxonomy): Eukaryota > Metazoa > Annelida > Polychaeta > Phyllodocida > Polynoidae > Branchipolynoe > Branchipolynoe longqiensis. The sequence goes on from CM059188.1 coordinate 34,899,714, forward strand.
GGCATGAGGTAATGGAGGGTACATTACATATAGAAAAGGGGTGAAGAGCAGTGGAATGGGTAGGAGAGAAGGCATGAGGTAATGGAGGGTACATTACATATAGAAAGGGGGTAAAGAGCAGTGGAATGGGTAGGAGAGAAGGCATGAGGTAAGGGAGGGTACATTACATATAGAAAGGGGGTGAAGAGCAGTGGAATGGGTAGGAGAGAAGGCATGAGGTAATGGAGGGTACATTACATATAGAAAAGGGGTGAAGAGCAGTGGAATGGGTAGGAGAGAAGGCATGAGGTAATGGAGGGTACATTACATATAGAAAGGGGGTAAAGAGCAGTGGAATGGGTAGGAGAGAAGGCATGAGGTAAGGGAGGGTACATTACATATAGAAAGGGGATGAAGAGCAGTGGAATGGGTAGCAGAGAAGGCATGAGGTAATGGAGGGTACATTACATATAGAAAAGGGGGGAAGAGCAGTGGAATGGGTAGCAGAGAAGGCATGAGGTAATGGAGGGTACATTACATATAGAAAAGGGGTGAAGAGCAGTGGAATGGGTAGGAGAGAAGGCATGAGGTAAGGGAGGGTACATTACATATAGAAAAGGGGTGAAGAGCAGTGGAATGGGTCGCAGAGAAGGCATGAGGTAAGGGAGGGTACATTACATATAGTAAAGGGGTGAAGAGCAGTGGAATGGGTAGGAGAGACAGCATGAGATAATGGAGGGTACATTACATATAGAAAAGGGGTGAAGAAAAGTGGAAAGAGTAGGAGAGAGATAAGCTGGGAATGAGGTAAGTGAGTGAATGGTTAAGTGAATGGGTGAATGGGTGAGTGAATGGGTGAGTGGGTGAGTGAGTGGATGAGTAGGTGAGTGGATGAGTGGTTGAGTTTGGTAAGTTGGTGGGTTAATGAATGAGTGGGCAAGTGGGTGGGTGAGTGAGTGAGTGAGTGAGTGAGTGAGTGGTGAGTGAATGAATGGGTCAGCCGGCCGGTTAGTGGGTGGGTGAATGGCTGGATCAACTGGAATGAAGAGATAGGGAACGCATATAACAGCCGGCTTAGACATGAGGAACACATAGCGCCCCCCCCCCCCCTCTAACCCTCCTCCCCTTCTCCCCCCAGAAGACCCAGAAGAGCTTGTGATTGGCTGATACTGAGTGAGGGACGCCGATGCGCCACTACGATCATAGCGGACTGTGAGGCGGCAACCACGGCCATGTTTAAGGCGAATAACCGGATACACATAAACAAACCTATGCGCATGCGCCGGCCCGCCGCCATAAGGGCGTGGCTTCCCTGCCCTATTTACGGCTCTGCGCCAAATACCATAAAAGGTCCCCTTGGTGGATATCTCCGCCTGTGTCTCTGCGGCTCAGGTTAAGACTTAAATAAATTGTTCTACAATAATCCTGCGGGCCTTCTGGTGCCTGCGTGGCCAAGAGGAAATTGGGTCTTTTGTTGCTGACAGAGACAACAGAGAGCCTCCTTCTGGATAGAGGTAGCCAGGCATGAATCACGGACTTCCGGTCGGTCTGGGTAAGGGCAATGCCCCCCCCCCCCTCTCCGTAAACCTCCCTCCTCCGCCTCTCTTGTTCTCTCTTTCTCTTTCCTCCCGGCGGATAGGTGAGAGGAGCCACCTCCCCCTCTGCCTCCCTCTCTCTTCTCTCTCTTTCCTCCCGGCGGGTAGGTAAGAGGAGCCACCTCCCCATCCACCTCTCTCTTTCTCTCTTTCTTTCCTCCTGGCGGGTAGCTAAGAGGAGTCACCTCCCCCTCCGCCTCTCTCTTTCTTTCTCTTTCCTCCCGGCGGGTAGGTAAGAGGAGTCACCTCCCCGTCTGCCTCTCTCTTTCTTTCTATCTTTCCTCCCGGCGGGTAGGAAGAGGAGTCACCGCCCCTTCCACCTCTCTCTCTCCTCTCTATTTCCTCCCGACGGGTAGGAAGAGGAGTCACCGCCCCTCAACCTCTCTCTCTCCTCTCTCTTTCCTCCCGACGGGTAGGTAAGAGGAGTCACCTCCCCCTCCGCCTCTCTCTTTCTCTCTCTTTCCTCCCGGCGGGTAGGTAAGAGGAGTCACCTCCCCTCCGCCTCTCTCTCCTCTCTCTTTCCTCCTGGCGAGTAGGTAAGAGGAGTCACCCCCCCCCCTCTGCCTCTCTCTTTCTCTCTCTCTTTCCGCCCGGCGGGTAGGTAAGAGGAGCTACCTCCCCCACAGTCTCTCTCTTTCTCTTTCCTCCCGGCCGGTAGGTAAGAGGAGTCACCTCCCCCTCTGCCTCTCTTTCTCTCTCTCTTTCCTCCCGGCAGGTAGGTGAGAGGAGTGACCTCCCCCTCCACCTCTCTCTCCTCTCTCTTTCCTCCCGACGGGTAGGTAAGAGGAGTCACCTCCCCCTCCGCCTCTCTCTTTCTCTCTCTCTTTCCTCCCGGCGCGTACGTAAGAGGAGTCACCTCCCCCTCTGCCTCTCTCTTTCCTCCTGGCGGGTAGGTAAGAGGAGACACCTCCCTATCCGCTTCTCTCTTTCTCTCTTTCTCTTTCCTCCCGGCGGGTAGGTAAGAGGAGTCACCTCCCCCTCTTCCTCTCCCTTCCTCTCTTTCTCCTTCCTCCCGGCGTGTAGGTAAGAGGAGTCACCTCCCCCTCCGCCTCTCTCTTTCTCTCTCTCTTTCCTCCCGGCGGGTAGGTAAGAGGAGTAACCTCCCCCTCCGCCTCTCTCTTTCTCTCTCTTTCCTCCTGGCGGGTAGCTAAGAGGAGTCAGCTCCCCCTCCGCCTCTCTCTTTCTTTCTCTCTCTTTCCTCCCGACGGGTAGGTAAGAGGAGTCACCTCCCCCTCTGCCTCTCTCTTTCTCTCTCTATTTCCTCCTGGTGGCTAGGTAAGAGGAGTCACCTCCCCATCTGCCTCTCTCTTTCTCTCTCTCTTTCCTCCCGGCGGGTAGGTAAGAGGAGTCACCTCCCCCTCTGCCTCTCTCTTTCTCTCTCTATTTCCTCCCGGTGGGTGTAGTGTATGTACGACGCGCGCACCCGAAACCGAAACCCTGATCGGGCCGGCAGCGCCGTCTGCGCGGAACCCAAATAAAGCATTATGAAACTAGACGTCGTTGTGTAGAGTCGGTTCATGATCATTACATGGTGTCAGAAGCGGGAAACTGAAGCAAAATGGCTCTTTCCGGGTTGAAACCCCCCGCCGCACTGAATTTGAACGAGGACTTGGCGGCTAACTGGAAAGCCTGGAGCCATTCCTACCAGATCTACGCCACAGCAGCCGGAGTGCTGAGTAGGAGCGAGAAGGTGCAGTGCTGCGTGTTTTTACACGTGGCAGGAGCAGAAGCGCAAAAAGTGCATCAAGCAATGACATTCACGGCCGCCGAAATAGACAAAATCGAACCACTCCGGGAAGCGTTCCGGATATACTGTGAAGGACGAACAAACTTGACTGTGACTCGGTACAAGTTTAACTCGTATAACCAGGGCCAAGAGACGATGGACACATACATAAGAGAAGTGCGACACCGAATCGGACACTGTCAATACGAAGGCCTAGAAGAATCATTGATGTGCGACAGACTAGTGAGCGGTGTCAAATGCAATGAGCTACGCGATCGGCTCTTAAGAACGCCGAAACTGTCTCTCAAGATGTGCGAGGAAATATGCCACCTGAGCGAACACACAGGACGACAGTTGGCAGGGGCGACAAGCGGCGAACATGCGGTGGATTACGTACGACGTGAGGATACGGCCCGCCAAACACCACGAACGTACGACTCCAGGCAGCAGCAGAGGCAACGGCCGGCCGCCAGAGGGAGCCGGGATCAAGACAGCAGACCCGGAGACGTGCGCGCAAATTGTTCATGGTGCGGGTACACTCACCGAAACGGTCGCGACGCATGCCCCGCAAAAGGCAAATCGTGCTCGGTGTGCAAAAAGATAGGACATTTCGCGAAAGTGTGCCGGGGCAAAACCACAAGCATAAACGAGATAGTCCTAAACGAACACGATGAAGACGACGAGAAGGAATTCGAAAACCCGGAATTTGACCTGTTCGTGGGAGCCATCGAGAGAGATGACAGCAAGACAAGCGATTTGTGGTTTGCCGAAATACCTGTGGGCCCCGTCAATATAAAATTCAAATTGGATACGGGCTCTGAAGCAAACATAATTCCAATGAACTTATTCAGCAGAATCAACAACGCGGAATTAAAAACATCAAGATGTCGACTCGTCACGTACTCGGGGGAAAAGATAGTGCCGAGAGGAGAAACATCGCTGCTAGTGCGGGATCAGTGGCTACGATTCCAAGTGACAGAGACAGGATGCCCCATCGTCGGCAAGGAGGCGTGCGTCCGACTACGCATCCTATCGCGCATCGACAGTGTCCAGACGGAGGAAAACAGAGACATCAGTGATTCACAGAACACGATCCGTTGTCCAGAGACCACAGCGACAAGACAGGACCTGAGCAGCTGTTCGACACAGACATCACAGTAGCAGCAATACACTTAGTACAAGGGGGCCTTAATGACATCGCAAAAGAAACAAACAAAGATAAAGTGCTAACGGAAGTAATCAAAATGGTTGAGAACGGATGGCCAGAGGATAAAAACTCAGTACCGAAATGTGTGACGCCATTCCATACGTTCCGGCACGAAATAACCAGGGCCAACGGAGTATTACTAAAAGGTAACAGAATAATAATACCCTCAGAACTGCAAAAGGAAATGTTAACAAGATTACACGAAACACACCAGGGAATAATCAAAAGTAAGCGACTAGCAAGAGAACACGTTTTTTGGCCAGGTATGCAAACACAACTAGAAGACAAAATTAAAAGATGCACGTTATGCCAACAGTACAGGAACAAGCAACACAGTGAACCATTAACGTCACATGAAATACCATGCTCACCGTTCAACAAAATAGGGGCCGATCTGTTCCAAATAGAAAATCAAACATACTTACTAATCGTAGATTACTGGTCGAAATATCCAGAAGTGGGAGAGCTACAGACAACAACTAGCAGTGCAGTGATAAAAGCAATGAAGCAAATATTTGGTCGGCACGGCATTCCAGAGAATGTAGTGTCTGACAATGGTCCACAATTCGCAGGGGAGGAATATAACAAATTCGCAGAACAATACGGATTCAAAATCACGTTTTCGAGTCCGCACTTTCCACAAAGCAACGGGCAGGCCGAAAGGCATATCCAAACAGTAAAGAAAATGATAAAAAAAGGCCATGACAGAGTCAAAAGACTACAACCTGTTCCTGCTAAACTACAGAAACACTCCGCTGGCAGACATAGACGCATCGCCAGCGCAAATGCTAATGAGTAGAAAGCTACGTTCGAAACTGCCAACAACAGCACAACAATTAAAACCCAAAGTAACTAGAGTAGCAAAACAACAAATCAGAAATGTACAAATTAAACAAAAACAACGCTACGACCGCCATGCAGGGAAGAATCACAACATCATACAGGCCGGACAATACGTGCGGTATCTAACCCACAAAGGGAAATGGGCCCAAGGGGTGATAGAAAAGGCGGGCGACAACGAGACAAGAAAATACGTAGTACGCAACAACAAAAATCATAACCTAGTACGAAACCGAAAACATATATTCCAGACAAAGGAAAATAATCAGAACATTGAACAACTCAACCCGCACACACAACACGGGTCCCAAACTGATAAAGCCAGTGAGAACGCGTCACAAAGCCCATACACAACGAGATACGGACGAAAAGTAAAACCGCCACAAAGGCTAGCGTATCAGTAGGTAATAAACATGTCACGCGTATCGGCAACGCGACAGCGACCCACATCTACGACGAGATGCACATGTGCGCAAATGAATGCACAAGGTCACACGGTTGGTACGTACAGACACAAAGTCAAACATTATTAGATACCAATATATACAATGTTATAAATGTGCATGCGCTAAATGTTAGCCTCTCTCTTTCTCTGTCTCTTTCCTCCCGGTGGGTAGGTAAGAGGAGTCACCTCCCCCTCCGCCTCTCTCTTTCTCTCTCTTTCCTCCCGGCGGGCAGGAAGAGGAGTCATCGCCCCCTCCACCTCTCTCTCTCCCCTCTCTTTCCTCTCGGCGGGTAGGTAAGAGGAGTCACCTCACCTCCGCCTCTCTCTCTCCTCTCTCTTTCCTCCCGGCTGGTAGGTAAGAGGAACCACCTCCCCCTCCGCCTCTCTCTTTCTATCTCTCTTTCCTCCCGGCGGGTAGCTAAGAGGAGTCACCTCCCCCACCGCCTCTCCCTTTCTCTCTCTTTCCTCCCGGCGGGTAAGAAGAGGAGTCACCGCCCCCTCCGCCTCTCTGTTTCTCTCTCTCTTTCCTCCCGGTGGGTAGGTAAGAGGAACCACCTCCCCCTCCGCCTCTCTCTCTCCTCTCTCTTTCTCTTTCCTCCCGGCGGGTAGGTAAGAGGAACCACCTCACCCTCCGCCTCTCTCTTTCTCTCTCTTTCCTCCCGGTGGGTAGGTAAGAAGAACCACCTCCCCCTCACCCTCTCCCTTTCTCTCTTCGCTCTATTTCCTCCCGGCGGGTAGCTAAGAGGAGTCACCTCCCCATCCGCCTCTCTCTTTCTCTCTTTCTCTTTCCTCCCAGCGGGTAGGTAAGAGGAGTCACCTGCCCCTCCGCCTCTCTCTTTCTCTCTCTCTTTCGTCCCGGCAGGTAGGTAAGAGGAGTCACCTCCCCCTCTTCCTCTCCATTCCTCTCTTTCTCTTTCCTCCACCTCTCCCTTTCTCTCATTTTCCTCCCGGCGGGTAGGTAAGAGGAGTCCCCTCCCCCTCCGCCTCTCCTTTCTCTCTTCTTTCTCTTTCCTCCCGGCGGGTAGATAAGCCGAGTCACCTCCCCCTCCGCCTTTCCCTTTCTCTCTTCTTTTTCTTTCCTCCTGGCGGGTAGGTAAGAGGAGCCACCTCCCCTTCTGCCTCTCTCTTTCTCTCTTTCTCTTTCCTCCCGGTGGGTATGTGGGATGAGCCTGTCTAAAAGCCCACTCACCCATGTCCTTATTACTTAGGGGGCATTTCTTACCGGTGTAGCCCTATCTGGCAGTGAATGGCATGATATTAGGACGCGGCTGATTGCGGAGATTTGTTCCGACAGGAGGGATGTTATTGCACGGCTGACATGCTGTCAGTGTTGATTTCACTTCTGACTGGCAGGTTGTATCAGTAGAATTCGGACTGAACTGATGGATTGATTGATTTAAGTCCAGTCACGGAATCGTGGGATCGGACACGGTGACCGAATCTGTAAGAGTACAAGTTTCCTCTGCGAAAGTTCGGGGTTAGAGTCCCAGTTGAGTCAAACCAATGACTTACCAAATTTATACTTATCACTACCAAGCCTGTTGCTCAGCATTAATAGGATAGCACAAGGACTGGTTAGCTCAGTGTCAGGATAATGTGACTGAGTGGGAAATATGGTCATGGTGCTGGCAGCTTGTTCTCCCAGTGGGGCAGCACTATAAAGTTGGCATGAGTGTGCACTGTCACAAGTCGGTACCCGTCCTGATGTTACCTTAGATGTTGCTAGGATGTAAAACAACAAACAAACAGAGTGCCCACTGTCACAAGTCGGTACCTATCCTGATATGATCTTAGATGTTGCCAGGATGTAAAACCCAAACCATCAAAGAAAACGGAATCATGTTGCCAAAATTTAATAGGGGCAGTCACGTGACCAGTACAACTTTACTTATTCGCAATTTTCATGATCGAATATGGCTATTCATGGTATCTGTCTTGAAGCAACCTTTTTCTCTGGGAGTTATTTAGATAGAGCCCAACCGGTAGAGGCTGGGGCTATTGGCGTCACCTTTAAGTGTAGTGTGGACGTACATATTCCGGTGTTGCAGTTTCCGCAGCACGCCAGTTTGCGAGGGACACATACATTCAAATGCATTGTCAATGGCCATGAGCAAATCTTCATATAGAAGAAGTGAAATATCTCTACAACCACACCACCAAAAACAAATCCCTTGGTACTCATATAGAAAACATGTGTACCAAAAAAATTATATTAAATTGATAAGGGTAGGGTTCTGGATTTCTATTAATTTTGAATAAAGCTAATGTTTTGCACTGCGCGCACCGTCAAACTCAAGGCATTGTCAATGGTCATGAGCAAGCTTCATACAGAAAATACAGAAAAAGTGAAATCCTGCGATATACAGTTTCTATATTATATTTCCTAGAATTATAGTTTGGGATTAATATTAATAAGATTAAAGCTGCATAGTAGTCCGATGAAGCATTATATTTTCAAAAACAAAACACTCTCATAGATTTGATTCTCCATCTGTAAAATAGATACTGATGCACTTATTAAGCATTGTTGCCACACACTGAATCAATTTAATATAACATGTTACTGCAGAAGCCTATGATATCAGAGTTTTGGCGTGCTTGACAAAATTAATGTGGTATGTTTGAACTTCAAATATCTGAAAGGTTAGCTATTTAAAATAAAAGTTACTTCAAACTGATGTAAGGTAGATAATAATCAATTCAATGTATTCGTCTCAGAAAAATTACTTACTTACGCCTACCGCCCAACTTTGGGCATAGGACACAAACAAGGGCTCTCCAGTTATCCCGGTCCTGGGCCATCTTCTCCAGCTGTCTCCATGTATGGCCAGATCTCTTCACATCTGCCTTCAGGTCATGGCGCCAGCTGTTTCTTGGATTGCCTCTCTTCCTTTTCCCCTGTGGATTCCAGGAGAGGCCATGTCTTGCGGTGTCGGATGCAGGCTTGCGAAGGGTATGGCCAACCCATCTCCTGATGGTGTTTGGCCAGCGTACTCTTAGGATTCGTCTGAGACAGGTGTTGATAAAGGACTGGATTTTCTTCATGGTGGTGACCGTTGTTCTCCAAGTCACTGCACCATACAGAAGAACAGACCTTACCATGGAGCAAAAGATCCTGATCTTGGTGTTCCTAGGCAGCTCTGAGCATCCCCAGACATTCTTCAGCTGATGGAAAGCTGCCCTTGCCTTTCCAATCCGAACCCTCACATCAGCATCAGAAAAATTACTAAAACTCAAAACCAACCGACTATGCCACTTTAACTAGCCTTAGAGGGAGAGACTATTCTGGGAATGTATTTATGTAGTTCTCCTTCTGGTGCATCGCGATTAATACTGATTGATTACTTTAATTTCAGAATCTACTTCACCCTTCTATATAAACCATGTAAATACAAATTTAAAAGTGTGTATATATCTAGATACCTGTAACACTTACGGTCAGAACACCAGGACTACGGCACTGGCAAAAGATATATATGAATCAAATTAATTTACACACAAAAAGTAATTAGTTAACAAGTGCCCACAACTATGAATAAAGGAGAAGTTCGCACTGATGTGAGCCGTATAGGAATGGAAGAAGAAACTAAAGAAATACAGGACGAACAAAAGAAGGGGAGGATGAAGATAGTCGAAGAAGCGAGGAAAAGGTGGGAGAATAGGGGGAAGGGGAGAAAGGGGAAGAAAGGAAGGGGTAGGAAAAGTGTACGGTGGAGCGGAAGAAATCATCCGTGAAGTCTTACCTCGCTCCTCTTGAAGTATGTGAAGCACCATCAGTGCTAGCTTACTTGTTGGGTGAGCAGTGATCTTTCCTGACCTGTTTCCGTCACTCCGACAACGAGGGTCTCAGTCACCCCACAAACTCCAGGATCTCAGTCGCCCCACAAACTCCAGGGTCTCGGTCGCCCCACGATCATGAATACCGACCTCCATAGATTTGATTTCTTTTTTAATAAACTTCACCTTTAAATTTCATATTAACCGTCTCTGTCTTGTGTCCGAGTGAATGAATTGTGCATGTTGGCGGAGGCTAACGTGTGTAATTTGCTAACGAGCCAATGTCCTTCTCTGCTTTCCTCTGTTCAACACTCCCCCTGATCTGTTCATTTGCTGTCCTGGCACTGTGCTTGCAACTTCAGTTCAACACCCACCCACCCTCTTTCTCTTGGGGTGACCGCTGATCTTTCCTGACCTGTTTCCGTCACTCCGGTGATCGATGCTGAACTGTCACTCGGTCATTTACAGCCTTCAGTCATCCTCATGACTAGAACAACCAGGTTCTCAGTCGCCCCACAAACTCCAGGGTCTCAGTCGCCCCACAATCATGAATACCGCCCTCCATTGGTTTGATTTCTTTGAAGAGAGAAAAGGAGAAGATGGAGAGGAATTGGAGGCAGGAGATGAATAGGAGAAGAGAAGGATGGAGAAGAATAGAGAAGAATAGGGGAAGGGAAGCAATATAGGAGGAACGGTAGGAAGGGGAGAAATAGAAGGAATAGGGGGGGCAGGAATGGGGTTAATAGGAGGAAGAGATGGGGATGGATGGGAGGAAAGAGGGGGGAAGGGGAGGAAGGAGAGGAAGGGGAGGAAGGGAGAGGAAGGGGGAGGAAGGGGAAGAGAAGGGGAGGAAGGGGATGAAGGGAGGAAGGAGAGGAAGGGGAGGAAGGAGAGGAAGGGGAGAAGGAAGGGGAGGAAGGAGAGGAAGGGGAGGAAGGAGAGGAAGGGGAGGAAGGGGGAGGAAGGGGGAGGAAAGGAGGAGGAAGGGGAGGAAGGAGAGGAAGGGGAGGAAGGGGAGGAAGAAGAGGAAGGGGAGGAAGGGGAGGAAGGGGAGGAAGGGGAGGAAGGGGAGGGAAGGAGAGGAAGGGGAGGAAGGAGAGGAAGGGGAGGAAGGGGAGGAAGGAGAGGAAGGGGAGGAAGGAGAGGAAGGGGAGGAAGAGGGGAGGAAGAAGAGGGAAAGGGGAGGAAGGGGAGGAAGGGGAGGAAGGAGAGGAAGGGGGGAAGGAGAGGAAGGGGAGGAAGGGGAGGAAGGGGAGGAAGGGGAGGAAGGAGAGGAATAGAGGTCTCCGAGGAAATGGGTGAATAGGAGGGCGTGTAGGATGGGGGGTGGTGCTGGGAAGTAAGAGGAGCAATAGGAGAAAGGGGAGGATGGTGAGGTTTAGAAAGGAGGGGTTGGAGAGGATGGGAGGCGACAGAGAGAAACCAGAATGAAGCCCAGGGATGAATGTGGAGAAAGGAGGATGGAGAGGGAGGAGGGGGAATGGAATGGAGGAGGTGGAAGGGGAGGAAGGGGAAGACAGGGAGTGGAATAGCACGAAGAGAGAATGAGGAGGAGGGGAGGGTTAGAAAGGGGAGGGTAGGGGAGGAATATGGGGAAGGGAGGACGGGGATGAAGGGCTAGGGGGGAAGTGGGATAGGCCTAAGTAGGGAGGGAAGGAATGGAAGGAGTAGAAGTGAAAAGAAAGCGAAGGGAAAGAAGGGAAAGAAAGCAAAGAACGCACGGGAAGGAAATGGAATAAGAAGATTTGAAAACACTACTCATTTGTTTTACCCGTACACTGAAATCTATGTCTGGCTGGATGTTCATGTCCTGGTGCTTGCTGGTGGTATGGCATCCCAGCGTGGCAGCACTATTAAACCATCATGAGTGCGCACTGTCACGAGTCGATGTGTCACCTGTATGTGAACTTAATGTGTTGATAAGATATAAATCCCAATAAAACTAATAACCAAATCCACGCGGTACCATTCTCCAGTCGCGGAGGCCCGAATGAGAGATTTAAAATGGCTCTTTGTCCTTCAATAATGTTTGCTTTAGGCTGAGTGTAGGAGTTCCTCTGGTGCAACATTTATTACGTGCAAAAGCCCTTGTCATATTGGGATTTTCTTCTCCATGAATCTGGGTAAAAATAAATTAATGACTTTCCTGTTTGAGATTGCTTGTACAGAACAGTGTATTTTAACGGTGGACTGGTTATTTTTTGTTTTTTTAGTGTTCTTTTAGTGTTCTTTTTTTGGCTGGATGGATTCACAAAGTTACCACTGATTCGAAGAGATGGCTCGCAGAGGGAGCCAATCAAATCACGCCGGAAGAGGTTATACTTCTCGCGTGAACCTGAGCAACTGCGCGACTTAAAGGCTGCATCGTTCGATGCAAGTGTAGTAGTCTGCACTGACCTTTCAGGCAAGGAGCCACATAGACAGGTAGGCGGGAGTAGTGTGGTGACATCAGGGATCCTAAGTGGTGTAATGGTTAGCACACTGGCAATGCAAGAGATGTGCGTTCAATTCCTGCTGTAGGCACAATATTTCCCATTTTCATCACCCCCACGACACTGGTTGCTGTGATCACAATCCTGCACAAGCCTTGCTCTGTATGGTTGTTGATCCTACCATATGTATGTGTATAATGTGCATTGCCTGTATGATATGTATGTATGTAATTGTAAGCATTAAATGACCATTTAAGAGACTTACAATTCCAGGAGCATGAGTGTAGTAGTCTGCACTGACCTCTCAGGCAAGGAGCTGCATGGACAGGTACACGTGAGTAGGATGGTGACATCAGAGATCCTAGGTGGTGTAATGGTTCCCACACTGGCCCAGAATGCAAGATTTCAAAACGAAAACACTTAACTAGATTTGATTTTACATATCTCACTTAGATACCGGGCACTCGTTAAATATTTATTGATCCATAGCAAGAATACTAAGTCAATTTAATAGAACCTGTCCCTGCTAAAGCCAATGATGTGTATCATTATGCTGTGAATGCCAAAATGAATTTTGTATCAATTCAATTAAATTCTTTTATTTTAACTCTCTGCAAGGTATGTTTACAATAAACTGAGGTGATATAATAAATGCATATAAATTCCTTACAGGCAGAAAGGATCCCAGAAAAGCGATGCTTATCTAGCTGGTTTACATGATGTGAATGAACAAATGATGACAATAACAAATGATTAAACTTAAGCTATATTTTTAACTAATGATTATGATGAGATACTGATGCGACTCTTCACAGTTAGTAAAAAACAAAGTAATGATAGGAATATTATATGTATATTGTGTCATGGATTCATGTACTTACATGCAGTATCAGTAGTTATTTTGCATGTATGTTAATAGTGGTAAATCTTATGTTCTTTGCCATAGCCACTTGATATTTTAAATTATGCGACTAGTTAATGACAACTATGTCCTATTATATATATTCTTTACTGGTAATTGATTTAGTATGCATTGAGATAGCCTATCTTTAGTTTTTTACAGAAGTTTTTCATAGTTTTAAGGTTTCTAGTTTCTACTGGAATTGAGTTCCTGATATTGGTTCCTTAGTTGTTTTTATTTTAAATATTTTCAAAGTTAGAATTTATTTTGAGCATATTAAAGTAGATTATTATGATCAACCGAATATAATCATCTCGAAAAAGAAATATGACAGAAACTCAAATCTATTGGATTGTGCAACTTTAAGTTTGGAGACGTACGCATACTGTGATTTCACGTGGGAAATCAAGTCACGTGATGTAGTGAATTAACTAGTGAGAACAAAGAGGACTGTTGAACCGACTATCCTGCATAATTCACACCATTATCTCAGAAGGCTGCTTATCTATTTTCAGCGCATAAAACAAATGGATAAGGAACAAAAGGTTGGTTAGTTGGTTGTTGGAGTTTTACGTTCTGGTAACATCTAAAGTCATAGCAGCATTGGTACCGACTTGTGACAGTGCGCATTCATGGCGACTTTATAGTGCTGCCCCACTGGGAGACCAGGTCACCAATACCATGACCTAATATCCCACTCAGTCACATTATCATGACACTGAGCATACCAGTCCTTGTCCTATCCTAATAATGCAGAGCGGCTGGCTAGGAAGTGACAAGTATCAATTTTTAAGTCATCTGTTTGACTTGACCAGGGTTCGAACCCGTGGGTGAATGAGTTTGTCGGGGGGCAGGGAGCGCTCATTCACAGTCATTGCTGGAGACACAAAGGTTGGTTGGTTGTTGGAGTTTTTCACCTCACTACACACCTAATCAACGGCCAGCCAATCAGGTGCCCGCATTCCCAGCACGCGTGGAACCCCGCATGGATCGTGCCACTCATCCCAGACAGTCCTCTTCAGCCAGACAGGATGGCCGAATGAGTTGAGTGTCCGTCTCCCACTTTGGTAGATCCCTGGTCGAGTCAAACCAATGACTTACAAATTTATACTTGTCGCTTCCCACCCAGGCACTCGGCATTTTTAGGATAGGGTGAGGACTGGTTGGCTCAGTGTCAGGATAATATGACTGAGTGGGATATCAGGTCATGGTGCTGGCGGCCTGGACTCTCGCTGGGGAAGCACTATAAAGTCCACATGAGTTTACACTGTCACAAGTTGGTGCCCATCCTGATATGACCCGAGATGTTGCCAGGATGTAAAACTCCAACAACCAACCAACCAGTCCTCACCAGACGGCCACCCTCCCCACACCAAAACTGGCAGGATTTGGCTACGTTGCTGTTGTTGTTTGTTGGGGTTTTACATCCTGGCAACACCTAAGGTCATTCCAGAATGGATATGGACTTGTGATAGTGCACAGTCATAGTGACTTTATAGTGCTGCCCCAATGGGAGACCAGGTCGCTGGCACCATAACCTTATATCCCATTGAGTCACATTATCCTGGTATTGAGCTAACCAGTCCTTGTTGTGCGCCAAGCTACGTAGCAACAAGTTTCAATTTTGTAAGTCATTGGTTTGACTCGGCCGGGATTCTAACTCCTTACCGTCCACCCAGGAAGCCTGCGCTCTTACCGATTCAGCCACCACATCCAGTTGAATCCCTTTGAAACTGTATACTTAGATGGTTTTGAGTTTCTGCCATTTTTTAAAAAAAAGATAAATATAATAGGTAATCATTATAAACTACCTTACTTTTAGTTTGAAGTTACTTTTTTTTATTATTATAAATGGCGATCTTTGGAAATATTTGAAGTGAATATATTTCAAATTTACTTTTCGCAACCATGTCAATATTCTGACACCATAGACTTCAACAGTAACCGGTTATATTACATTGACCCCAGTATTCCCTTCTGTGCAGCAACAAGTGTTTAATAAATGCACGAGTATGATCTAACTTCTAAGCCGACTATGTCAAGATCAAATTCAGGGATTTCCAACCATGTCAATATTCTGACACCATAGACTTCAACAGTAACCGGTTCTATTACATTGACTCAGGATTCCCTTCTGTGTAGCAACAAGTGCTTAATAAATGCACGAGTATGATCTAACTTCTAAGCCGACTATGTCAAGATCAAATTCAGGGATTTCCAACCATGTCAATATTCTGACACCATAGACTTCAACAGTAACGGATTCTATTACATTGACTCAGTATTCCCTTCTGTGTAGCAACAAGTGCTTAATAAATTCACGAGTATGATGTAACTTCTAAACCGACTATGTCAAGATCAAATTCAGGAATTTCCAACGATATCAATATTCTGACACCATAGCCTTCAACAGTAACCGGTTCTATTACATTGACTCAGTATTCCCTTCTGTGCAGCAACAAGTGTTTAATAAATGCACGAGTGTGATGTAACTTCTAAGCCGACTATGTCAAGATCAAATTCAGGGATTTCCAACGATATCAATATTCTGACACCATAGACTTCAACAGTAACCGGTTCTATTACATTGACTCAGTATTCCCTTCTGTGCAGCAACAAGTGCTTAATAAATGCACCAGTATGATGTAACTTCTAAGCCGACTATGCCAAGATCAAATTCAGGGATTTCCAACCATGTCAATATTCTGACACCATAGACTTCAACAGTAACAGATTCTATTACATTGACTCAGTATTCCCTTCTGTGCAGCAACAAGTGTTTAATAAATGCACGAGTATGATCTAACTTCTAAACCGACTATGCCAAGATCAAATTCAGGGATTTCCAACCATGTCAATATTCTGACACCATAGACTTCAACAGTAACCTGTTCTATTACATTGACTCAGTATTCCCTTCTGTGCAGCAACAAGTGCTTAATAAATTCACGAGTATGATGTAACTTCTAAACCGACTATGTCAAGATCAAATTCAGGGATTTCCAACGATATCAATATTCTGACACCATAGCCTTCAACAGTAACCGGTTCTATTACAATTGACCTCAGTATTCCCATTCTGTGCAGCAAACAAGTGCTTCAATCAATATGCACACAGTGTATGATGTAACTTCTAAGCCGACTATGCCAAGATCAAATTCAGGAATTTCCTTTAGTTTAGAAAAGCCTATGCTTTCATCGCATGAAGCAGCTTTAAGTCAAGGTGCATTATCTTCAATTACATTTGGGCGTTTGAATAATTCAATCCTCCCCTGAGTTCATTCTAAGGCGGTTAAGTGAATATGTTAAGCCTGCGCAGTAACTCAACAGACCCACTTCCGGTTAATTACCGACCAACCAAGTCAGTCATGGGTTAAACGAGCGGAGCAGCTCTCCTAACGGTAGAACCATTATCACAAACACATGGCAAATCTGTGTCAGGATCTGAGATGCTTTTTTTCTTTAATATTAAAGATTTCTTTTGTCAAAGGAGACATTCTATCCCGCTTTTATTTCTTAATTTAAGCCTATATCAGAATTAAAAGACACGATTCCAGATATAATGAGACTGTTTCAAAAGGTGACTCATTCAAACTATTTTTAAGGCCCTGGAACTGCTCAAAAATCAAATATATATATATTTGATACATTGATATATATATATAGATATCGATTTATATAATATATATTAAAACATTAGACTATATCAATATTAAAAGAAACGATTCCAGAGACTGTCTAAAAAGGTGACTCATTCAAACTGTTTTCAAGGCCCTGGAAGTACTCAAAAATCAAATATATATATATTTGATATATTGATATATATATATATATAGATATCGATTTATATAATTTATATTAAAACATATTAGGCTATATCAGAATTAAAAGAAACGATCCAGAGACTGTCTCAAAAGGTGACTCATTCAAACTGTTTTCAAGGCCCTGGAAGTACTCAAAAATCAAATATATATATATTTGATATATTGATATATATAGATATCGATATATATCATATATACTCAAACATATTAGACTATATCAGAATTAATAGAGACGATTCCAGATATAATGACTTTGTGTCAAAGGGAGACAGAAGACTCATGGTAACTTTATCATATTGCCCACTGGAAGACCATGTCATTGGCACCATGTCATAATACCCCACTCAGTCACATAACATCTTGACACTGATAAAACTAGTCATTTCCCTTTCCTATTAATGCCAAGCACCAGGCGAGGTAGCGTCAAGTATCAAGTTTGTAAGTCATTGGTTTGGCTCAAAGTTCGAACCCATGACCTTTTGCATGGAAAGCTAGCCAGCACATTTACCGATTCTGCCACCCCATCTGAGGAGACTGTCTCAAAATGTGATAATTAATATGGTCCATTGTCTCAAAAGCTGATAACTAATATGGTCCACTGTAACATCAACATCCTATCTGTTTATGACTCAAATATGCATTTGCTCAGGATAATCTGATTTGTTTGTTTTTTAACACAGTGTTTCATACTCTCAATAGAAAGTCATATCATGACAGGTACAAACTTGTGGCAGTACACATTCGTGGCGACTTTATAGTGCTGTCCCACTGTGAGACCGAGCCACCAGCAAGAACAATGACCACAATTATTGTCATTTTCACTGAGTGAATAATTTCCATTTGTGATGTTCTTATTCAGATCCCTCCACTCTGCCATTTGCTTTGCGTTGTTGCTTTGCATGGGGTTTTCTTCTCAAGCTAAATGATTGCAAAATGATTCAAATTGATTGGTTTGTTAGAGTTTTACGTCCTAGCAGTATCGAAGGTCATATCAGGACAGTGATTGAAGTAAAGAAAATAGTAGACATGAATTCGACGAAGTTAACACGATTTTGAAATCAATAAAAACAAATATTTCCCATTTTTTCTAATATGTAAATAGTCCAAAATAAAATAAAATGTGCATCAGTGGTGAAGACCACACTGCATGTCAATCGGAGACAACGTTCGGGGCACTGTCAGATCTTCTTGTGACAGGCACATGACAAAGCAAACCTGTACGAGTCAAGTCGATTCTTACAACGTGACCTGAAGTGACCTGAAGTGACCTGAAGTGACCTGTTCTGAGACAGTAGGCGGCATCTAAAGCTGGACAGAACTGAAAGAGTCCCCCCCCCGTCTAAGTCCGCCAGCCCTGGTCATCAAAGCCCACCTTGGACGAGGCTTTTCAGTTCCTGGTTTGCGTGGTAGGTAAGCAGTTGTAAGGGGGGGGGGGGGGTCTGAGAGGTGGGCTGGGGAGGGAGGGATCCAATCAGGTGGGTGGTGGAGTGAACTATGGAGTGGTGGAATGGTGGGTGGAGAGTGTGGTGTGCGGGTGGGGCAGGGAGGTGGGGCTCGGAGATGGTGGATTGTGGCTGTTGTGACCTGGTGGGGCAGTGGGGCATCGGGTGGTGATTGCAGTGTGTAGTGAGGTGATGGGTGGTGACTATGGTGCCCAGGTGGGGCGCAGAAGCGGAGGTGGCGGTGGTGTGGGGCGGGGAGGTGGGATAGTGCGTGGTGGGGTGGTGGCGGTGATTGGTGGTGGGTTGTGAGTGGTGGGGTGGTGGGTCCATGAGGTGGTGGGGTGATTGTTGGTGGGTTGTGAGTGGTGGGCTGGTGGGTCCATGAGGTGGTGGGGTGATTGGTGGTGGCTTGTGAGTGGTGGGGTGGTGGGTCCATGAGGTGGTGGGTTGATTGGTGGTGGGTTGTGAGTGGTGGGGTGGTGGGTCCATGAGGTGGTGGGATGATTGGTGGTGGGTGGTGAGTGGTGGGGTGGGGTGGTGGGTCCATGAGGTGGTGGGTGATTGGTGGTGGGTGGTGAATGGTGGGGTGGTGGGTCCATGAGGTGGTGGGGTGATTGGTGGTGGGTGGTGAGTGGTGGGGTGGGTGTGGTCATGAGGTGGTGGGGTGATTGGTGGTGGGTTGGTGAGTGGTGGGCTGGTGGGTCCATGAGGTGGTGGGGTGATTGGTGGTGGGTGGTGAGTGGTGGGTGGTGGGTCCATGAGGTGGTGGGGTGATTGGTGGTGGGTTGTGAGTGGTGGGTAGTGGGTCCATGAGGTGGTGGGGTATTGGTGGTGGGTGGTGAGTGGTGGGGTGGTGGGTCCATGAGGTGGTGGGTGATTGGTGTTGGGTTGGTGAGTGATGGGTGGTGGGTCCATGAGGTGGTGGGGTGATGGTGGTGGGTGGTGAGTGGTGGGGTGGTGGGTCCATGAGGTGGTGGGGTGATTGGTGGTGGGTTGTGAGTGGTGGGGTGGTGGGTCCATGAGGTGGTGGGGTGATTGGTGGTGGGTGGTGAGTGGTGGGGGTGGTGGGTCCATGAGGTGGTGGGGTGAGTGGTGGTGGGTGTGGTGGGGTGAGTGGTGGTGGGTTGTGAGTGGTGGGCTGGTGGGTCCATGAGGTGGTGGGGTGATTGGTGGTGGGTGGTGAGTGGTGGGCTGGTGGCTCCATGAGGTGGTGGGGTGATTGGTGGTGGGTTGTGAGTGGTGGATTGGTGGGTCCATGAGGTGGTGGGGTGATTGGTGGTGGGTTGTGAGTGGTGGGGTGGTGGGTCCATGAGGTGGTGGGATGATTGGTGGTGGGTTGTGAGTGATGGGGTGGTGGGTCCATGAGGTGGTGGGGTGATTGGTGGTGGGTGGTGAGTGGTGGGGTGGTGGGTCCATGAGGTGGTGGGGTGATTGGTGGAGGGTTGAGAGTGGTGGGGTGGTGGGTCCATGAGGTGGTGGGGTGAGTGGTGGTGGGTGGTGAGTGGTGGGGTGGTGGGTCCATGAGGTGGTGGGGTGATTGGTGGTGGGTTGTGAGTGGTGGGCTGGTGGGTCCATGAGGTGGTGGGGTGATTGGTGGTGGGTTGTGAGTGGTGGGGTGGTGGGTCCATGAGGTGGTGGGGTGATTGGTGGTGGGTGGTGAGTGGTGGGGTGGTGGGTCCATGAGGTGGTGGGGTGATTGGTGGTGGGTTGTGAGTGGTGGGCGTGGTGGGTCCATGAGGTGGTGGGGTGATTGGTGGTGGGTGGTGAGTGGTGGGCTGGTGGGTCCATGAGGTGGTGGGGGGATTGGTTGTGGGGTGGTGAGTGGTGGGCTGGTGGGTCCATGAGGTGGTGGGGTGATTGGTGGTGGGTTGTGAGTGGTGGGGTGGTGGGTCCATGAGGTGGTTGGGTGATTGGTGGTGGGTGGTGAGTGGTGGGGTGGTCGGTCCATGAGGTGGTGGGGTGATTGGTGGTGGGTTGTGAGTGGTGGGGTGGTGGGTCCATGGGGTGGTGGGGTGATTGGTTGTGGGTTGTATGTGGTGGGGTGGTGGGTCCATGAGGTGGTGGGGTGATTGGTGGTGGGTTGTGAGTGGTGGGGTGGTGGGTCCATGAGGTGTTGGGGTAATTGGTGGTGGGTTGTGAGTGGTGGGGTGGTGGGTCCATGAGGTGGTGGGGTGATTGGTGGTGGGTTGTGAGTGATGGGGTGGTGGGTCCATGAGGTGATGGGGTGATTGGTGGTGGGTGGTGGGTGGTGAGTGGTGGGGTGGTGGGTCCATGAGGTGGTGGGGTGATTGGTGGTGGGTTGTGATTGTCATGGGACATGGGTTCGTGAATGGCGGTGGGGGGGGATTTGTTGTGGGTTGTGATTGTGGTGGGATTGTGGGTACGTGAGGTGGCGGGGTGATTGGTAGTGGTTGGGAGGGTGACTGTGGTCTGCTGGTGGGGCGATGAGGCAGTGATGTATTGAGGTGGTGTGTGGTGACTGGTGAGATGGCGGGGCGGTGAGAGAGTGAGGTGGGAGCTTGAGGGGGCCGTGTAGTGGTGGAGTGAGTAGTGTGGTTCTAGATCAGGGATTGTAGTGTTATGAGTGGTGCCGTGGCCAGACACATGTGCAGTGAAGTCATACATTTAGCAATGGAAGCATCTTTCCACAACACCGGTAAATATAGTACGTCATTTCACCAAATACATGGAAGTCATTTTCATTAGTATGAAACTGAATTGAATTTAAAGCAAAATAACGTTACATAAACAAGGAAATAGTGTCATCTTTTAGCTGAAGGCATCTCCAATAGGTGCAAAATCTTTAGTTGCATCCTACCGGGCGCCATGGCCGAATCGGTAGAACGTGGGCCTCGCGAGTGTGAGATCAGGGGCCGTATGCAGGTGTCGGTGTTACGGCTCCAAAACACGTTTAGCGCAGGATTTCCCGTTTAGCGGCGGGATTTCCAGTTTAGGGAGCAAGATTCCGTATGCAGGAAGCGGTGTTACGCTAACACCGCGCGTTTACACTAAACCCGTTTCATAGCAGGTTTACGGTCGGTGTTAGCGTACGGTCCTACCCAAATCTATTCAATGCTGTCATATTTAACAGAATTACATACGCAATAAGTGAAATATGATTAAATTAACCCTAAATTCGAAGCAATATTAACGCTGCCGCCGTAACGGCGGAGATATTAATACTTATATTTTCGAATCGACGAACGTAAAGTAAACAAATCGCCGCCGTCGCGACCGCCACGTCGACGTCGACATCCATACTGGCCGACGTCTACGCATTGGCGGCAATGTATTAGCGATTTGTTTAGTTTACGCTCGTCGATTCGAAAATATAACCGTTAATATCGCCGCCGTTACGGCCGCAGCGTTAATATTGCTTTGAATTTATGGTTAATTTCATCAAATTTCACTTATTGCGTATCTAATTCTGTTAAATATGATAGCATTTAATATATTTAAGCCTAATATATGGGTAGAGACCCAGAGGGAATTCCCAAATCTATAAATAATTTCACGTTTAGCTAACACTGGCCGTTTAGGCGCTCCTGCATACCACTTGACATATTTCGCCCGGTCGGTGTTAGCTATACGCGTTTAGCAGCTAACCTAAAACTCGCGTAACACCGTTTCCTGCATACGGCCCCTGGAGTTCACTTCCCAGTCGAGTCAAACTAATTACTTATAGAATTGATACTTGTCCCTTCCTAGCCAGGCACTCTGCATTATTAGGATAGGACAAGGACTGGTTGGCTCAGTGTCAGGATAATGTGACTGATTGGGACATCATGTCTTGGTGCTGGTGGCCTGGTCTCCCAATGGGGCAGCAATATAAAGTCACCATGAGTGCAAACTGTCACAAGTCGGTACCCATCCTGATATGAGCTGTAAAACCCCAACAACCACCCAACCGAATACATGAAAATAATGTTATTAGTATAACACTGAATTGAATTAAAAAAACAAAATAGCATTACACAAACAAAGAAATAGCGTAAGTCATCTTTCATCTGAAGGCATCTCCAATAGATGCAACATCTTTAGTTGCATCCTAATAAAGTGCCTGTCACACTATGCCGGATTGAGCAACAGACAGAATTGTCTAGTCCGGTGGTTTTTGGGTATGATAAGTATCAAAATGTATTAAAATGTGTCAAAATGTTGCAATATCGGGTCAAAGGCCGCCGGACGAACAGACATGAACCGGACATGAAACGTACATCAACGGATAGCCAATGGACGATAAGCAGACTAAACAAACTCAAACCGGACAAGCACCATAGACATCAATCCGGCACCATCCGTTACAAGTTTTGTGCATGTTCAAAACTTGTAACGGATCAGGCCGGATATCAATGGAAATCAATGGATATACAACAGATATGCAAAGGACACAAACCAGACTTTGCCAGATGTCATCAGACTTTGTTTGGTTCCTTTCCGTTTCCCCGATCCGGTGATGTGTGACAGAGCCTTTAGGGACACACAAAAACGGACACACCAGGCATAGAATCTCGGACCTGAACATGTGCACTACAGCATCCGACCATCTCCCTATACTACTATGGCTGCACTCCGCGCCACTAATAGTAATACTAGTTACTACTACAGTAAAACTTCTCTAATCGACCACCTCCACAGATCCACCACTCCCCTATATCGATCGCTTTATTTGGCTCCCAAACAATCTCCTATAGAGTGCCATTGTAACGATTTTTAAAAACTACATAAACCGACCACCTCCCTAAATGGACCATTTACTGGCAGGCCCGATATTTAAAAAAGTCCATAAACCGACCACCTCCCTAAATGGACCATTTAATATCGGTCCCATGGTCGGTCGATTTAGAGAGGTTTTACTGTAGTTCCTCTTGCGTCTGCATACTGGGAGTAGCGCCCAAGAGGTTAGTCCACATGAGTCATGTGCATAAGGTTGTGTCACCGTGTACTCTCATAGGATCGAGTCCTGCCGAGTCCAAGGAAATTCTCATAACAATATGTTATACTTATCAGTACTCACGCTTAGCATTGCTAGGTTGTCTCATTGTCAGGATGATGTGACTGAGTAGGACGGGGAATCAGGTCATGGTTACCAGAAGCATGGTATCTCAGTGGGACAACACTATATACCCTGCAATGATTGTGCAATGTAACAAGAAATACTCATCTAGGTCTTTTTTTTAAAGATGTATACTGCCTATCATGGATAAGTCTGAATAGACTTGTTTTCACAATTAGACAGTTTGTCGATAGAAAGCCCGAGCCTACACTTTTACCGACCCAAGGGATTTTTAACCTCCCACACCACATAGACATGGTATGAGAGCAACTGGCCTTTGATGACGCTCTAAGTTATACACAGCAGTGGAAATCCAAATTGGCAGAGATGGGAGGCATGGGGAATCGAACCAGCGACCTTCAGATTAGGAGTCCGACCTAGAAAAAAGTCAGACACTCTAACCACTCCGCCACAGAGAATGACCATACATCAGATACATCAGATATGGTTAGGTTTTATTCGGATAGAGCAAGAACTGGCTAACTCGGTGTCGACGTAATATGGCTGAGTGAGATATCAAGTCTTAGTTGTCGGTAGCATGGTATCCCAGTGGGACAGCACTATAAACCCTACAATGATTGTGCATTGTAGCAAAAGGTACCCATATTGGGGTGACCTCAGATATGGTTAGACTTCATTCGGACAGAGTAAGGACTGGTAAACTCAGTATAAACATAATATGATTGAGTGTTGCATTATACCATGGTTGTCGGTAGCATGGTGTCCCAGTGGGACAGCACTATAAACCCTGTAATGATCGTGCACTGTAACAAAAACTACTCATGTTGGGAGTGAATTAGGCTTCATCATAATAGAGCAAGGACCGGTTAACTCACTGTTGACATAATATAGCTGAGTGAGATAGGTATCAAGTCATGGTTGCCGCTACCATGGTATCCCAGTTAGACAGCACTATAAATCCTGTAAGGATTATACACCGTGACAAGTCAACAAGTCAGTACCCATCTTGATGTGACCTCAATCAATTAAAATTCCTCCATTAGCCTCTTTCTCCGAGCACACCTATGCCACCCTCCCATCCCTCCAGTCCCTCTCCCATCACCTCCTTTGCCCTCTCCCCACCTCGCACCGCCTCATCCTCTCACCCTGGAGGAACCACATCCCGATCCAGCCATCTCCGGCTGTTCCCGTCAGAACCTTCTCACCTCCACAGTACTCTGCATGTCACTGAGCGTGTCCATGGAGACGCCACAGCCGCCCCATTCCATCCCACACCCCACACATCACACTCTCACCACACGCGAGCAGTCCCCCATACCCCGACACCGTGGGCTGCTCCCCAAATCACGCCGCCACCGGATGTGACCGGATGTGGTTGCCAAATTGGTGGAGCGCAGGCTTCCCGTGCGGAAGGTTGGGAGTTTGAAAACCTGCCTGAGTCAAATCAATGACTTACAAAATTGATACACGTCGCTACTTAGCCTGGGGCTCTGCATTAGTAGGATAGGGCAAGGACTGGTTAGGTCAGGATCAGGATAATGTGACTGAGCGGGATATCAGGTCATAGTGCTGATGGCCTGATCTCAAAGTGGGGCAGCACTACAAAGTATCCATGAGTGTGCACTGTCACAAGTTGCTACCCGTCCTGATATGGCCATGGATGTTGGTAGAACGTAAAACCACAACAAACAAACAAATGCAGCATTAGATGCTGTGTGCTTTAAATGTTCGCCCGTACTATCACCAATGGAGCTGAGCCTGTGTGAGTAGTTAGTAGGTTGGTTAGTTCCGTGAGCTCTCACTAGCTAGAAGTGGCGCTGTCCTTTCGGTTCCATACCACTGCGGTCCCACCAGGGAGCCCTACCGTCATCCTTCACCTCACCCTCATACTCCATATATATATACACTCCTTCAGCCTGATAATCTGATACTCACAGCTAATTGTGTCTATATATATATAGACACAAGGATATATATATATATAGACACATATATAATGGTATGCAGGTATTGCAGGTATTGCAACACCTCAGGGAGTTTGATGCCCCTGCCCTGCAGAGTTGTAAACCACTGCCTTGTGGTACAGGTTCTTGACAGAACCGAAGGCTAAGGGAGCAAACCCTCAACAGAAAACCATGTCACTGTGGCAGCATTAAGGGCGGTTGATGTATGGAACTCCCAACATCTCCCGACCAGCCACTGCAGGGACAAATAGTTTTGTGCCTGTCTTGACATGTTCTTGCCGGCGCAAAACCTCTATTTGCTCCCCGAGAGAGTGCCGCTGGTAACTTGCAAAAGCCAGCAGCACTTCAACACTTTTGCAGGCAGCTTTCATGAAATGTACTGTACCAACCCAACTCTACAAGAACCCGAGAGGAGGATATCATGGTTGACGGAAACAAGCTGAACTCTGTTCCGGAATTCTCCTAACTCCGAAACACTATATCAAGTGATGGACACATTGATGCTGAAATACAGAGTAGGATGGCCAAGGCTAGCGCATCTTTCAGCCGACTACACCAGAGACTCTGGAAAAACCACCATGTGTCCATGTGGGTCAAAGGCAAGATCTACCGTGCAAATGTGCTATCCACCCTACTATATGGAGCCGAGGCCTGGACAGTGTACAGACGACAGGTGAAAAAGCTGCATGCCTTCATGTTGCGACATCTGTGTTCAATCATGAGGCTGACCTGGAAGGAAAAAGCGACAAATAAGGAAATACTCGAACGGACGGGGCTGCCCTCTATGGAAGATCTTCTGGACTGGACTGGACACCTCATGAGGATGTCATCAGACAGGCTACCAAAGCAGATCCTCTATTCGCAAATGTCTTCTGGTTACAGAAAGAGAGGGTGCCCTAGTCTCCGGTTCAAGGATACCATCAAGAGAAACCTGAAGCTGAGCTAGTGAGAGACATTAAGACCGACTCATGGACATCACCCTCACAGCAGAGAGCTAAATGGAGAGCGGCAGTCAAGTAATGAAAGCAGTCTTTGTCGCATTGCTACTCATTCTCCTGCTACTCATTCTCACCCGTCCCACACACACGAACACCCTCACACCCCACACACACTAACATCTCCCTCACACAGACACTTAACCATTCCGGCCTCGGAAAACATACTAAAGCCCCTGTCAAACATCACCGCCATTGAGCAACGGACAGAATTGTCTAGTCCGAGCATCATAAGTGTCAAAATGTATTAAAATGTGTCAAAATGGTGCGATATCGGGTCAAAGGCCACTGGACGAACAGAAATGAAATGGACATGAAAAGGACATAAAACGGACATGAACGGATAGCCAATGGACGAAACAAACTCAAACCGGACAAGAACTGTAGACGTCAATCCGGCGGCCCGTTCCAAGTTTTGTGCGTGTTCAAAACTTGTAAGGACACAAACTGGACTATCAACTGACTTTGTTCGGTTTCTTTCCATTTCTTCCAATCCGGTGATGTTTGACAGGGGCTTTAAGCATGACCTGACCCACAGCATATCCTACTCCACCCACACACTCGCCACCCTCCCACACCCACACACATACCACCCTCCCACACCCAAACCCACACACTCCCCACCCTCCTACACCCACACCTACACACTTCCCACACATTCACCACCCTCCCACACCCACACACTTCCCACACCCACGCACTTACCACCCTCCCACAGACCCATACCCACACACTCACCACCCTCCCACACCCACACACTCACCACCCTCCCACACCCACACCACTACAAGACCGCCACTCCATCACCCCACCCCACCCCACACCCACCCCACACCCATACATCCCGGTCCCCAGACGTCACCAGCCGCCGCCTCGACCGTGGAAAAATCAACGATACTTTGCACCCAGCGCCCTCACCTTCACCTCCTCCGGGGAACAGCTGGAGGAGCCGGTCGACCTGTATCCCGGCGCGCCATAACTCGGTAGTGCCTCCAGCGGCTGTCACAGCGAGCGGCGCGGCTGCCTGCGACTGCCCGCCAGGCGCGCGAACTCCCAACTGACGGCCGGGCGCGGGAGGAGGGCAGGCGGGGCAAGGAGGCGGAGAGGCGGGGAGGCGGGGTGTAGCGTAGGGCCGGGTGTGGTGCGTGGAAATGCGGGGCAGTGTGCAGGGGGAGCTGGGTAGTATTACTAGTGTAGTGGTCTGCACTGACCTCTCAGGCAAGTAACCACATAGACAGGTAGGCGTGGGGAGTGTATTGATATCAGGGAGCCTAGGTGGTGTAATGGTTAGCACACTGGCCCGGAATGCAAAGAGATGTGGGTTCGAGTCCTGCTCTAGGCGCAGTATTTCCCATTTTCATCACCCCCACGACACTGGTTGCCGTGATCAGGATCCTGTACAAGCTTTGCGCTGTATGGTTGTTGAACCTACCCTGTGTATGTATGTGTTAGTTCATTGCCTGTATGTATGTAATTGTAAGCATTACAAGACTTACAATTCCAGGGGGACGAGTGTAGTGGTCTGCACTGACCTCTCAGGCAAGTAACCACATAGACAGGTAGGCGTGGGGAGTGTATTGATATCAGGGAGCCTAGGTGGTGTAATGGTTAGCACACTGGCCCGGAATGCAAAGAGATGTGGGTTCGAGTCCCGCTCTAGGCACAATATTTCCCATTTTCATCACCCCCACGACACTAGTAAAGCAAGGGTCGAGACGGTGCAGTGTGTAGGGGAGCGGGGCAGTGTGTAAGGGGAGCTGGTGTCGCGGTTTCAGTTCTCAAGCAGTTGCAGTTCTCAACATTGCTTCTGCGCATGCGTCAAAGCATCTGTGCATGCATCACAGCATCGTCTGCGCATGTGTCAACATTAGCCCGATTCAAACCATCACCGATCGCTGCAAATCGTTGTCACTATAGTGGCAGTGTGACTAACCTTATAAATTTAATATAATCTTTTCAGTAAACATGTTTTCTATAGCCGTGTTTACACGGGCAATTGTGAAGCGAATTAGGCAAATCAATTCATATGAAGCGAATTAGTGGCGCGTTTACACGAGCGAGTTTGAAAGTCTGTTGGCGACCGGGAACCAGCAGCCTTAGTGGTGCGCTTGTAGCCGGTGAGCACTGCTATTTGTTTAGTTTACACTTGTCGATTCGATGCCGATGTAGCTGCTATGTTAATATCGCTTGGAATTTAAGGTTAATTTTATTATTTGAGTATGTAATTCTGTTAAATATGATCGCATTCAATAGATTTCAGCCTAATCGGTCCCTAACACTGCCGGGCACCAGCGATTAGTTACAGCTGAACCTGTCACCAGCGAGCACCGCTATTTGACACTATCGGCGACCGGGAACCAGTTGAATCGCTTCATATAAACCACCTGGCAAGGTGGTTTACATAAAGTGAATCATATGAAGCGAATCAGCCCTAATCCGCCTCAGAGTCGTGTTTACATGGCAAATGTGAGGCGAACTAAGCAAGGCGATTTATATGAAGCGACTTAACTCGCCCGTGTAAACACGGCTTATATGTGTACCAAGCAATTTGTTTCTAGGTGGTGTGGTTTTGGAGATATTTCACTTTTTCTGCATGAAGATTGCTCACGACCATTGACAATGCCTTGAGTTTGACGGTACGCGCAGTGCAAAACATTATTCAAAATTAATAGAAATCCAGAACCCTAACCATATCAATTTAATATAATCGTGTTGGTAAACATGTTTTCTATATGTGTACCAAGCGATTTGTTTCTAGGTGGTTTGGTTTTAGAGATATTTCACTTTTTCTGTGTGAAGATTGCTCAAGACCATCGAAAATGCGCAGACAATGCCGTAAGATGTTGACGCATGCGCAGAAGCGATGCTGAGAACTGCAACTGCTTGAGAACTGAAACCGTGACACCGGGTAGTAAAGGGACGGGATGGTGTGTACGGGGCAGTGTGTAGGGGGAACCGTGTAGTATTACTAGTAAAGCAAGTGTCGGAACGGTGCAGTGTGTACGGCAGCGGGGCAGTGTGTATGGGAGGCGCAGTGTGTAGTGGAGCGGGGCAGTGTATAGGCTGGGCTGGTGTGTATGAGGTCAGGTGATGTACAGGGGGGAGGGCAGTGCGCAGGGTGAAGCTCTGTTCAGGGGGCAGGGACTTGTTTAGGGTCGGGGGGGGGGAGGTTAGGGGAGTGGGTGGTGTGCAGGGGGAGGGGTGGGGAGGTGTGTAAGGGCGGCGCAGTATGTAGGGGTGGGGCAGTGCAGTGTGTAGGTGTAGGGCAGTACGTAGGGCTACTGCAGTGTGTAGGGGACGGGCAGTGTGTAGGGGCGGTGCAGTGTGTATCGGTGAAGTGGTATGCAGAGAGTAGGGCAGTGTGTAGGAAAGATCAGCAGCAATAGTAGTAATAGGAGAGGCGAGGCAGTGTGTAGGAATCAATGTGGTGTGAAAAGGGCGGGACAGTATGCAGAACCAGAGTCGTGTGAATGAAAAGAGCGAAGCAGTGTTCAGGGGGGCGGGTCTTAGCATTCAAAGGGGCGGGGTTTGACGCAAGGACAGAGGCGTGAACGGGGGTAGGGCGATCGATGTGTTTGCCCGTTTCGGGCCAGGGTGTTTGGGGTGTGTGTGTGGGGAAGGGGAGGGGGGGGGGGGGTTATACACACGGGGTGGGGAAGACTGCACGTCGGGAGACGGGAATGGAAGAGGACACGATGTGTAATGTAGCTTAATTTGGGCCATTATGTGTGGTGGCCGGTGGGCGGTAGGCGGTGGGCGGTGATGGCGAGTGAGTAATGTATACAATGTCTGATAACTGTGTTGTTGGAATGAGACGCTAATGCTATATGTCTCACGTGACACCTACATGCGCATATCCATGCTACACATAAATTAGATAGTGGGATTCGAACCCACGGGGTCGAACCCTGGTCGAGTCAAACCAATGACTTAAAAATGTATACTTGTCGTTTCCTAGCCTGGCGCTCGGCATTATTAGGATAGGGCAAGGACTGGTTGCCTCAGTGTCAGGATAATGTGACTGAGTGGGATATGAGGTCATGGTGCTTGCGGCATGGTCTCCCAGTGAGGCAGCACTATAAAGTCGCCATGAGTGCACACTGTCACAA
This sequence comes from Branchipolynoe longqiensis, assembly GCA_030323885.1. Lineage (NCBI taxonomy): Eukaryota > Metazoa > Annelida > Polychaeta > Phyllodocida > Polynoidae > Branchipolynoe > Branchipolynoe longqiensis. Next base: position 34,929,967 of record CM059188.1, read on the forward strand.
GTCGGTACCCATCCTGATATGACCATAGATGTTGCTAGGACTTAAACCAACAACAAAACAAAACAAACATGAAATACAATTGAAAGACATAATTCTTTCCATTGCAATTGTACAGAGCTAGTTTGCTATTTGCTATGATATTGCATTATACTGACTTTATATGATTGTGGATTTATTCGGGCAGGCAGAAGGCGTCCCAGTATGAAAGAAAGCAACCTGTGTGATGAACATAACACTTTTTTGTGGGGTTTATTTACATTAGTTGATTAAGCAGAGGAAATTTCAATCGCAGATGATCAGACTTCCTCATTCCACTGCCCCTTTGCCGTATATCCCAGTTATGCCAAGCGCCACACTAGATAGCGACAAGTGCCAATTTTTAAGTCATTGGTTTGACACGATCGGGTTTTAACCCGACATGGGTGGGAAAATCCCACAATCTACCACAAGAGAAGTGAGCGCTCAACTCATTTGGCTGGATGAGTTGAGCTAGTTATTCACATAGTTTACATAGTGAACTGTTGATGAGAGCTGATTGGAAGTGTGAGCCGTGTTGAAGGATGGGTGGTTGCAGCAGTTTGATAAGCCAGAGACTGTGGGTAGATGGGATGGTGCTGGCGATATGATTGCTCTGGCGGAACGTGACGACGGAGTCCATGGAAGATGGTGGGTGATGTGAACAGGATAGACGATTTCCACCACCAAGCCTCCCTCTGACGGCAGTGCTAAGAACTTGTCTTATGAGTAAAATTGTTCAAGACGCCAAAGCACAAAATGACAGGAAATTTGAATCGTTTAAATATTGAATATTGTGGTGCAATATGTCAGCGTATAATTAATTAATTACCTAAATATAATATCACGTCCTTGAAAGGATCTTCAATTCAGTGCCAGTTTAATAAACGCATACCGCGAAGCAAGTTCTTCTTAACATATTTGACATCTGCATTTACATGTAGAAAAGCCTAGATTGACATTTCATTAAAATATGTGTTATTGTGGTGGATTTTTTTTTTATATATTCTGTTTATTCGTGTTTCATTATCTATGTCGGTGCACAACAAGCACAGAAAAAGAGTCAAGTCTAAGTGTCATTAAATGTAAGCCTCTGTAGCAAGTTCTTATTCTACCAAAATTTACCAGGTCTACATAATTCTAGACCTAGATAAAGCCATATTTAGTTAGCATTATTCAGCGCTATTAATTTAGGCCCCAGCTGCTACCTACGTTTATACTTCTTATTAGGAAGTCAGGACATCATCACAACACTAATAGTTATTTTCTAATTTTCTTTTTCTTTTTTTTAAATATCATTTATGCCTGGGAGGAATCAATAATTACTGCATTCTCTGCATATAAATCTAGATAATTCTAGAACTAGATAAATTCATATTTAGAGTTATGGTTATTTTCTTATTTTATTCTTTTTTTTTTTTTAATTTCATTTATACCTGGGAGGAATCACTAATTACTGCATTCAATAATAACTCTATCCAAACTGAGTATTTATTTCCAGAGCTGGTTTCAGCTGAGTGCGCATGCTCGTTTCCAGAGCTGGCGCGCGGCCTGAATTTCATTTAAGTAATAAGTGTGCATGCTCTACAGAAAAGGCCTATTGGGTGAATATTGGGGAGTGGGTGTGAGTGGCAGGCAGTAAGTACCCGCTGATGGGATGTGAGTGCCGGGAGGAGACGCCAGGAGGAGCTGTTAATAGGTGGGTGAGATTGGTGTGGTTTTGGTGACAGAAGGTTCTTTATGGAGACCCTTGGGGAGTGTCTGGGGGCTGGTGATTAGACAGTGGGTGAGGTGAGTGACTGGTGATGGGCAGGGTGGTATAGGTGGTGCATGGCAGGCAGGGAGCGCGCTGTGGGTGATGAGGAATATCGGAGAAAGCATCTTCTACCTGACACAGCGGTGGTGAGGTTTGTCTGCAAGTAGCCGCAAGGGGGCGTCTTTATCGACAGGGAATTGTGGGAAGGGGTAAGTAGCTGAAGGAGTGGTTACGAATAAGTAGGTGGAGGAGCTGTTATGGGTAAGTAAGATTATGTGTAAGTAGTTGGAGTGGGTTGTTATGAGTAAGTAGTTGGAGTGGGTGGTTATGGGTAAGTAAGTTTATGGGTAAGTAGTTGGAGTGGGTTGCTATGGGCAAGTACTTGGAGTGAGTTGTTATGGGTAAGTAGTTGGGGTGGGTGGTTATGGGTAAGTAGGTTTATGGGTAAGTAGTTGGAGCAGGTTGCTATGGGCAAGTAATTGGAGTGAGTTGTTATGGGTAAGTAGTTGGAGTGGGTGTTTATGGGTAAGTAAATTGGAGTGGGTTGTTATGGGCAAGTAAGTTATGGGTAACTAGTTGGAGCAGGCTGTTATAGGCAAGTAATACGAGTGAGTTGTTATGGGTAAGTAGTTGGAGTGGGTGGTTATGGGTAAGTAATTGGAGTGGGTTGATATGGGTAAGTAAGTTTATGGGTAAGTAGTTGGAGTGGGTTGTTATGGGTAAGTATTTGGAGTGGGTTGTTATGGGTAAGTAGTTTGAGTGGGTTGTTATGGGTAAGTAAGTGTATGGGTAAATAGTTGGGCGGATTGTTATGGGTAAGTAATTGGGGTCAGTTGTTATGGGTAAATAGTTGGAGTGGGTGGTTATGGGTAAGTATTTGGAGTGGGTTGGTATGGGCAAGTAATTGGAGTGGGTGGTTATGGGTAAGTAGTTGGAAGGGTGATTATAGGTAAGTAGGTTTATGGGTAACTAGTTGGAGTGGGTTGTTATGGGTAAGTAGTTGGAGTGGGTGATTATGGGTAAGTAGTTGGAGTGGGTTGTTATGGGTAAGTAGTTGGAGCGTGGTGTTATGGGTAAGTTGGTGGAATGGTGTTGATTGGTAAGTATTTGGAGGATATCTTTATGAGTAAGTACTTTTTGCTATACATACATGATCTTCACACACACACACACAATGTGCCAAATCTTTCCATATTGGCGACAGTCAATGCCTTCCAAGATGGCGTCAGGCTGCGGAACTGATAGCTCCAAGCAGATTCATGGAAGCAGATTATGGATCGAGGTTAGCTGAGAGCTTGAGATGGGGGGGGGGGGGGGGGGGGGGGGGGGTAATGGTCGGTGAGGCGTCGACATGTGAGTGCATAGGTGGTAAGTTGATGGAAAATGAAGTCTGGTATTAGGTGTGTGAGTGAACGGAAGTGTCACGTGACACAGACGCTGGCGTGACAGATGCGATGGGCGTGATGACCGAGGTGCGATGTGGTCTCATGCTGGTTCCGGTGTGAGTGGTGTGTGATCAGACATGTTGCATTTCTTTACACTAAAATATCATATGTTGCCATGATGAATCGTATTTCATAAGGCACCTCTCCCCCTGAATGATCATTCACGATTGCAATAGTGTTTGCATTCAATATGTCTGTTTGAAAAGGCTTACATGACATAATATGCCAGCGAATTATTAATAATGCCCTCGTTTCCAGAGTGGCGTAAAATAGGTCATTCTTTTGTTTGGATATCTTTGATTGATTGATTATTTGATTGATTGATTGGGGTTTTATATCGTACAACTTTTAGGACATATTAGTACTAACCTCTAATACCACAGACTGGTGAGTGTGTGTGTGGGGGGGTTCATAGTGTTGCCTCACTGGGATGCTTTGTCACTGGTACCATGACCCAATATCTCACTCAGTCACATTATGCTCTCCATCCATTGTCTAATCTGTTCTAGAAAAATTATCGCCAAGCAAAATAGTGACAAGTTTCTCAAGTTTTAAGTCTTTGGCTGAACTCAGACGAGTGATCGAACCCACGACCTCCAATATGGGAAGGAGAAATTCCATTGTGAAAACGTCAATAGTTAAATGTAAATCCCTTCATTGCACCAACCTACAAAATTAGTACATCAATAACCTAAGAATTCTTATGTTTATATGTATCCCAACCAGGTCAATCATGGAACTGTCGCAATTTGTGTGGCGGCATGGCCAAATGAGTCAGAGTGTCCGTCTCCCATGTTGGTAGATTGTGGGATCGTGGATTCGAACCCTGGTGGAGTCAAACCAATGACTTAAATATTGATACTTGTCGCTACCTAGCAAGGCACTCGGCATTATTATGATAGGGAAAGGAGCAGTGGAATGAGGAAGACCAATCGTCCACGATTGAAATTTCCCCTGCTTAAACAACTAATGTACCAACAACAACAAAAGTTGACTCCTCATTTTCATTGAGTTAGATTCTGACATTATACTAGCAGAATTTATTTATTTATTTACGGACAGTGTCGAATATTATTCCCCTAAAAACTGAAATATTGATCATAAAACATACTGCTCTCCTAAATAACACCATGATATAATGCAATGCCCCTTTTTAAATATATTATGTAATCAGGTGTTGCAGTTATTGCAATACCTCAGGGAGTTTGACGCCCCTGCCCTGCAGAGTTGTAAACCACTTCCTTGTGGTGCAGGTTCTTTACAGAACCGAAGGCTAAGGGAGCAAACCCTAAACAGAAAACCATGTCTTGCTGGTGTGAAACCTCTATTTGCTGCCCGAGAGAGTGCCGCTGGTAACTTGCAAAAGCCAGCAGCACTTCAACACTTTTGCAGGCAGCTTTCATGAAATGTGAAAGAGAGGGCGCCCTCATCGCCGGCTCAAGGATAACATCAAGAAAAACCTGAAGCTGAGAGATATTAAAACCGACTCATGGACATCACTCTCACAGCAGAGAGCTAAATGGAGAGCGGCAGTCAAGTAATGAAAGTAGTCTTTGTCGCATCACGACCGACAGCATGATGATGTAATCAGCCACAAATCAACACCACGCAACACTACATAGTTCAAGTTGCCTAATCAGATTATTTTGCGTCTTTGCCATACTGCGTCTTTTGCCATAAATATATTAGGTTGATTATTCGAATCTACCTTACTTCAGTTTGAGGTAACTTTTATTATAAATGATTAATTTGGAGATATTTTGATTTGAAAACATGCCAAGTTATTTTTAGCATGCACATCGAAATGCTGGATACCATAAGCTTCAACGAAAACACTTTAACATGTTCTCTTAAAATGTAGTCTTCGTGTTCCATTTATTGCAGCAATACTTATTTAATAAGTGCACCAGTATCTAAGCTGGACACCTAGGCTTAAATGTAGGGAAGTGTTTTGGTTTTAAAAGTTTGGTACTTTCTTTGGATTATTTAGCATTAAAGGGGCTGTAAGTGTAACATGACCAAAACTACTTCACTTATTCACATTTATTCTGATGTGACTAGCCATGATTTGCATAGCTTGAACCAATCTATTCTCTATGAGTTATTTAGGGCCCATTCATGGTCTGAGGGTCTCTGTGGTCAAGCTATGGCTATTCTTGTCATTCAGTCAGAATGAGAATTATGTAGGCTAGGACATATCCCAGACTTGGAAAATAATGCAAACCTTATCACTTTAAGTAAATTTTAATGTTGTTGATTATACCTCATAACCCTATGTAAGTGCACCCTTCCCTGTGTGATATCACGGGACTATTAATAATACCCATGGGGTACTCGGAGTCTAGTGATGTTAATAGACCAGTATATGGGGTCCTGTCTGTGCGAAAGTGCATATAAAAGAACCCTTGTTGCTTATCGGAAGGACTAACCTATGTGGCGGCAGCGGGTTTCCTCCAAAGACATATGTCAGAATGACCATATGTTTGACGTGCAATAGCCGATGATAAAGATCAATGTGCTTTAGGGGCGTCGTTAAATACAAAAAACTTGTTGCTAAATAGACCAATTCCAACCTATGGTGTTCGAGTTCAAATAGGCCATTCTAAGTGTGACCTTTCAATAAGATACAAACATGTTTGTTTGCGTTTTACATCCTGGAAACATCTAAGGTCATATCAGGACAGCTATGACTTGTGACAGTACACACTCATAGCGATTTTATAGTGCTGCCCCACTGGGAGACCAGACCACTGGTATCATGGCCCGATTTCCCACTCAGTCATATTATCCTAATACTGAGCTAACCAGTCCTTTCTCTATCCTAGTAATGCTGAGCGCCAGGCTAGGTCACAACAAGTTTCAAATTTGTATGGCATCGGTTTGACTCGACCAGGAATCAAGCTCCTGACGTACAGCATGGGAAACCTGCGCTCTAGCGACTCGGACACCGCGTCCGATAAGATACATAGAATATTCATGTTAGAAATTCATGGTAAAGTCACGTGTCTAGCTATTTAAGGAGGCTCAAATTTGTATCCGACATTCTATTTCAGATGTCCCCTGACGTCAGTAGTGGGGTAAAATAATTTAATTCTGACACAACCGGAAATGAAACGATTTAATATGATACTAGTGTTACTTTTACTAAACTAAATAAATCTCCAAGTAACATTGATTGGTGGTTGCTTTATGCTGTGTCGGCAGCATAGGCCATATTCACGGCGAGAAATGTTTGTTTTTTGTTCAAACCATCGCTTTTACATGTAAAAGCAGACAATCAATTATGTGCCAATAGACACTCATTAAATTAGAAAGCTCACAATCATATTTTTGTGGTCAAGGGAAACAAATTCCCATAGAAAAAGAATAGTTTTATTAATAATTGATAGAATCTATTTAGTAAACTATATGAGGTGGTACAGTCCAGCTGCCCTCAAAAAGGCTCAATTGTTTTCCTGCTTTACCTTAGTAAAAAGGTCATGCATACTGTCTGCAGTGTAGAACTGTTGGCGCAGGGCCAAAAAATCAATGCAACTTAGTCAAATGTGTTTGAGTGTCAGCGGGGACTGACACCCAATACATTCAGGGGAGGTTCCCCCTTGAGTAGAAAAGCATGTGTAAACCACGAGTGGCCAATACGGCAGTGGCTAAGGACCACTTGGTCCCGCCGACCTCCCACGTGAGTCTGTGGTGGCTTTTCCACAGGTGGTTCAGTTTCTTTAAGTTTATTAATGTTTTCATCCCACTCATGTTGGTAACAAGGTACCACCCGTAAAATTAAATTAATAGAAGAAACCATCGTTTTGTACTTGCCAAAAGTAAGATCTATACTTAGAAATGTCATAATCCGACTGTTTTGAATTTATGACATTTCTTATATTTAAATATATTATATTAGGCTGATCATTTAGTATCTACTTTACCTTATCTTGAAAAAACTTCTATTTTAATGGGTTAACTTTGAAGATATTTGAAGTAGAAATATAGCAAATAAATGTTGATGTGTACGTCAACATTCTGGACACCATAGGTACTAGTGTATGGCCTTAACATTCATTTTGTTTAATGAGTCCATCACTGTCTAATAAGTTTGATATCTAAGATCGCATTTAAGTAAATGCCTTGGTTTTGAAATTTTGATGGTTTCATTTTTTTTCTAGTTTTTTATTGAGGGCAAAAGAAAACTAATACATGGAATTGTAGAGTATCAAGGTCACTTATGCAACCTGAGTCATGATGCCCTACAATCCAGCCCAGATGGTTCTTAGAACTACTTACATATCAAATTAAGTGATTTGTGAATTTTATGGAAGATGAGATGGGTGATATGAGCCAAGAGAGAAAACAAACAAAATAAAAAAATAAAAAACACACACAAAAACACCTGAACCACAACAGTTGTATGAATAGCAATTTGATGTTCTAAGAAATAGTACATAACAGTCCAGATTAACAACTTCAAGAAATAAAACAGTATATACTTAGTATTTGCTTCTTTTTTTGTGGTAAATATGTTTATTCTGCTGAATAAGTCTTTTGTCAGTGCTGAAGCACTGGTCTCCAACCATTTTTCAATTCAGGGTTATTTACACAAAAGGTATATAGAATAAGGTATACAATAACTGTTGAATACACAATTTGCACCATGTAACACAATGAAATTCAGTAACCCAAAAGTTCCATAGCAATCTGGTAACAGTAGTGTCATATAATTAGATCAATATGAGTCAGATCAATGTGAGTATTTACATAGTATTTAGAATGTAAGCAGAAGTTATCTTCTGTATTCATTTGGTAAAGTTGTAGTAACTTTTAATGTTCAGTTTCAGTTAGGCAAGCAGTATATAAATGTCAGTTTGTTAGAAATATTCTAGTGTAACTCTAGTGTAGTTAGTTAAGTGAATTATGTTGTTGGGGTGGGGTTGTTAATAATACACTGGACCAGCTGTGACCAATGAAGCAGTGGGACCAATCCCAGTGCATTTAGGTCTTAAATTTTACATTTTTATTTGGACTGTCTCTGTCATTGTATATGGTTGACTGGAAATAACAGAGGAACAGCAACAAATAAAAAAGGGGGGGGGAGAACTGAGGCTGAGGGTTCGGTGGTCTACCACTTACGGTATGGCGACTCCATGGAACATACTTTACTATAATTGCATAAGGGCCTGCCCAATCCGATGTACTCTTAGTGAGTTTTTAAATTCTAGGTAAGAGGATGCTACCCTGGTTCTGGCTGGTAGGTTGTTCCACATCATGCTGCCTTTGTAAATTGGTGCTTTAATTACTTTCTTTGTGGAAGGCTTGGGGACTTTGAGTAGAGTGGAATCAGCCCATCTAGTATTCCTTTTTGTGTTATCTATATATACTACTAAATTCATCTGACTGTGCAGCTTTAAGAGCCAGAAGCAAGTCATTCCAGAATAAATATACGAGCAATAAATCCACGAGAATGAATGCGCAATTAGTATTCCAAGCAACAGGAGGTTTTGTTATTTTTAGTTATTATCCAAGTTTTACCACATTTAATTGTCGCAGGTTAAATTTGTGTTGGTTAACAAAATCATTATTTCTTTCTTCCGTAGTCGTGGGTGGTTGCTATGGAAGTGTGCTAAATAGTTGAGGTGATGCAGACGGGCAGGGGCCGGGCAGGCTATTAACTTAGGGTGAAGCCATGGAATGGAGAGTTAAGGGAGATTGAATCTGGTGTGCTTGGAGTGAGGAGGAGCTGGTGTCAGATGTGTGTGGCGTGGGTGTGGGGGGGGGGGGGGGGGTAAGCTAGCCAAGTATGAGGAAGGCAGATAGGGGGCGTGACAGAATGTGGTAAAGTGACCACGTTTGATGAATGTAGGTGGGAGGGCGTGAATGAATGTGGTAAACTGACATGTGATGCAGGCAGGTGGTAAGACGTGAGAAAAGATTTAAACTGACAATATGTGAGGAAAGCTGTTGACATGACGTGAGAGAATGTGGTAAACTGACAATATGTGAGGAATGCAAGTGGTAGGACGTGAGAGAATGGGGTAAAGTGATGATATGTGAGGAAGTCAGGCGATAGGGTGTGAGAGAATGTGGTAAAGTGACGATATTTGCGGAAGGTAGGTGATAGGATGTGAGAGAATGTGGTAAACTAACCACGTTTAATGAAGCCATGTGACAGGACGATGGAGAATGTGGTAAGCTCCCAACATGTGAAGACGGTCGTTTGCAGGATGTGAGAGAATGTGGTAAACTAACAACAGGTGAGGAAGGCAGGTGGCAGTCCGTGAGAGAATGTGGTAAACTGACAGCAATTAATGAATGCAGGTGGGAGGATGTGAGAGAATGTGGTAAACAGGTCAGGTATGATGACAGTGGATGGGATAACATGACAGAATGTGGTAAACTGACATGGTATGATGACAGTAGATGGGATAACATAGAGAATATGGTAAACTGACCAGGTATGATGAAAGCAGGTGGGATAGCATGAGAGAATGTGGTAAACCGATGAGGTATGATGAAAGCGGGTGGGATAACGTGAGAGAATGTGGTAACCTGACCAGGTATGATGAAAGCTGGTGGGATAGCATGAGAGAATGTGGTAAACTGATGAGGTATCATGAAAGCGGGTGTGATAACATGAGAGAATGTGGTAAACTGAACAGGTATGATGAAAGTGGGTGGGATAATATGAGGGAATGGAATTTGAAAGAATGTGTAAACTGACCACGTGTGATGATGACAGGTGGCAGGAAGTGAGAGAATGTGGTAAGTTGATCAGGTGTGGTGACGGAGCAGGGGAGTTGATGGTACAGGTAGTAGGCCTATATATGTGATGTTTAACGCATTATGCAAGTATAAATTCTTGAAGAGAAATAAATGTTTCTGACTTCTTCCTGTCTGACGCATTGGTAGAGTGCCCCCCCCCCCAACCGGGTGCAGATTTGTAGCCTGGTGCCCCCCCCCCCCTTGCGTCCCACACTCAGGAGGAATATAGGGGGAGGGGTACCCGGTTGTGAGTTCAACAGAGTAGAGGGACCAGACGGGATGGCCGAATGAGTTAGAGCGTCCGTCTCCCGTGCTGGTAGATCGTGGGGTCGTGGGTTCGAACCCTGGTCGAGTCGAACCAATTGTAAAATATTCTGATTTAATGCATTGGTGGGGGAATGCAGATGTTCTATTATTGATCGGGTATACATGACCAGGTGCATGTATGTGTATATGTAGGTGCTGATGGTGCCTGAGTGAGATGTAAATAGACATAGTGGTGCTGTCATGGCTGTGTGTAAGGGGCACTCAGAGACTACCTCCTACCCCCTCTGCTAGGTAGGATCACCACACTCAGCCAGGGGAGCCAGACAGCTTTTTGGTGGTGGGCAGATCACTGGTATCCATGGGGACCAGGAATGCTGGATCCCTATTGGTAGAGCTAAGAATGCTTGTCTCCCATTGGGGGAATAGGGTGGGGTGATACTCTACACTGAATCCATGTCATCGTCGTCATCATGCTGTCGGTCGTGATGTGACAAAGACTGCTTTCATTACTTGACTGTCGCTCTCCAGTTAGCTCTCTGCTGTGAGAGTTGAATCCATGTACCATATAAATAATAAACCAGAGGGCTTGACTCTCTCTCTTCTTTCACACTTTATACTCTTCCTTTCTCTTTGTCTGTATTGATTTCACTATAGCCTGCCTACACAACCATTAGTTGGAGGAAGGATTCAACTTTACTTTATGGAGACCTAGTCTTTACACAATGACTTAAAAATTGATACGTGTCACTTCCTAGCCAGGCCCTCGGCATCATTAGGACAGGGCAAGGACTGGTGTGCTCAGTGTCAGGATAATGTGACTGAGTGGGATACCAGGTCATGGTGCCGGCGGCCTGGTTTCCCAGTGGGGCAGCACTATAGAGTCGCCATGAGTGCGCCCTGTCACAAGTCGGTACCCGTCCTGATATGACCTAAGATGTTGCTAGGATGAAAAACAACAACAAAGAAACCAACAGAGTAGAGCGATGATCTGAGCTTTTGTAATTGGCGGGTAAGTAGGGCTGGCATCTGCAGCCCTGTGAGTCATCATGGATGGTGGGGGCGTTAGTGTGTGAGAGGGAGGTGGGGGGAGGGGGGAGGGGGGGGGGGGGGAAGCTGAAATGATGTAATGGGAGGGAGGGGGAGTGTGGGTGTTGGAGGGGAGGGGAAGCTGTAATGATGTGATGGGAGGGAGGGGGAGGGTGCTGGAGGGAGGTGGTAGGTGGGGGGAAGCTACCATGATGTGACAGAAGGGAGGGGGAGGGTGGGTGCTGGGGAGGTGGGGAAGCTGCAATGATGTGTTAGGAGGGAGGGGAAGGGTGCTGGAGAGGATGTGATGGGAGAGAGGGGAGTGTGAGTGTTGGAGGGGTGGGGAAGCTGCCATATGTTAAGAGGGAAGGGGTGTGCTGGAGAGGTGAGGAAGCTGCAATGATGTGATGGAAGGAAGGGGAGTGTGGGTGTTGGAGGGGTGGGGGGCTGCCATTGTTAAAAAGGGGAAGGGGGTGTGCTGGA